>CM068315.1:39647817-39695317 GCA_034766995.1 Acanthacorydalis orientalis | reverse complement strand
CAGAGAGAAGATGCAGCGGTAAAAAATTTAATCGTGCTTTTCTAAACAATTTTAATCGTACTTTTAACTTCTAAACATTCTGCTGATGCACTCAATGCTGCCAAGTAAGAAAAATTGAAATTAAAAACAAAATAATTAGCTAGATTGTCCATGCTGTTCATGTCTGTTTATTGATAATAAATAATAGCAATGTGTACGTGTTGTTAAAAGCTTTATATTTATGATTATAGATAAATACAGACAAATACCGTATATTTCGGGGTTTAAGGGGTCCCTAAGATCCAAAAAATTTTTCAAACAATCGGATATCGTCTTATACGCCCAAGACATAAACAGAACCATTAAAATAACACAAATAATTTATTGTGCTTATATAGAAATTAAATTGTTTATTTAAAAAAAGAAATTAAATTATGGTATATAACATTCAATGAATAATTCATTTTAAATATTTTTTTTTAAAAAGTAAAACACAGCCATAGCCTTCTAGATACAAGCCGTGCACGATATTTCAATACACAGTGTGTCAAAACGAGGCGTTATTTTTGACATTTTAATTCGAAAGATGTAATTTCCTTCATTTTTATTTTGCACATAAAATTGTATTATAACGCGTGAAATATGTGTTCGATTTAGGATCGTCTTATACGACCGATGTGTGATAAATGTATAAATTTTATCTTAAAATTTCGACCTCGCCTTATACGCCGAGATACACGGTATAAAGTTGATAGATAAATTTCCATCTGTTTTTATTATAGCATACAGTGCAAAACTCTGTCGTTGTCCTCTAATTTGATTCCATTATGATCTCAACTAAGGGTCGTGTACACACTGTCAGCATGATCAAAGAAACGTGTCGTCACAATAGTTCACAGTCCAGACATTCGGTGGCAAGATCATGCCGATAATCTTTTGGGGTAGACGAGATTTTCATTTCGGCGGATATCTTGGAAATGAAATTAACTGTGAACTCGCTGTTGGCAAGACGTATTTATCGCGTTCAGAGTCACGGTGGTCGAACTGTGCTCCATCTTGACACGAGACCACACACTTCAAAACCCATTTAGAAAGCCTTGAAGCGGAACAAATTTGATACGTTCCCTCATCCTTCTAATGGCTCAAATCTGGCACGATCTCACTTTCACTTACTCCCAGCAATAAGGCGCGATCTCAAAGGAAAGCATTTTGGTTGTGACGGCCGAGTTAAGTTACGATCGTCAATCGTAGTCGATGGCTGTTAACTTGATTTTACTTTACCATAACTGCTTTCGACGTCGCTACGCAATAACATTATCGCAGTGAACGTAACCATTTTAATCAATTATTGGTAAAAGTGATTTCAGATATAGCTCCGCATTATAATTAGTCAATAGCTTACATAAAAATAAATAAATATTATATTATGTATAGAAACCATTATTCGATTAGTGTACATTTCTGAAAATGAAAGAATTTATAGCATTCACGATAAGAAAAAATATATTCTAAGTTTCAAATCGTTTTTATTAGTTTGATGCAAAAATAATTAGTTTTTATCATTTTAAATTTGGCGCCGATTTTTCTAGTTACCGTTATCTTTTGTTATAGTCATGTGATGTATCAATGTAAACAATGAAATTTGCATTACTGATTTAAGCTTATGTCTATTTTTTCATTCTTTAGTATTGTTGAATATAACCTTTTAAATTAGTCATGGAAAAAAAGAAAATTTACCCGATTTTGTTGTATGGGTGTAAATTAGGACATAAATCAATAGAAACCGCTCGAAATATCAGATTTTTTTGTTGAAGACTCAATTAGTGAACGTACGTACTAAACATTGGTTTCAAAAATTTTGTAATGGAAACAAAAGCTTTGATGATAAGGAGGGTCGTGAACGTCCTTCAGTCATAGACAATAATGATTTAAGAACCATTATTGAAGCAGACCCACGTAAAACACAACCGAGAGGTGGCAGAAGAACTAAATATTGATCATTCAACAGTTATTAGACATTTGAGCCTAATTGAAAAAAACAAAAAAGCTGGGTAAATGGGTATGAACTAAACGAACATCGACGATGAGGAGTCTGCTCTGTGTTTCTTTTGCGTAACAAAAATGATCCCTTTCTTGATCGCATTGTCACATGTGATGAAATGTGGATTCTGTACAACAATCGGAAAAGTTTATCACAGTGGCTACACCGAGAAGAAGCACCAAAATAGTTTTCTAATCCGAAGCTTCATGAAAAAAAGATTATGGTCACTGTTTGGTGGTAATCAAGTGGCATCACCCACTACTACTTCTTAAATCATGGCGAAACAATAACAGTAGTAATATATTGTCAGAAAATTGAAAAAATGCATGAGGAATTGAATTATTTACGGCCAGTCTTAGTCAATCGAAGAGGACCAATTCTTCTTCATGACAACACGCCCACACGTCTCACAGATGACATAAAAAATAAATGAACTGAGTTATGAAACCTTACCTCACCCACCTTATTCTACGGATCAGTCTCCGATGGATTATTATTTTTTTAAACATTGAGTAATTTCCTACAAGAGAAGGTCATCAAAGATCAAGCATCAGCTCAAACCCCTTTCGATGAATTCATTAATCCCAGGACTCCAAAATTCTATCTTGTAGGAATAAACAAACCTGTTTCCTGTTGGGAGAAATGTGTGCAGATAAATTTATTTCGATTAATAAATATAACTTTTTAACTGATATATGCGTCTTTATACTTGATATGTAAGAACCGCAATTATTTTTGCACCGAACTAATATCAGTTGTTCTCAAGTAATTAAAAAGAGTTATACACGATCACACAAGGCAGACAATGTGCAAAATTCGTCATGCTCACTTTCAAAAGTTATGAGTTCGTATGAAAACTTTTCAGCCGGCCATCAATTATCAATATTATTAATGGTTATTGTAGGATGGAAGTGTAATACGATATACTTAATATTTTATATAGTGTAGTGATTAAATCTAGTTGTCGGTCGTTACTTTCACCAATCTACCCATCAGAGTAGTTCTCCAAATCTAATTACTACGCATAACTGAATATTACCAAGAATCGTAAATAATCACTGCAACTAATACAGGTTTATTCTTGGGACTGTAATAGAATATTCACGCATCAGATTCGGTCTAAGAAGGGATCAATGATATCTATGTCTGCAGAAGACATCTTTTTACTACCAGAGATTTGACTGTTTCATCTACTGATATGATATGTGTATGAATTGAAATGACAACCACGTGGAACAGATTAGAATTATGTACATATCAAATCCATGTCTATTTATTACAATTTTCTTACACCTAAGTAAAAAAAAACACAGACGTTTATTTCAAGACCTTTAAAACCTCAATACAAAAAAATACCATGGAGATATCTATCAAGATTAATTTGTGTTAATTGATACCTGAGTGAGATAACAATCAGTCATTATTCAATTTGTGACTAGGACAAACTCATGATAATTGTGCCAATATGTCGAGAATACAATTATTAATTCAACTATGTATCCTTAATTTCTAAATTTTCCTTATAGATGCGCATCCGGATTAAAAAAGAAAAAAGTCAAACTTTTTGTGTATGTTTTTTTTAAGATGATGCTATTGCCATATAAACTCGCATTAGTGTGTTAATCAGTTATTTAATATTTAAAAAAATAATAAGGTTACATGTTAATTCATCTGTTGAAATAAATTTCAAGTTAAGTATAAATCAATAAAGCAGTGGTGTCAAACACGCGGCCAGCAAGGCTCTAAAATGCGGTCCTGAAGTTGATTTTATTAAAATAGTAAAATAATTAAAATACTAAATAATAATAAAAAGTAACATCCAAATGACACCGACTGAAATTTAGTGCAACACGGTGCTAAAAGAAAAGTATAATGAAGTTGATATACTAGATTTTTATTTGTACTTGCCAGAACATTTTATTGAAATGAGTAGCAAAATCTTGGCAATGTTTGGTAGTGCATACCTATGTGAACAAGTATTTTCACTTTTAAAGACCAATAACATTTTACACAGGTCAAGATTAACAAATGAACATTTAATATCTATAGTAAAAATATCATTATTATAAAAAAATACACCCGACATTGATAAAATAGTGTATGTCAACAGATACCATTTTTCTAATAAGAAATATTATTTTTTTAATTTCTCTAATTTGAAATTTTGTTATAACATTTGATAATAATACCTAAAATTAATGTATTTTTTTCAATTTTCATTAATTCATTAAAGAAACAATACATGTAAAATTTAAATGAGTTATTCTCGAATATAAAAGACCTTTTTGCTTAACAAATTTTTTTTAGGTGACTTTATCTGCGGCTCGCAGACTCTCTTAAACTGAATTTGGGGCCTTGTGTTCATATATAAATTTGATACCACAGCCATAAAATAAAATCTAAACTTTTGATTACTTTGTAGAATTAATTGTAAAGATATGAAAATATTTCAAGAAATGATACTAAATTACTCTGATTTTATTGGAAATATAAACAAATCTTATTTTTCAATACGTTTTTTCTCAAGACTTATGTTTTTGTGTAATTTGTTTATTTTATTTGTCATACAAAAATACTTTCTTTTCGAGAAGTAGTATAGGAAAATATTATTGGAATTAATTAGAAATTTTCTTAAAAACAACACAAGCTTTTTAATATCCAAAAGAGTATACTTGAAAACAAAGATAATTTTGTATTTTTTCAATTAATATTTTTTAGAATAAAAAACATTTTAGTTTATTAAAATTGACTTTTATTTTTTTTATATTCTTCCAGCAGTGTTTTACGATCGCTTCAAAACTATAAATCGATCAAAAAATAAAACAGAACTATAAAAAACAGTGGTTTATAAAAATAGAAATAATATAGCAGGCTGAACTCATAAAATGTATTTGTAAAATTGTGTCCGGGTTTAGATTTTCTAAATCGATATTATATATATATATATATATATATATATATATATATATATAAAGTTTGAATTGAAGTTTGTATATAAGCGGATACTTGAGAACAGAACAGAAAAATAGAAATATGAGAATAAACTTTTTTGAGATCCGTCCAACGATGTAGAATGAAATACCAGGTACCGTGCTCGTCCGTAAATACTGACCGTAGAGACATAAAATAAACGTCAACTTAAGCAGTATTTAAGTAGTTCATAAAGAGTACTTAAATTCTGCCATATAGTACTTCCGCGAGTGCACTTCAAGTTGGAAATGGATATAATGTGGCGCGTGTTCTCCGTCGACTCTGTTTCAATCGGCGTCACGATTATGTTGTTCTTGCTCCGTGCCAGGGACTCGATTCTGTCGTCTCACTGACTCACTGACCGACCGTTCTAACATCTCCTGGCCGTTCGTTCGTTCGTTCGTTCGTATGTCAGTCACATGAACTTTCGACCGCGTTCACTGACGCAGAAACAACAGTCCACAATCTCACGGGCGTCATAACAAGTTTTATAACTGACTAGTGGCTCCCAACACGCATTAATATAAAACTGACGCCAGATCTAGTTAAATTTTAAACTGTAACGCGTGCAATTTCCTTCTCTGGACGATGGCGGTGTTAAATACATTTTAAATTAATTTTAATCACGTTTTTGTACAAATACAACAAATTTACATATATACATATATACATATATATATATATATATATATATATATATATATATATATATATATATATATATATATGATGTATGAATAGAGAGAGAAAGTTAAATTTAAATTAAACAGTAGTTACTATTCAGTTAATATATCTTTGCTAGTTATTTGTTGAGTTTTTAACACTGTCATTTTAATGTTTATATATATATATATATACATATATATATATATATATATATATATATATATATATATATATATATATATATATATATATATATATATGTTCCTATCAATGTGTGAAATGCAGGCGTTGCATATAATGCCTAAGAAATCTACAGAATTCCATAAATGGGACGTAAAAGTATAAAATGCTAAATATTTTACACATTTCTTAACTATTTTATGCCAGTGGTGGCGAACCTATTTATGTGCACGTTCCAAAATTTCCGAATAATATTTTTCGAGTTACTGACATGTCTCATTCGGGCATACGGAGGAACGAAATAGAGGACAGACTGGCCTCATTAGGAGCCAGAGCCCTTCATGGGGCTAGCAAGATGCTGGGCCAAGGGCGCCATTCGGGAGTGGGTCGAGTCAGAACACTCAGCATGGTTGCTAAAGATTGATGGTTGCCGTCAATTCAGGGTACACTTAGGCCAGGCCTCAAATAGGGACTGGACCAAGAGAATCTATACAAGTGGTAGATCCTTCTCCCGGCTCCTGGTGCGAATTGTCACAGGACACGGCAGACTAAGCTACCACGAACATAAACAAAGCCGAAGGACGGACGGGAAGTGTAGATGGTGTGAGGGGCAACGAGACCCCCATTCACCTCCTCGCGGAATGTCCGGCATGGGTCAATTTAAGGCGACGATGGTTTGGAGAGTTTTTCCTCACCGCGGTCGAACTACGGTCTATAAACTCGGGCAGGCTGATAGGCTTCTGGAAGGAAACGAGACTTCCGAGTAGTTTTGGTCATCCGAGGCAAGGCATAACAGACTTCGAGTCTAAGTGCCGGGAGGCAAGATAGCTTCCTCCCCCCTCAAACATAATCTATCTATACTGACATGCCGGGTAGTTATTAATAGGGAAAAAAATTATAAAAAAATGATTTATCGCTAATTTTATTAAGTTTTAAGAAATTAATAGAATTTCATAGATGAACACATAACTTATACAAAAATCAATATCAATTAATGATATTTTTGCTGTTGTACCTGTCTGAAAATAGAGATAAGATATATTTCAATATAACCAGTAGATTGAGTCTGTCTTTGAAATTGTATCAAGTTTTAGGAGTTTAATATCGATGTATGTCAAAATGGATGCCATTTAGGAAAATTAGATTTTTTTCAAATAGCAAGAAAATATAAATGATATCTGTAAATCATTCACTTGCCGTAAAATTTTCGTACGTGCCACCTCTGGCAGGTGTGCCATAAATTCGACACGCCTGTTCTGTGCAATACTAAAAGGCAAACTGGCAAAGCATAAAAAAATATATTGACAATATATTTATTCAATTATTTATATACATTACAGAACCAACAGGCGCGCACCGGAACGCTGTGCGCGCACCGGAAAAAAATATCTATCAGCCGATGCAACTCGACATATACACCGCCTTTTCATAACTTTTCATAAAGTCCGGGTATTTTTTATATGGAAGATTTTTCAAGCAGGCGGTTATTGATGGGGAGTGAGGTGAAGTAACGTGAGGAAGGCCTTTTCATGATTCTCTTTCCATACTTTTCCTAAATATTACATGTCGTTTTGTATAATGCCTAAAGAAAGTACAGAGTATATTAAAATAACACAAATATTTCACGATTTGGTTAAAAAAAGTCAAGCATTCTATAGATTTCCTAGGTATTATCTAAAATTGATGCATTTTACACATTACCGGTAACACATATACGAGTATTCAATGAGTTCGTATAGGTTTTTTTCTTAATTATAAAAGAAGTTTCCAGTTATTTGTAGAAAATTAGGAAAATATTCAACACGAAGAAGTAGTTTTATTTTTAAGATATTGTGTTTATATATAAGTATATATATATATATATATATATATATATATATATATATATATATATACTAGTAGCTTCTGAGTTTTTGTGTTTGATACGAATGAAAATTCCTAGAGACGTTCCTACAGATTTTGTATTTATTCAAAATACCTACTAAATTCTACTAAAAATCTTTATGCTTCCATCAATGTATGGGCCACATTTTATGGTGCCGGAGACCACTCTTAAGCAATCAATAACTTTTCTTCTTTATAATATTAGATTAATTAATTTGGAATTAATATGTGTTTTGGCTATTATATATATATATATATATATATATATATATATATACATATATATATACACATGTATATACATATATATATATATATATATATACACACGTATATATATATATATATACACACACACACACACTAGCGGGCTATACGTAATACTCGCTTTCGCTCGTCAACCTCCGAGCTTGTTGCGCTCGCCCACTTGTTAATTATAAGTATGTTCATGTAACCGAATGAAACAATAAACATATTTGGGTACCATAGAAACCTCGTTCCAAATAAATAAGTCGACGTCACAGAATTTTTTTTAGTGGATAATTGAGTTTATATATATATATATATATATATAAAGAGAGAGAGAGAGAGAGAGACTCGTATATATTTATTATATATATATATATATATATAATAGAGAAATTCTTCCCTTGCTGGCTGTGCTCGCCCACTTAATAATAAGAAGTGTGTTCATGTAACCGAATAAAGGAAAATCATATTTGGGTTCCATAGAAACCTTGTTCCAAATAAATAAGTCGACGTCATAGAATTTTTTTTAGTAGATAATTTTGAGTTTATATACATATATATATATATATATATATATATATATATATGTATATATATAAGAGAGAGAGAGAGAAATAACTCGTATATATTTTTTATTATATATATATATATATACATACTAGGGGGATTCGCCCCTGCTGGCTGTGCTCACCCACTTATTAATTATAAGTATATTCTTGTAACCGAATGAAACAAAAATCATATTTGGGTTCCATAGAAATCTTTTTCAAATAAATAAGTCGACGTCATGGAATTTTTTTTTAGTAGATAATTTTGATTTTACATATATAGAGAGATATACTTGTGTGTGTATTTATTTATATATATATATATATATATGTATATGTACAAGGGGGATTCTATCTCTGTTTGCTGCGCTCGCCCACTTGTTAATTATAAGCCTGTACATGAACCGAATGAAACAATAAACATATTTTTTTAAACTTAACATATCTATGTAATTATTATCACAGATATATTGGAACAAAGTCTATATATATATATATATATATTAGTATGTCTATAAAAACTTTACAGATGAATTATTCTTTGCAACGTTGCAGTTTTTTTTTTGATAATTTTGATTTTATATATATATATATACACTTAATTTTAACTCGTGACTATAAATGACTTATCAATAAATTCTTCTGTCTATTCAACCTTCAAATACGTTCATACATACTTGAAATTATATTCAATGACTTCTATTTTGTTACAATAAAAAAATCCATATTATAGAACAAGTGGAGCCAGATGTGGTCTATGAGAATCCTATACGGATAAATGGTAGCACAAAGTGTTACCCTTTTAAAAAGAATAAAATAGTTACGGATTTTTGAATGAGAGAGCAGTCAAGGATTATAGGGAAGAGATGATGACGGTACATAAGGTCAGAATCGAAGATAAAACGCAAGTGTTCGAAAAGATTATGTGTCGGACATGTTGCGAAAGTAGAAGCTGCACTGGACAGACGGCGCAGCTCGTTAAATAACAATAACGTCAGAACGAGCTAATACTTATTTTCAGTGTGAAAGAACAACTGACCGGCATGTGGTCACATATTTGATGAGTTCGTTGAGAGACGGTGGTTCAGTTGATAATACAATGAATGTTGAGTAAGGGATTCGAGTCAGATTAATTTAAGCTAATAAGCTCTATGCTCTTTGCATAAGTTGAACGCGTTAAGATACTGAAAAACCTGAGATATTAAAAGAATTCTCAGTTATTTGATCCAGACACATATAAGATATGATAACAATGAAGCTGATTTTTTTCTTAAGCGCAATTCAATGACGATCCATTTATAGAGCAGTAGTTGTAAGGTAAATTGTTATAAATAATAATGTATAGATTTTTCTGTACCTTAGTACTCTAGGATAATGATATGGCAATCGAAATTGATATAAACAACAATAAAACAATGATCAATGAACATTTATTGAGCACTTTTAATCAGGATTGTTTTTGTGTTTTGTGGAATGAAAAAATAATTCATTTGTAAAAATAGGACAAAGGTATTGCTATCAAAATAGGTAATAATTCATTATAGAGTAATTCGATGCTAGAAAATAGAAAAATAAAAAAATGGAAACAGGGTATTAATTCCTTCTATTTGTTTCAGAAATGGGCTGATTTCTTATAACGAAACAGCTAGATATTTCGAACTTTAACTTTTATTTATATTTCTCATACTTTTTGATATAAAATATTAAACATTACTTTTCAAGAATATTTATTGAAAAAGGAATCTTTCCCTACATCAAGTGTATTCAACTAGAACATCTTTTTTGATTTGTTATCAAAATATATAATTTTCCACTCACTGGCTTTAAAAACAATCTGATATCATTGAAATATAATAAACGATTCTATACAAAACCAAAGTGTGTTTATATATATATATATATATATATATATATATTTAATAAAAAAAATGATATTGGAATCGTTTTTTAATATTTTTTTTACACTCCCGCACACCAAATAATTCAGATCCTTATTCAATACAATTTTATATTTGAAATGAATCCATATCTACAGCACGATCCGAGCTGAATAATACAGTTATTCATTAAAATTTTCTCTGCATCATCTCTGTGCCAAATTAATCCGCTATGAGAAATATCAGTACATGTTTTCATACAGTGAACGTGACACATTGCCGTACATTTACGACAGATTACATCCAAAAATGTATTTATAGAATGATCGGGATGCAGAGATGATGAAGAACGATCGAAAAGCGAAGAACAGGAATCGATACGACGTGCTACGTGATCGGGGAGATGAAAAAAGACGGCGCCACGAACGGGAAAAGAAGTGTAGAACATCTTTATATGTAACGGCCCGATATCGTTCCATTTGAAAGAGAATAGATGTACGTGAGGCACGCGGGTGGAACGTAGGACGACGAAAACTGTTTAGAAGAAGAGTTTTTGGCGTGAGAGACGTTTTCGAAAAAGACGTTTGTTCGATGATAAGATAACGTGTATGCTTGTGCGATGGAAGAATGCTCGCGGGCAACATCGTTTCGTTAATGGTACATTTCTTATTTTCGTGAAAATGTGTTCATATACACAACACACATAGGCGCGCACACACACACACATACATATATATATATATATATATATATATATATATATATATATATACTACTGCTCATAAGTATTCAGGCACTTCTCTTTCTATAAACTAATATTCTATGTATCTGATATTAATAATTTATGTGCTCAATTTATATATATATATATATATATATATATATATATATATATATATATATGTATTTATTGTAATGTTAAAATGCAGATTATAGAAAAACAAGCATAATAACTAATTTTATATTTAAATGTTAGACTTGTGAATGTGACCACCCTTATTTTTGATAATTGCTTGGCATATTCGAGGTATTCCATTCATAAATTTTTTCAATGCTTTCGACTATATTTTTCTTCATTCCTCCTTAAGTATTTTCCAAAGATCCTGCTGTGATGTTGGACACGTCTTTCGAACATTTCGGTCAAGCTCATCCCACAAGTTCTCTACAGGATTGAAATTGGGTGATTGATGAAACTAAACTACTATTTTAAGGTTTTTATTTACTTCTGTTTGCTTCAGGAAGCTTATGCACATTTTGGACGTGCGTTTGGGATCGTTGAAAAAACAAATATTTTATTAATAATCCTTGCTACAGACGACAAAGCATGTTTCTTCAATATATCCTTGTAGTACTTCTTAATTAATTTACCTTCGATTTTAACACGATCCCTTAAACCAGTCTCCACAAAACAGCCTCACACTATCACAGATTTCCCACCATGTTTTAACAGATGAAATTATATACTGATTTGACACCTGCTTTCCAGCTGATCTGCGATAAAGACACATCTCCTTGAACCAAAAACTTCAAATTTTAATTCATCATTCTATAGAACCTTTTTCAACTTAGTAGTGGCCCAATTTCCGTGTGGTTTTTCCCATTAAAGCCTTTCATTGATATTTAGTGGTCGTAGTGAGGATTTTTTTACAGCTATTCTTCCAAACAAGCCAACCTCATTTAATCTTCGTTTAACAGTTGAAACACTAGGAAGCTTTATCGACTGTCGTTAACTTGTACCGTTATTTATGGTGTTGTGAAATGTCGATTACGTTTGCTCATTGTCACTAATCTGCGAACTTCTGACGTTGTTGTTGTTCTTGGGCGCCCGGTACGTTTTTTGTTTGTGATACTCTTACAGTCTTTATATATTTTTAACTAAGTTGTCTACTGTCTTACAAGATAATTGTATTTTTTTGTTATTTGACGGTTACTTTGTCCCAACTTATGTTGGGAGATTATCATGCACAGAGTATCTATTGAATGTCATTTCACTTCATCCATTTCAATAAAAAATCAAAAGTAAAATTCCAATCTTCAATTATTTGAAACGCTGCACTTATTTCGATGTTATTACTTGATCGTAACAAGTTTGAATGATTGCAAACTGCACAACAAAACCAAGAAATACTTCTCCTACCACAAATTCTTCAACGACACATTAATTACATGGAAAAACAAAATCTACAGACAAGATTTGTTATCTACTTCATCGGTGAAATTTCCCAGAATCACTTTTTTATGAAAAGTCTCGCCTTATTCAATTTTCTGTGTTTATAATAAATGATTTATTATTGAAATAATGAAAAATACTCTACAAACCATAATTAAGCATATTAGTAAGATACATAATCTAATTGAACCGAATTATCTCAATTTATTGAAGTGCCTGAATACTGATGAGCGGTAGTGTGTGTATATATATATATATATATATATATATATATTAATCTGGTTAGAATACCATTTTAAATACCATATATTTCGACTGAAAACCATAACAGCTTATTTTATTTTATTGCTGCAATAAAAAAGAAAGTTAAAAAATTAAAGTATTTTTTATTGGGTTGTTCAAAAAGTAATTGCATTTTTTTCTAATAGACGGACAAACATGTCTTGAAACTAACTTAACTAAACTTGATTTTAACTTAAATATGACTAACTTAATTCTAAACCACAAATTCATTATGTAAGTTGACAGCTAAACGGTTCAAGTTTGTTTTAGAAAAATAAAGTTCAGGATTTCGTTAACAATTGTACGCCGTCAATTTCAAAATGAAAAATCAAAAGGAACATTTTCGTCATATTTTGCTCTATTACTTCCGAAAAGGAGAAAACGCTATGCAAGCTCATAAAAACTAATGCGCTGCGTATGGTGAAGAAGACTACGGCAGTGTTAGGATTGGTTTGCTAAATTTCGGTATAGAGATTTTGATGTTAAGGTTGCACGACGCTCATGAAGGCTAATCAAAGTTGATGATGACAAAATAAAGGCACTTATCAAATCTAATCAGCGTTTAACGACACGAGAAATTGATAAGAATCTTAACATATTGAAATCGAGTGTTGAAAATCATTTAAAAAAAACTTGGATACTTTAGTAAGGTCGATATTTGATTACCACACGAGCTCAAAGAAATTAATCTCACTAATCGCATTGACATATGCGATTCTCTCTTGAAAGGTGAAGACAACGATCAATTTTTGAAAGGTATGATAACATGTGATGAAAAATGGATCGTCTGCAACAACGTCGAATGAAAAATATCATGGAGTAAGCGTTATCAACCTGCACAAAGCACTCAAAAAGCATATATTCACCAAAAGAGGGTTATTCTGTCTGTCTGGTGGGTTTTCAAAGGTATTGTGTATTTTAAGCTGCTTAAAAGGAACCAAACCATTAATTCGAACGTGCACTGTCGTCAACTGGATAAATTAAATAGTGCCATCAAACAGAAACGTCCAGAATGGGTGAATCGCAAAGATGTTGTTTCACCATGATAACGCTAGACCACATACAAGTTTGGTCGCTCGTCAAAAAATGTTGCAGCTTGGATAAGATGTGTTACTACATCCACCATATTCGCCAGATCTGGCACCATCAGACTACCATTTGTTTCGTTCTTTGAATGATAAAATCTTCACTGACGATGAGGATGTGAAATCGTCCTTGAAACTGTTTTTTTGTCGAAAAAGATAAGAATTTTTTCTAGTTACCTGAAAGATAGTAAAAGGTAATCGAACAAAATGACCAATACATTGTTTAATGAAGATTTCGTTTCTCGTGAAAAATTCGCGTTGCATTTAAATAGGAAAGAAACGCAATTACTTTCTGGTCAATGCAATGGATTGAATGGTTTACAAAAAACTTGAAAAAAATAAAACGAAATAAATAAATACATTCTTGTTTGATGAATATTTGAATGCACGTACAGAACAATTATACTGGATTTATGATTGTAACAGGTCGTGTTGTAATGAATTTGAAATTAATGAAATTCATTGGTATTGAAGATAATGTCGAATGTAAACAGTTAATTTCGCCATTAAGTTTCATAAACGAGCACGTTTTTTTTTCTCAATTAAATCGAGGACGTCGCCTGTCGGATTATTGGCCCCATACATACAAATAATACAGTGCGAGCGGGTGTGTACGGTCTCTCTCGTTCGACGGCGAACAGTCGAAAATAAATATTATCAGAACGGAACGGCGATTAAACGGACATAAATACTAATTAAGTCGGCGGGCGACGCTATTAAAAACGATAAATTAATCCGCTGCATCTGTTATCGAACCGTTCGACTCCGTGCGGATATTTTAAAACGCGTTTTAATATCACAGAGATATTACTTAACTCCACTCTATTTACATTCATAAAACATATCAGACGCGCACTTATTGTAGTGGCGTGCAGCAGCAGTACGACGCCTTTACATGCCAGGAGATGCGATGGCGCCGTCGGCCAACGAGGCTGTGCGTTTATAGCTCGAACGTTCAGTCGTGTGGGTATGAGAGTAAAGGGATTTCGTCGGCGGGTGGTGACAAGAAGGGCGTTAGTGCTTTTGTGGCGCCGATCGGTGGCTAGGTGTATCTACACTGCTTGATTATAGTCACTGCGAAACGCAATCAATGCTTTTCGCTACCCGTTCAGAGGGTACGAGCGGTTTCGCAATCGCTACAGTGCTATAACCGAACTGTTATTCAGGTCACAAGTACTTTTTTATACACATGACGATGTGGTTTCTCCGAGAAGACCATCACCCTAAATATTATATGTGCGGTTTATCGGATGAGATCAGTTTTGAATATTCGTTCGATTTCGATACCGGTTCGTAAATTCAACACTCGAGTGTGAATAAAAATGTGTCGTTAACGATGTTGAATTAACGCAATTTGAATAAACGAACTAAAGTATAATTTGTAAATTCACGGTAATAAAGAATGGATTCCAGTGATTTATTTATTTATTTCAATACAGAGAGTTGCTCGAAATGTTCATCAAATGAACGAAACGTCCAGTTTTGAGACTGATCATCTCTGTTTTTCATGAGAAGAAAGAGAACTGATATATTATAATAGGAGGTTGCACTGAAAGCCGCTGTTCTAAAACGTTTTTGAGGACGACATTGCTATTAAAATGCACACAGACAAGAATCAAAAATGTTCAATGATCATTTAATGAATATTTAAAATAGAAAGTTTTTGTGGTGTGTAGGATGAGAAAAAAAATGAATTTGTGCATGTTCTTATCTTCCAATTTTATCATACTCTTTCCATTCTAACACATTAACATCAATACGCCTAATGTTCTATGTTTATGGTTTGTGAGATAAAAAATTCATTTTTGTAAATTTTAACAATGTAGAGAGAAAGAGGATTCCTAAAGACCGAAATCACTTATACTATTAGCCTAGTAGGAAAATAAAAGAGATTTTTATTTCTGAATTTTAACCTTAATTTTTTTAAATGAAAATCTCATTCATCGTGCTCATGTTAATATCATTTTAAAGTATATTTTTCGTTCTGTATTTTGGTAACATTGACTTTGGTTTTATTATTGATTTTGCTTCAAACTGGAATATTGAATTAAGGATGGAAAAAATCAAATAAGAGCAATTTTTTGTATTAGTTCAAAACAGGTAGTGAAGCAGCAGAAATTGCTCGCAAAACTAAACGATGCTTTTGGTGTGGGTGCTGTTGGCACACATTGGCGACCGGAAACGAGAATTCCCGTTTTCGTATGACAAACTGGCGACCTGAAACGATATTTCTCGTTTTAGGTGATGTGCATAATCTCTTGACTGTTTTCCAGATAACGGTATCTTTTTGCTTTCGAACATTATCAATCCTGTTACTGGCGATATTTTCAGTTTGGTTATCGATTTCAGAGGGACCGGCCAATATAAAAAAGTGTTCAAATAATTACAGTTAAATTTAATCCTGTCTTAAAATTTCATACCTTCATAATGGATAAGGAATACATTTTTGCAGAGGAATTTTGTGAAAATTTTTCAGATGTACTGAGTAGTAGTAAAATTATCGCAGTTTTATTACACAACTTCCAAAATAAGTGTATATGTCTAAAATCGCTGGTCCCATAGAAAATTTTAGCAAAACATTATCGGTCGGCAATGTGTTAAAGGACGACGGTGTAATGGTGGTTTCAAAAATTTCGTCCTGGGGACGAGAGCCTTGACGATGAAGAAGGGCGCGGGCTTCCTTCTTCAGTGCGTATCAACCGACTGTAGGCGTTAGTCAAATTAGAATCAAGGACAAAAATTCGAGAGCTTACACAAAAGATAGGCGTTAGTCATCTAATAGTTTTGAATCACTTAAAACAGCTAGAAAAATTAAAAACGCTGTAAATGTATATAAATTTGAAGAAAATAAACCGCATTTATTTTCCTACCAACGTAATAAAATGCTACAAGAATGATTAAACAGAAGCAAGACTAAAAATACAATATGTTATCACAGATATAAAGGGAAAAAATAACTTTATTATTGCAGACGTTTCCCTTTATAACATCAATATCCTTAGTATTATTCGCTAACGAGAAAATCAAACATTAAATATTATTACTTTTCGCACAAAAAAAAAAACAGAAAACATTCTATAAAAAAGATAAAATTTATAAACACAAAGGTCACCTAGAGACTTATTTATCAATCAAACACGAAGTGATGAAAACAGCGCACAAAATTTATATATTGAAAATGCAACTTTCAATTTCCTGTGTATACATTCTACACATTTCTAAGAGCTGTACACAAAAACTTGTAAAGGCGTTTAAAGTCCACTTTATATATATATATATATATATATATATATATATATATATATATATATATAATCAAGCTTTTTGTTTTTGTTACACTTCCTGTTTCCACGAACCATTCTGGCGATAAATTGGTTCGTAGCCCGAAGTGTTTTTCTCGTAAACAATACAGAATTTCCGCTACAATCCAGTCATAGATTTCAGTTTTACTCGACAACAAACCTACAACTTTCTCTCATACATACATACATACATACATATATATATATATATATTTGTATACCGATTTATAAACCATGATAGACATGAAAGGCGACAAAATGTACAACAAATAACAAAGAAATAGAAAAAAAACCCACTGAACCATCGCATAAAATGTTCTCGATCGTTCGTGTTTGTGATACTATTTTGAGATTTTCAGCTAGAAATAGCCTTTTAAATATATTGCACTTGTACATATATCAAATATATATATATATATATATATATATATATATACATATATATATATATGTATATAAAATCAATTCTTTATAAAGACAAATTTCTTGTAAATAAAGAGTTATTTTTTATATGGATTCTGAAACAAGTGGATTTAAAGAGACGCTTGCGAAACAAGAAAGTATTATTCTAAGAAATGTTTTTAAGAAGTTTTTGTTTAGACAAAGCCGTTATCACTTTTCAATACAATTTTATAAACCATTCTCTATAAAATATTAAAATATTCAACAGTAGTACAAGAACGTCAGTTTCATATGAAAAGTAGTTAAGAAAACATGTTGTAGTTTGTGTGTTAAAAGAAAATTGCGTTTATATGTATATTTTATGATAATTATGTTAAATTTAATGCTGTTGCAGCGGCTCGGATACTTTTTAATACAGGAGGGACAGTTAATAAATAACGGAAGTGTGTTATAAATCATTTATTACACGTTTTATTTACAGTTAAGAATTAATAAAATTAAATTGCCTCGTACGTTTTCGGTTTTAGTGACAGTTTTATCATTACGGTATTAAATTATGCAGTTTTAAATAATTTGTTCTTTTTTCCACACGTACACAGTTTTATCTACAGGTACTTGGTTCGAACTTTATGTAATAGAGGTGATAACTTATCTACTTGTTTTTTATCAATGCTAAAACAAATTTTGTTTGATATGAAGCTATAAAACCTCTACTTTCATCCGATTTCATCCAACACGAGTGAGATAACTTTTATCTATCTGTATAAAATCAAACATTAATTTCATTTATTCGTTTTGGTTTAATATTTTTAAAAGCTGAAAATGAATCTTTGACAAGTCAAGCGTACACATTCTTTTTAAAGTTCGCCTGAAGATGATTGATTCATACCCCAGTTCTTTTAGTATTCTCGTGTGAAATTACAAAAAATAAACGAATTTCCAGTGACATACAAAGTATTTCTTTAATAGAATGTCATCACATTTCAATTTAAAGATCGTCATTTTCAGTAATGCAGTATTTTTGTCGAGTATTTTCTGTCTATCAGTTGTCACTTATACACTCTTCTCTTAGGTCGGTAGGAAAACAATAGCGATTTTTATTTTCTGAATTCTACCCTTAATTTTTTTCAATGAAAGTGTCATTTCATCATGTTTATGTTAATATAATTTTAAAGTACATTTTTCGGTCTGTATTTTGGTATCATTAACTTTAATTTTATTATTAATTTTGCTTCAAACAGGGATATTGAATTAAAGATGGAAAATAATCAAATAAGAGCAATTTTTTGTACGAATTCAAAACGTGGTAAAACATCAGAAATTGCTCGTAAATTAAACGATGCTTTCGATGTGGGTACTGTTAAGGAAAGTACGGTGCAATGGTGGTTCCAAAAATTTCTTGCTGGGTATGAGAGCGTTGAAGATGGAGAAGGTCGAGGGCAACCTTTTTCAATTAGTAACAACCAACTGAAGGTGTAAGTTGAATCAGAACCATGCACAACAATTACAGGGCTTGCATAAAAGGTACACATTAGTCATCCAACACTACTTGACCACTTACAATAGCTAGGAAAATAAAAAAAGCTTAACATGTATATAAATTTGAAGGTCGTAAACTGAAATCATTTTTCTACCAATCTAAAATTAAGTTGGTGTAAAAATAATTGCGGTTTTTACGTATCGAGTATAAAGACGCATATATCAGTTAAAAATAAAATTTATTAATCAAACTTAAGATCATTGACCTGAGCAATTTTCTCCCAACGGGAAACAAGTCTGTTTATTCCTACAAGAGAGAATTCTGTAGTCCTAGAATTTACGAATTCATCGGAAGCGGTTTTAGCTGATGCTTGTTCTTTGAAAACCTTCTCTCGTAAGAAATTACTCAGATGTTTAAAAAAATGATAATCTGTCTTCTCTTAGGTCGGTAGGAAAACAATAGCGATTTTTATTTTCTGAATTCTAACCTTATTTTTCTTCAATGAAAATATCATTTTATCGTTTTTATGTTAAGATTATTTTAAAGTACATTTTTCGGTTTTTATTTTAGTAACATTGATTTTGGTTTCATTATCGATTTTGCTTCAAACTGGGATTTGAATTAAAGATGAAAAAAAATAAGAACAATTTTTTTGTATGAGTTCAAAACAGGCGATGAAGCAACAAAAAAACTCGTAAACTAAACGATGCGTTTGGTGTGGGTTCTGTTAAGGAACGTACGGTGTGATGGTAGTTTCAGACATTTCGTCCTGGTAACGACAGCCTTGAAAATAAAGAAGGTCGCGGGTGTCCTTCTTCAGTTCATAACGATCCACTGAATACGTTAATTGAATTAGAACCACGCACAATAATTCAAGAGCTTACACAAAAGTTGTGTCAGTCATCAAACAGTTCTGGACTTACTTAAAACCACTTAAATTCGAAAATGTATATGAATTAGAAGGTCATAAACCTTAATTATTTTTCTACAAACCTAATTCTTGATACCAACTAAAAAACCGACACGGGTCATAGTAGATTTTAAGTTACTAAAAAAATCAATTACAAATTTGTAAGTTCGTCTTGTTGACAGTACTCTACGTCCAGTTTAATACAGAGAGTAGATGATTTCTATCACGTTTGACACACTATTTCACAGATATATATATATATATATATGACTTAAAAAATGTTTAAAAAATGCAAATTAATAAATAATACTTTCAGTAATACATTAAAAAGAAAGATAAAAAGTATTTTTACTCAAATTCTACTTTAAAAATGGCCCCATAACCGTTAAAACCGTTCACCGTCAATAGATCTAGAACTTCTTACCGCCAATAGCCTTAAAAGCGCTGAATTATGTAATTGTAAGGTAAAGATAGGTTCACTTCCGCTGATCGCATGTTTTCAGTGAATGTCTTCTAATAAGGTGATTTATGTAAATAACTTAAGATACCTTGTCCCAAGGTATTTTAAGCTCAGATTGGTAACGATTAATGTAGATACAGGACACGGGAGATTAAGCTACCACGAACATATACAAGGCCGAAGGAAGTGTAGATGGGAAAGGGGGGACAATGAGACCCCCATTCACCTCCTCGCGGAATGTCCGGCATAGGTCAATTTAAGGCGACGATGGTTTGGAGAGTCTTTCCTCACCGCGGCCGAACTAGGGTCTATAAACTCAGGCAGGCTGATAGGTTTCTGGAAGGAAGCGAGACTTCCAGAGTAGTTTTGACCAAGCCGAGGGAAGGCATAATAGACCTCGAGTCTAAGTGCCGGGAGGAAAGATAGCTTCCTCCCCCTCAAACATTATCTATCTATCTATCTAATGCAGATAAACGGATGTTTATTTCCATTTACCCAAGTTAGCCTCTATTTTCCGTTATCATACCTAAATATTCCTGATCTGTATTATATACATGTAGAACTTTTATCTAAAAAATATATTTTTGCAGAATTGTCTTCCAAAGGATTGTACTTCAAAGAAGTGTCGTTCGAAGAATTATACCGAAGAATTATCCTTCAAATAATATTCTAGATTCGGAATTCGATTTATTTAATGAATATTGTTTTATTAATTCGACGATTTTTTAATGTTAATTAAAAAAATGTATATTTTAAACTGAAAAACTACGATTTTTTATAAAAATATATAGTACATTTTTATATGAGTATTAAGTAAGACTTTAATGTATAAATGTAATATTGTTGTTATCGTGTAAAGTCCTTAATAATCGAGGATTGAAATTTGACTGGTATACACTAATGATTAAAACAGCGAGAAATGATTAATTACTGAATATAACAGCCGTGTAAAAAGTGTTGGCCTCAGTATTATAGCTTTATGTCCACAAAAGCATTATTCCAGTAACTGACCGACATCAATTATGGCCAACTTCTGTTATTCGAAGATCAATGCACAAGTACAGAGCCTCTTCAAATATTTACCGGAACGCAGTGACTGTATAATACGTTAACTTGTGCATTTATCACTTCGATTAAATCAATCGCTCACGTTTCGAACGCAGCATCTTTACAGACGAGGACCGGGCGCAAAGTGAAGAGGCATGACGAACGAGCCGTCCGTTTCATCAGGCGTACATTTTCTCTCGTCGCACAGTCGAGTGTCCGCCCTGTATAGATGGAAAGCTCGGCATACAAAAAACATCGTTATTGTACCCCACGGCCGGCGCTCATACCCGTGTGCCGACGTTCGGTTCAGCCTGCGTTTTCGGCCCACTGTCACGGTATTATACAGAAATTATCATATTGTACCCAGTAAGTGGATTCTCTGGAATGAATTAGATAAGTGTCTGGAATAAAGTTGATATATGAGTTTGCATTGAAAGGTTTAATTTTATACCGTGCCGGGGCAATTTTATGTTACGCATTATGACTTTCAATCCCTACTCATTTGAACTAAACAGATTATTAATCAACGTTTTAGGAATACTCAATTCAAAATTAAATGTGTATAAAAAATACGGTTCAAGTACACGACTTATTTTTCGTTGTAGTAATACATTTTAGATGAATTAATAAAATGACAGGCGATGAACAAAAAATAATGAAAATCTATTTCGTCATTTACATACTTTTTTAGTGTATATAGCAATAAATAGAGTAATAAAGTAAATAGTGTAATAAATAAAAATCGTAAAAGTCTTCCCAAATTTCCAACAGAGGTCACTTCTTAACGACAATTTCGAACTCTTATTCAGCAACGGACACAACCTACAGATCTTTATCTAAGTCTTCGTAAACATATATTCAGAATGGCTGTTGAAGTTTAGATGCTTGTCGAGCATAGCACGCATTTCTCCCAACGGGAAACAAGTTTGTTTATTCCTACAAGATAGTATTCTGAAGTTCTGGAATTAACGAATTCATCGAAAGCGCTTCGAGTTGATGCTTGACCTTTGAAAACCTTCCTTCGTAGGAAATTACACATATGTTTAATGAAAATTGTTAAACTGTCGGAGACAGGTCTGGAGAATAAGGTGGGTGAGGTAAGGTTTCGTCGCCCAGTTCATTTAATTTTTTTAGTCATTTGTGAGACGTGTGGTCGGGCGTTGTCATGAAGAAGAATATGTCCTCTTCGATTGAATAATGCTGGCCGTAAACGATGCAACTTCCCATGCATTTTTTCAATTTCCTAGCAATATTTTTCAGATGTTATTGTTTCACGAGGATTTAAGAAGTTATAGTAAATGACGCTCCTTGCTGACGACCAAACAGTGACCATAATTTTTTTCATGAAACTTTGGTTTAGGAAACTGTTTTGACGCTTCTCCTCGGTCTACTCACTGTGATGAACGTTTCCGATTGTTGTAAAGAATCTACTATTACTATTCATCACATATAAGAATGTGATCAAGAAAGGGATCATTTTTGTTACGCAAAAGAAGTGCAAAGCAAACTTCGTATCGACGAATTCCTTGATGTTCGTTTAGTTCATGCAGCATCCATTTCTCCAGCTTGTTTGTTTTTCCAATCAGGGCCAAATGTCGAACAACTGTTGAGTGATCAACATTGAGTTCTTCTACCACCCTAGAATTGTGTTTAAAGTGGGTCGGCTTCAATAATGATTCTTAAATCATTATTGTTTATAGATTAAGTACGTCTAAGACTCTCCTGATCATCAACATTTTCGTTTCCATTACGAAAATTTTGGAACCAGTGTAGAGCTGTACGTTCACTAATTGAATCTTCTCCAAAAATAAATTTGATATTTAGAGCAGTTTCTGTTACTCTACGTCCCAATTTAAACTCATACAATAAAATCACGCGAATATACTTTTCTTCCATGACTAATTTAAGATGTTATATCCAACCATACTAAAAAATAAAACCAATAGACATAAGCTGAAATCAGTAGTGATAATTTCATTGTTTACAATGATGTATCACGTGACTGTAACAAAAGATAACGGTAGCAAGAAAAATCGGCGCCAAACTTAGAATGATAAAAACCGCAATTATTTTCGCACCAAACTAATAGTTGACTTGGCCTCCAAATATCCAACGCGATCGAAAACTCATCAAGGATGAGATTATCAAAATAGTTTTTTTTTTCCAGAAATACGTCACTAAGAATAAACTGAGAAGAATAAGTAGAACATATATAACTAGAACATATATAGCTAGAAGATGTATAACTAGAACATATATAACAAGAACATATATAATAACTAGAAAAAGAAGAATAACTAAACTGAGAAGAATAACTCACTAAGAAGAAACACCGCCAGTGTTTTCTGCGTGTTCATCCTTACTCTCCATGTACAATAGTGAGCTTGAAATGCACAATTCAAGCTCAAGAAGGCGAACTCACAGCTTCGCGCAAGTGCCTTTCGAAATAAACTCTATTCTCACATTAATGAAATGAAAATAATTAAAATTAAAAATTTCAATTTTGTTGTTTCTGAACAATCTTCTTTTTCTGATTATTTTCATATCTCTCTTAATATGTACCTAT
This sequence comes from Acanthacorydalis orientalis, assembly GCA_034766995.1. Taxonomy (NCBI): domain Eukaryota; kingdom Metazoa; phylum Arthropoda; class Insecta; order Megaloptera; family Corydalidae; genus Acanthacorydalis; species Acanthacorydalis orientalis. The sequence goes on along the minus strand of CM068315.1, from coordinate 39,671,219 downwards.
GTATTAATATATATATATATATATATATATATATATATATATATATATATATATATAATGTTTCAAATTACGAGATTAGAGATTGCAAACATTTTTTTTAAATTGTAATAAAACTATGTTAGATATATTTTCACAAACTCTGTAAGACTTGTCGCATCTACACTCTAAAATGAAAACGTTCTTTTATGTTACATGATTTTATTACTGCAGCTATAAAAACATATCTCTCTATTTCATAACAAATCAAAACTGAGTAAATAACGTTTTTGCACAAATAAGGGAGCGAAAACATGTAACTCATTCGTTTAAATATATGAAATTTAACATAAATTAAAAGTTACAGAACGTTCTGGCAAATTATTAATGCAGACACGACTTGTTTACTTCAACATAAACGGTAGAATAAGTTCGAGGGGAGTGAAAGGATTGAATAATCTAACACACTGAGTTCATTTCACGCATCACTACACTCATCAAATTTGAACTTTTCAATTAATAGATCAGCGCAGATTTGGTTTAACTTAAAATATATGACTAGGGTTCATTAAATACAGATATAAACGTTATTGAACTTGTTCTGAAAGTTAGTAATTTTAACTAGAAACTATATAAACTATTTTTTTTTATTTTTAATGGTTTGGTATTGTTCAGAAATGAGATTTAAATTCGTTGTTGCATAATAAAGTTTAAGCACAATGGCTAAATTTACTTTCATGAACAAATTTTTCGTTAATCTCAAACTAAATTATTTTCTTATCAAAAACGTTCAATAATAGAATATGAATATTTTTGAACGTAAATTGTTTCGATAGTTTTGCCATCATTATCAGAATAATATGGTACAGAATACACTAAGATCACGATGTGGGTTTGTTAATTGGTACCAATGAACGCCGACGCAGATCGAATAATCTATTACATATTATTTCTATAGGATTTCTTTTAATTCGTTTTAATTAAATAAATAGTAAGGTAGGTGTATATATATATATATATATATATATATATATATATATATATATATGAAGAAACAAGAAAGATAAAAATCGAGAAAGGTGTAAGACAGGGAGATGCAATTTCTCCGAAATTGTTTACTGCGGCCTTGGAAAAACTATTCAAATCGCTCGACTGGGATGACAAAAGAATCGAGATAAAGGGCGAAAGATTAAGCCATCTCCGGTTTGTTGATGATATAGTTATTTTCGAAAATACCCCGGAAGAGTTGCAAAAGAGGATAGAAGAACTAAACGATGCCAGTCAAAAAATCGGCCTCAACATGAATCATACAAAGACAAAAGTACTGTTCAATGCGTTTGTATGTCCGAAGAAAATTGAAATAAAAGGAACGGAAATAGAAGAAGTTACGAAATATGTCTATCTAGGCCAGCTTATCAACAGAGATGGATCATTCACTGAAGAAGTAAATAGGAGAATAAAAATGGGATGGAGCTCTTTTGGACGAAACGCCTCGATATTTAAATCAACAATCCCACTCTGTTTAAAGAAAAAAGTATTCGATCAGTGTATACTATCGGTCCTTACCTACGGCAGCGAAACATGGGTGCTTAACGCCAAAATAGTTCAAAGACTCCAAACAACACAACGAAGTATGGAAAGATGCATGTTGGGAATAACAAGAAGAGATAGAAAGAGAATAGAATGGATACGAAAACAAACAGGAGTCACAGATATAATAACAAGAGTAAAGAGTCTGAAATGGAAATGGGCGGGACATATCGCACGAAGAGAAGACAACCGATGGACAAGAGAAATTATTGACTGGGAACCAATGAATATGAAAAGACCCAGAAAGAGACCAATGAACAGATGGGATAAGGATATTAAAAACTTTCTTGGAAAACTGTGGAAAAGAGAGGCACTAAATCGACCAAAATGGAAAATCATGGAAGAGGCCTATATCCAGCAGTGGATTAACAGGGGCTGAAGATGATGATGAGATATATATATATATATACATACATAAATATCTACAATGTATAAGCTAGTTATAATTGAAAACGGTTAACAAATCGATCACGTCAAGAGTTAGATGGTGTTATATTGACTGTTTTATATATAAAGTGAATGATGTGACTCTATACCTGTTTGGTGGATATTTTATACATTAGAGGTTTTCTTATTTATTTATATGTACATACATACAGATATGCACATACATGTGAACTTTCATTAATAGAAAGATCCTGGCCATATTCGAAAGCTAATTATATCATCACCGTCTATTAAATAGTGATCTATTAGAAAGAATATCGAATTAACAATGAATTAAAGCTAAAAATAAAAAGTCTAATAAGTTTTGAATTTTGTATACATTAATTAAATAATTTAGGATAAATGACTATCAATTTTGATTTAAAACCTAAATCCCATTTATATAGTCGTATATTACGTCTTGAGAAGCGTATTATACTTTTTAAAGAATATTTCAATGAGATAAAAAAATGACTTTTTTAAAAAAATATCAAATTAATCCAAACAAATCGATGAGTTTGTCAGACGACAAACGTGTCAATTGAACTGCCATTCTTCACTTGAACTCAGTAAATACCATGAAAACTGTGAAAATTGAGCCAAATTGAAATGCATGATGATTAAAATTTAAAAAGATAAACGTTTACTCATCGTAATAAATAAAAATAATCAAACAAAAGTATTATGTGATTCATTTGTACATTAAGTGTGTGTGATAAATATTTTTTATTCTGAACTGGAAGATGAATCGGTCTTCATTGCTGTCGACTGGGATTGATCAATTAAGAATTTATCAATTTGTTTCAAGTTATTTCATGTATGTTGAATTCTCACGGCCTTTTTTTCTAAATAGATTTGTTTACAGCAATTCATGGGACCATCCACAGTTCTTGCCACTTTTGAACTTCGTTGTTCATCAGGATCATCGCCTTAAAAAATATCTGTTGCATATATCCAATACTGTATTAACAACATGCAACAGCAATACGTGACAGTCTATCAGCAATTACCAACAGATAAGTCAGATGATTCTTTCTTGTATACTTTGGAGCTCTACTGGCAGAATTGAAAGATTTGAACTTGTTCTGAGATCATGAAAAACACTCCAATTCTTACCAAAGTCCCTGATTGTCAAGATCTGAGACGGGCATGTCACGAGTCAATGAGTTCGATACTAGTTCTACAGAGAGGTTCAAGTGTCTACTGGTTGCATATCACATAAGACTATCTTCAGTCTTTAAGTGTTATGTCTCCCTTAAAAGAGTTCTTTGGTTTAACTTGAATGGAGTACAGCGCAATTGTGCATCAAGTAAAAAGTGTTCGAAATGATAAAAAAATACACGAGTTTCAATGGAAATGTGCAAAAACTATAAACAATTATTAGATGTAATAAAAACAAATGTCTGTTTGAAAAAAAATGTTTTATTTAAGGGAAAAATTTAATGTATCATCCATATTCCGTTGGAAACACGCATATTCCTTATTCATTTACTATGAGGATTTTAAATATTTCATCAACACGTAACACTATGTCGCATTATTTTGTGGTAGGGTTATGATACACCGCAATCCTTAGTGAACAATTCACAATATACATAATATATACATACATATATATATACATATGTATACACATATATATATGGGTTGTTTGATAAGTTTGGTAAATTTCCATGAGATAGCGCCACCATTCATTTAGTAACGTCACGGCTATCAAGTATCACTTTTAAAACTAGCATAGGAGAAATTCAGTCAGAAACGACACATTCACGTTCTATACATATTTGAAACGAGTATTGTAGCAGTTGCCGCAAAAATGGAAAAAAATGAGCAGGCCTTTTTGTGCCAATTCGTCAAAGTGGATGAAATATGAATCCACCACTACACACCTGAGTCGAAGCAACAGTCAAGGCAGTGGACAACGATTGGTGAAAATGTGCTGAACTACAAAAATGGAAAAAAACAGCAGACCTTTCTGCAGTGATTCGTCACCGTGGATGATGTTTGGTTGGTTATTGGGGTTTTAGGGCGCTTCGACAGGTAAATTCATTAAAACCCGAACACAATTTATAATTAAAAAACACACCCAGTTTGCATTCAAATTACCCCCTTAATTCGAAGCGCTAAAATATAAGTCGCAAACGCTTAAAAGTATTCCATTAAAACAATATATATCTCGGTGACAGATAAAAACACCGTGGATGAAACATGCGTCCACCACTACAAAACCTGACCGTGAGTCGAAGCAGTAGTCAAAGTAGTGGACAACGATTGGTGAAAGTGTGAAGAAGGAGGTGTTTTGTTGGCTGGGAAGGTGATGGCTACTGTTTTTTGAGATTCCCAAGGAATCATCCTGATCGACTACTTAACGGAGAGAAAAACAATAACAGGACCTTATTATGCAACATTATTGGAAAGTTTGAAAGAAGAGCTGAAACATTAACGACCAATACTGGCGCACAAAGAAGTGCTCTTCTACCAGAACAACGCGCGCCGTCCTACAAATCGACCGTCGCTATGGCAAAATTGTACGAATTAGTCTTCGAATTGATTCCTCATCCAACCTATTCTCTGGACTTGAACCCGTGCGACTTCTTCCTCTTCTCAAACTTGAAAATTTGGTTCGGTGGCAAGAAATTCTCGTCGAATGAGGAGGTCATCGCCGCCATCAATGCGTATTTTACAGACTCGCTAGACCAACAGTATAGCCCTCAATGGTGATTACGTTAAAAAATAAAACCGATTTTTTTCCAAAAAACAGTGTTTAACTTTCTTTTTATCATGCTTATCAAACGACCCTCGTACATACATACATTTATATATATATATATATATATATATATATATATATATATATATATATATATATATTACATATAATACAATTTATATAAATGTATGTAGAGTATATTTTTATATAGGTACGTTTGTATTAATGTTTACGGTTGTCAAACATTATGTCATAAATTTTATAATAAAATAAAAAATATATACAGAGAGAGGAACCTGTGGGTGATCTCCAGCCCGTCGGATGACATCGAAGTATCGCACTAGCAATAGCATCGTTTCATCTCTTACAGTGCACGACAACGATCCATCGTATCAACTACCTACTCCCAAACATATATACATATGTATGTGTGTATATATATATATATATAAAGTTCTTACTACCCATCCGCCCACCCACGCTCTTTTCCATTAGCAGAATAACAGTTCGCTTTTTTCACAGCGAGACGATATTTCGTTTTCGGTGTTAAATTCCCGGTCTTGTTTTCAGTTACGCCTTTACTGCTCTTCTATGTGTACCATCCCTTTCACGTAACTCTACTAACACCCATTTAGTCTTTCGTATAGTCTCTCTCTCTGGTCACCCGTTTCAGCCCTGCATACGACAATATTCTACATATACTATATATATATATATATATATATATATATATATATATATAAATATATGTATATATACATATACCTATATATATATATATATATACCGATATATATATATATATATAATCTTTTCTCTTTTTACTTTCCTTCTTCACTTTATCTATTCTCCGTTTTTCCACATTCCCGCCTCTATAAATTGTTGGGTTGTGTATATACCTTGTGCTTCTTTGATGAAAAATAATGTTGTGTAAGCACAACAATGCGGCGAAGCTTTTATGTAGGTTATTGGAATGGAATTATTAGGGCATAATTGGATGTTTAAAAGTCTTAGCGAGTTTTTGTGATTTTTTCCCATTCTCTTATCAAACAGTATATATATATATGTATATAATATGAATACGGTATTTGAAACCTGACTTGTAAAAAACATTGTTTCTAGTTTATTAAATCATCAAAAAACACTTATCTATGGAAAAGCTTTTTACTACCAAAGTGTACCTCAATTTAATATGATTTATTTTTGAATAGTTTTATATAAAAATGTTTCAGTACATATAGGTGCTCTACTAAATGCAATAAAAAACGTTTCATAGCAACAATATAGTACTTAAACTGCTTTTCTTTCAGTAAAATTTAAATAATTAGATAGTCGCAATATATTCTGTAAATGTATTCAATTCGCTTTCACACATTAAATTGTCACTAACGCTACAAATTACTTTCAAAAAAAATCTCAAACATCTCCGATTTTTCAAGGTTTCAGTGTATATTGTTGAGTTCACAGTCGATCCTCTCAAAAAATACAAAATAAACACAATGTCTATACTAATATCCCGGATATTGTACATATCCCATTTATATAGAATATTAAAGTTTACCCTTAAAGGAAAGCATTTTAACTCCAACGACCAAGTTGAAGCTCCCATAAAGGATTGACTGAAAGAACAAATATCAGATTTCTTTATAGGCGGATTAATGAAACTGTTTAAACGTTTGTAGAAATATCAGAATGATGGCGATTATCCCGAAAACTAAGTACATCGTTTAAAAGATTATATTTAAGCCTGCTTTCATTTTTTGTTTCGTTTCAGTATCTCAATCCATTCAAGCTACGATGAAAAACTTTTCAGCCGGTCCTAGTATATCCTCTTATACAATGTTTTATAGTGTTTACTTAATCTCTTATAATTACATAAAATAATATTTAATGTATTTTAAACATTGTTTTTGATTGACAAGAATAACAAGACAAAAACATACTATCATTCTTGTCATTCATTAAATTTCATATCACAACATAGTTTACAAATTTGTAATTTTTCATCGTTCACTTTTTAATTATGTTCAATTTAAATGCACCTTTTGTACACTTTGAAATGATTTCACAATCATTTCTTCTTTCTGTACTGTTTATGACTTCTTAGAGTTAATTATTCTGCTATCTTGACATTTCATAATCCACCCCTATTTATTTTTCTTCTCGTCTTTTTGTCGTGTTTCATTTACATATTTTTGATTAACGAGAACAAAAATGATTATACAGTGTGACGTATAAGTAGACAATTACAATTATTCTCTTTTTCGTCGCGGTGCTTTCAAAAATCTGCACAGTTATTTTTAGAATTAGAAAAAGATAACTTCCTTTTATATGTAAAGTTTGCTTGTTTTAGATGTTATGGAAGACGTGTTGACCAGGAAGTGATTACTTGACATTTGCATACAAGAATTTCAAACTATTCGAGTTAATAAGCAGAGAAGAAATTTAATTACTTTAGAAAATTATACAAGTGTATCCCTGCCTTTCAAATGATGAATTCAATAATTATCGTATAAAGTTTAATATATTTCTTGTTTTTATATATATATATATATATATATATATATATATATATATATATATATATATATATATATTGTACAGAATGTCCTAGACTAAAGCGCACTTTTCTTTTCCACACAACGCGTACAGCAGGGAGGGCGCGGTGATGTTCGCTAGCTCGATTCTGGGAATTTCAGTCGTTATGAGTCACTTCACAATGGGCGTTCTGCTTGCGCACTTTTTATAAAAATGAGCATTCGTACATAATGTTAAGAGTGATGTTATGTGGCCGCCACGAAGTCCCGATTTATCCCATGTTGATTCTTTTTTGTGAGAATTCCTTAAGCAATTCCTTGAGCAGAGTATATTCTAATTCCTTGAGCAGAGTATACTCAAATAATCCTGTGATTACTGAGTAACTGAAGAGTATCTTGCGAAATTTCAGAACGAGATTAGAAGAATACCGTCGTCGCAACGGTTGTCATCTGGACGATTTAATTTTTAAAACATAAATTCCATTAATATTTTTTATGTTTCTAGTAACGAAAGTTATTCACAGCAAACCAATGTGGGTGAAAAGTTCCGAGCCTCACATACATATGGCACCACTGAGCTCAATATTTTGATGGTGTTGCATTATTCCATTCTTCATATACTTATTTTCGAAGCTTCGAGTCAATAAGTTATTTAGTATTGGTTTGATAGTCCGGCAAAGTGAATACCTGAAGTACCATTTTTTAAAAAAAAAAATAAAAAATGGAAATACCGAAACTGTGTACTTTTATGTTGGAATTTATGTTGAAAAGATCAACAAACACATTTTCAAACAAATTTTGGTCAAATATAACCCACAACATGACAATTTATTGATGTCAATATGGTCAAAGGTTCGATTTAGATTCCATGATTATTTTCAGTTTTATGCCATCAACGATTGGTAAATTTACAGATCGAATGAAAAATAAAAAATATTTATCTCTTCCAGAAAAAAATGAAAACATTAATTCGATACTTTATATATTGAAAAAAATATACTATTCAAATTATAAATTATTACAAAATATAATTAATAGTATAACAACAATTGAAGAAGATTCTATCAAAACAGAGTTATTGATATTATTTATATATATATATATATATATATATATATATATATATGTACACCTAATATTCAATTTGCATATCTGGATGATCTATCCAGTTTATCTCGGGAATATGTAAATCGTATGTAAATATAATGCGGTCCATGACTTATTTTAAATACGGAATCACATTTACTTTCAAAACATAAATAAAGTAATAAATTCTTCATGTCTGTACACGTTGACGCGAGGAATATCCATGATTCTTGATATATATATATATATATATATATATATATATATATATATATATATATATAAGGGGAGTAGGAATAAATTCTCAAAGAATCGCCAGATTGAAAGATTATCTTGTGCTCTGCAAATGGACCGGTCACATCGATTGCGCAATTAATTAAGACTTTTGAACAATTATTTTCATCTTTTCGAGCTTATTACACACCGTTCGTTCTATTTTCGACCGAATGTTCATAAAGAAAGTCATTAGGGGACGATCTGTGTCCTGTGACAATCCAACGAACGAACTACCACGCCTGTATATCAGTTTTATTATACTTGAGCTTCTTTTTAAACGTCGTTTATATGATATCCTCTTCATCCGGAGCTTTTTCATATTTTATGTTGTTTATTGCACACTTTGTTACGTCTTTACGCGTTTGTGGAATTTTTTTTCTTTCGTATTTTTTCTCTGACAGTACACACACACATTATATATATATATATATATATATATAAAATACGGTCTCATTTTGGTACTTCCATTACAATTATAATAATAATTTAATATAATGAAGAAAGACTTGAAACATGCATACAAATGTTTAACATTAGGACAAAAAATGATTTATTAAATGGAACATTTTAGAAAGCAAAGATTTATTAAATTCAAGTATTCATTCCTTCAAAAAACCTCGTTATTATGTATTAAAATGTACATCGTTGTATTTTCATAAAGAAATGAACGTAAACTTATAATTTAACATTGATAAATAAAACAATCCAGTAATGATAATTTATATCACTTATTTTATGTTTTGAATTATTGAGGTTCACAACGAAAATAACTTATTCAACTCTCTTGCGTGTTAATTATCCATTGATATTTATTACATAGCCAAACATTACCCGAGGTATTATATTATATATATATAATAAATATATATGTATATATATATTATATATATATATATATATATATATATATATATATATCAGGTAACCAAGAAAGTTCTGTCGTTTTTGAATTGAAAAAAAATACTAAATTCAATTTTTATAAAATTGATTATTTTTATTTTCAAAAAATGTAGTCAACTCCATTTTTAATACTTCATTATTAAACTGGTCACCGCGCATACGATTATCCAAAGATAAGAACAGGCGATAATCTGATGGAGATATGTCTGAGGAATACGAGGCATGGGGGAGTATCTTCCACCCTAAATTCATAATTTTTGTTCTGGTCACTACTACAACGTGTGGTCGTGCGTTATCTCGCAAAAATAATACTTTTTTACGATTTATAAGTGCTCGCTGTTTTTGTTTTAATGCATCGTGTACTCGTTGGAGTTGTTCACTATAAATGTTTTCCATGAGGGTTTGACATAACTTACGATGAAAAATTATGGATATGGTCCATAATTTTCTAAGACCGCATAAAACCAATGCAATGAGTTAAAATAAATTCAAAATCGTATAAAAAAGTTTATGAAAATTCAGGAAAATGAGAATGGTTAAAAATTCCTTCGAAAATCTGAAAGAAGTTGATATAAAACTTTAACTTCATTCATTTAACTTTATTGAAAAGCAAGATTTTATTTTACATTTTTTCATCCAAATTAATGTCGCTATCTGATAATGTTCGGTACCATTTGCGAACTGGTGCGAAATTGCTTTTCTCGCTAAAAGAGATAATCGGCGCATCAGATCTGCATGGTAAAGACAATGGTTTTTTACAAACAGAATAAATGTCAATTTCACCCTCGTTCTGTGTTGATTTTTTCTCAGACAATATAATCAGTGTGTTAAAATCGCAGCTGGCCGGTGCATACGGTACGAATTTCATCTATCGTAGCTGGCCAGTGTATATTGATGAGTTTCATCTGTCTCTCGCGCTGTCAAAAATACTTTTCCTGGATTTGAGCACGAGTAGCGCGATCGCCTACTGAACCATAAGCTGATCTTTTACCATACGCCGACTCTGGCTGTTGTCGGAGCACTTTCTGTCCCTAGGGAGGGCCACCATACAGCTTAAAAATTTTCTTTTTTATCATAGGCTGATCAGAGACACCGTTAATTCGTGCAAAAAAAAATTCGTGCGCTGTCAAAACAGTATCAGTTAAAATATTTGTTAATCTACAATACAATTCAAAATAGAGTCTGCTTAGGTCATTATTAAATAAAATACACTAATCGTTAAATCAAGAAGTGTGTGCAGTTTTACATTACAGAACGTCTGCATATGTTTGCTGCACCAACTCACACTTGCACAGTGAATCAACTTTGCGATGATGATTTTATTATCTCTTTATCCAGTTCATGATATCCAGACATGCAATTTTTCAGCTCACGATGGAATTTGAAGGCTCGTTCAGAATTTGTATCATTAATAAGAAATTTTCCAATTTATTATGAAGTTGAAGACCTTCTCGAATTATATTTGCAGTAAAAGTGACAGGGTTTTCTTCCTCTTCACTATCGTTTTCTGGGTCTTCGACTATATCTAAAGTTATACCAATAATATCATCATCACTTAAGGCATTAACCACAAGCAATTCGACGACATCAGTCTGGCTAAAGATATCAAAACCTCGTCCATCAGTTTCATGTTCCAAAATAATGATTTCAACTGATAATGTCGACGTTTGAATGGTTGCACTATTTGCTATACATCAAGGCGAAGTTGCTTTCCAGTAGGAATTTAAAGTTTGTGGTCTTATTTCAGCGATAGCAGATCCAACATGATTTAAACAGTCGAAAATAGATTTTTTCCAAATATCAGTTACTGTTAATGACACATTTTCTAGTTTAACCAATATAAATTGATAACTGCTCTTAATGTAATATTTTTAAAAAGTAGCAATTATGCCTTGATCTAATGGATGAATAACGCTTGTTGTATTGACTGGAAAAAACACTACCTGCATATTTGGATATTCTGAATGCAAATGACCTGTTACATTGCCAACAATTAATAGAACTTTAAAATTAAGAGATTTTTGCTTTATATAATATGCACTGCATAACTTCAAAACCGCACAAAAATGCTCGATTCGAGCAGGTCAGTTATTAACAATTCAAAAGTTTGAAAAGGCGTTCCAATCATTTTGTAACTATAAAAATGTTTTAAACATTTTCATTCATATTATACGTTGATCGCATATAAATCTAAAAAGAAATATTTCCTGACTGTGCGCTAGGATATTTACAATATTTATATTTATTGGAGAGAGAACAGAAATAACCGACTCTGCCATTAAAACCAACCTATAAAAGATACTAATGATTTAGGTTTCACAAACTGTTAAATATAAATAAATCACAAAATAATCAAAATATAAGTACACAAAAACAAAAATCAATAACAAGTAACAATTTAGTTTATTGACATTTCGTGCCTTGTCGACGATTTGAGAATATCTCAAGTTTATAGGACGTTTTCTCTGTAATGCAATAGTTCTTAAAGAAATCTGGTAGAAATGTTCATATATTATATTTACACACACATACTTGTGTACATATATATACATATATATATATATATATATATATAGTACATACTATATACATAATATTCATTAATTTTGCAGCGGCTCATTAGAGATTATGTGATGTCTTAAGGCGGTCGTATATGCGAATATACATAATTAAATGTACAATCTTTATTGTCAATCGTTGTAATTACAAGCGTTGAATACAGTTACAATTACTGTCTCAAATGTTAACGAGTACGTTTATGTAAGATGATTCAAAATGAAATGAAAAGTAATCAAAAGAGCTAATTTATTTGATACAACATAATTAATTCTGGTAGTAAATTACTTTTTATCAAATTAATATTTTTAAAAGTTTTTAACTCTAAGGAATGAATTTTCATATACTTTTGATTTTTATTTTTTAACTAGTATGTAGCCAGTCAAAATTGACAGAAAAATAGAATGAAAACCCGGTTTATTGGTTCTTACAACATAATATATTTAAACATAAAAAATACCTAACAATAAGAACGAAATATAATGAATTACATTTGAAACCTACGAGCTGACAAAACAAACATTCCCCATCATCATAGAGATACTCGATACTTTGTCCACAGGACAAAGTGAAGAGAAATGTGGGTTTTTATTATTAAGAAGATTTTGTATGCGAGCAGGAAATTAATATAAAAAGTTTTTCAAACATTTTCTGCACTTTTCATGTATTGTATACACTTTTCAATATATATATATATATATATATATATATATATATATTTCAGTTTATTTTTATAAATTTGTCGACTATTTCTTAAGTATAGTAACGTCGAGTGATTTTTATTCTATAAAATATCGTACGGAAATTCAGTTACGATCGGTTTACAAACCTAACTCTTAACGTCTCTCATTTTAATAAAAAGTTACCGATCTCTAATAAAAAATATTTGAAAATAAAAACATAATTTGTAAGTATCAAAAAATGCACTAATTGGGACAAAGAAGGATAAATCAATTCCATATCACAGTAAATTATATCAAAATTATAGGAATGTGTTTTAATATATCTGCAAGATTTATCTTACAAAAATATAATAAAGGTTCGAAACTTGTATGTATATATATATATATATATATATATAATTTCGGAAATGAAGACGTGGTCTATCAAAAAACTCATTAAAACTTATAACCGAGTAATATATCTGTGTTGTCAAGAATCGAAGTCTATATATCAAGCACACATATGAAATACACACAGACAGACACACCATTCCCTTGAAGATTATACAACGGGCACCGTTTATCCGACATACATACATTCCAACGACGATTTCACTACCACTAATACCTGCCCAGCTCTTTTGTGTTTGGCAGAGATGCGCCGTTCGTTTCTACTTTCTATTATTTTGTACAATGAACGAAAATATAGAGACTCCCTATGATAATTATAAAAGGAGCGCGCGAGCGACCGTAGAATGGGCGAGGGTGGAGAAGACGGCACAAGATATCTTCAACTTTTGTGACAAGCCTACTGGAAACTTTCGTTCTGTTGTCGAGACGTAAATGTGACGTGAAATATAATTGAAATGCTAACAAAAAATACATACATGCGTGGGTCGTTTGATAAGTTTGGTGTATTTCTACGATACGGCGCCACCATTCATTTGGTGACAACGCGGCTATCAAGTGTCACTTTTCAAATAAGCGCGGGCGAAATTATAGCCAGATGCGACGCGTTGTTCACGTTCTACAGATGTTTTTAAGCGAGCATTGTAGCAGTTGCCGCAAAAATGGAAAAAAACGAATTCCGTTTAGTGATAAAAAAAAGTTATTTGATAAAGTGCCCGGCCGCCCAGATCAAAGCGGAGTTAATAAAAGTAACACGTTATTTGTCATTCAAATAAAGTATAAATATTCGAGGAATTTGCAAATATCAGTTTTATTCATAGTTAATCAAAATTTAAAAACGATTTTATAGAATGTTTCAGATGTATAGGTGTATATAATTCTAATAGAATCAGTGGACAGCGACAAAACATAGTAGACCAAATGAACATAAGAGTTAATCTTAATGTACGTTACATTGTTGATAATATCAATATATATACACGAGGATCGTTTGATAAATTTATATGGCGCCACCATTCATTTCGTAACGTCACGGCTACCAAGTGTGACTTTTCAAATTAATATAGACCAAATTTCATCCAAAACTAACGCGTTGTTCACGTTCTATCGATGTTTGAAGTGAGCATTGTAGAAGTTGCCGTAAAAATTAAAAAAGACGAGTTCCGTGCAGTGGTAAAACATTTTTATTTGAAAAAATGGATGGCCATTTAGTTCAAAGAGGAGTTGGATGAAGTTCATGGAGACTTCACACCAGCGTTGAAGGGTATTTGTTTCTGGACAAATGAGTTTAAATGTGACCGAATATGCACTGAAGATGAAGTGCGCTCTGGACAGGCAGTTGGGGTTACCGCGACGGATATCGTCGAAAAAATTCATGGTATCGTTATGGAAAACCGCTGAGTCAAAATGCATGAGAGTTCTGTGACTGTAGGCATCTAAACCGAACGGGTCCGCAATATCCTGCACGAAAAATTGCACATGAAAAACCTGTTTGGGCGATGGGTGCCTCGATTGTTGACTGTCGACCAAAAACGCACACGAAAGAACATTTCAACTTAGTGTTTGGCGATGTTTAATCGCAATCCGCAAGTTTTCTTTACGTCGATTCGTCGCCATGGATAAAACATGGATCCACGACTGCACACCTGAGTCAAAGCAGTAGACAACGAGTGGTAAAAGTGTGCTGAAGGAGGCGAAGACCGTTTTGTCGAACTGGAGGGTGATAGCCACTGTTTTTTGGGATTTCCGAGGAATCAACCTTGTCGATTACTTAACTAAGGGACAAACGATAAAAGGAGCCTATCATGCAACATTGTTGGACCGTTTGAAAGAAGAGCTAAAACAAGAACGACCAAGATTGGCGCACAAAAAAGTATTCTTTCACCCAGACAACGTGCCACTTCACAAATCGATTGATTCCCCATCCACCATTTTCTCTGGATTTGACCCCGTGCGCCGAAGAAGACGAAGACCGTTTTGTCAGGTGGGAAAGTTATTGCCACTGTTTTTGTGATTCCCAATGAATCGCCCTAATTCTACTCCCGTGAATCGCCCAGTATTCTACACATGTTTGAAAGAGCACTGTAGTAATTACCGCAAGAATGGAAAAAACGAGCAGGCCTTTTTGTGTCGATTCGTTATCGTGGATGTACATAGATCCACTACTACACACCTGAGTCGAAGCAGTTGTCAACGACTGGTGAAATAGATCATCTATATATATATATATATATATATATATATATATATATATAGAGAGAGAGAGAGAGAGAGAGAGAGAGAGATCTTAGATATGAAATTAGTATTATTTTTTTATTTGGAAAATTATTGATTTGTTATCCTTTTCGTTTTATACATATACGTGTGTCGTTTGATAAATTTGGTATTTTTTTATGATATGGCCCCAGTATTCATTTGATAACGACACGGTTATCAGGTGTCACTTTTCAAACTAGCGTAGGCAAAATTTCAGCCAGAAACGACGCGTTATTCATATTCTCCACATGTTTGAAACAAAGACTATAGCAATTACCGCAAGAATGGAAAAAACGAGCAGGCCTTTTTGCGTCGATTCGTTACCGTGGATGTACATGGATCCACTACTACACATCTGAGACGAAGCAGCAGTCAAAGCAGCTGACAACGACTGGTGAAAGTGCGCCGAAGAAGGAGAAGACCGTTTTTTCGTCTGGGAAAGTGATTGCCACTGTTTTTAGGATTCTCAATGAATCGCCTAGATCGACTACTTAACGAAGAGAAAATAAGAGAAGCCTATTATACAACATTATTGGATCGTTTGAAACAAGAGCTGAAACGAAAACGACCAAAATTGCGCATAAAGAAGTGCTCTTGTATCAGGATAACGCGCTGTCCCACAAATCGACCGTCGCAATGACAAAATTGCACGAATTAGGCTTATAATTGCTTCCTCGTCCACGCTATTTTCCGAATTCGGCTCCGTGCGACTGCTTCCTCTTCCAAAACTTGAAAATTTGGCTCGGTCGGAAGCAATTCTTGTCGAATGAGGCTGTCATCACGGCCATCAATGCGTATTTTGCAGACTCGCTAAACCAAGTGTATAATCCTCAATGGAAACTTTGTTGGAAAATAAGATAGATTTTTTCCAAAAAAAAACCGGTATTTAACTTATTTTTTACCATACTTATCAAACGACCCTCGTATATATTTATATATATACCCACATGTACGCAAACAAATACAGGTCAGTATTGTTACACTAATAAATGACTAAAAAGGAAGTAATTGTTTCCATTTATACACACACATATATATATATATATATATATATATATATATATATGTGTGTGTGTGTGTGTGTGTGTGTGTGTTTGTGTGTGTGTACATGTATAGGGTGCCCCGGAGGAACAATAATAAAAGAACTGTTATAAAGATGGTATCATAGATAAAGAAATATACAAACGCGAAACATAAAAGAAGTCGTGATATGAATTTGAAAAGAAAATTCTAGCTTTCAATGCGTCGTCATCCACAAGATTTTCTTTTATCAAATTGAGAACAGATAGTAATCTGTCGGTGACAGGTTCGTGTCGCTCGATAATTATTTCTTGAGATTCTCTCGACGAAAAACATGCCTGCAACAATTGTCGCATAAATTTCGTTTCTGAAACGTTTGATTAATGAAAAATGTCACAGATCGAGCCGGTTACGAACCAGTAACCTGTTTGCCAATATACGTACTAATTATTAGTCGATCTTAGGCTGGCACTGATATTCGAATGATATCTTGGAAAGTTTTAATTTTTTATATATTTTCTTTGGATTTAAATAATTAGAAGAAAAAATTTTAAAAACAAAAAGAGAGTAAACATGTTTTCTTATCAAAAATGTTCAGTAATTGATAATTATCATTTATGATTGTTACTTATTTGCATTTCGTTAATAAATGGCATTGTGATCGATTGAAATTGAAAAGATTCTGCATCTAAAAATCGAATGATAATAGAAATTTAATTTCACAATAGTTATTCAAAGCTCAAATAAAGCTCTATTTGAGCAAACGACATCTATACAATCAATTCAGTGATTATTTCATGCATTATTTATTTCAATGTCAAGTCTCAAACACTTATTAAAGAGAATATTGATTTCCTTCTTCAGTTTTATAATTTAATTTCGAATCAAAACGATTCTGATTTACAGGATTCAGTCTACCCGTCCAAATTCTGTAAGCCAGGATTTTTACATTCATCTTATTTACAATTATACTGGAAAACTGAATTCGATGATCAGGATTATCTTCCAATAAATTTATCTTAGTACATAATACTTCAATTTAGCTCGATGTTTCTGTTGATTGCTGATATGGACTTTAAATAACTGTCTGACAAATTTAATTTTTATTATACTTCGATTTAGATTCTTTGAGTCTATATGTTCTCAACAGTACACACTGTTCACACTGTTATTTTTTTCAGATCACTGGCATATATTAGAAAATAAATAGTTTTTCGAGTTGAAATAGATATTAAAGCTACTTTTAAATTATTAATTTTTATTATCGAAATATCACTTTTGAAATAATCTAACTCAATCAGCTAAAAGTGGTCATTAAATTGGTCTGTTCTGCTTTAAACAACTAGATTTTTTTTAAATGTAGAAGGAAAATTATTTGAACATATTTTCACACAAGTACTGAAAATTTAAAAAATATATACTTTACATATGCTGTGTTTGCTCTCACTGCTAATATAGACATATTAACATATTATGAAGGATGATAATTGATACAAAGTGTTGACTTGTACTATGGTATTAGTTATCTTTTTTTATTAATAAATGACACTAACTTGTATAAGCGAAAAAATATATCATGAAAAATGTAATTTATGATAATTTCATGAAAAAAAATAATTTTAAGTCAAATTACAGGATTTTATGGACTGATAAGCATCATTCACAATTATTTATATTAATTAATATATATATATATATATATATATATATATATATTATATATATATATGACTACATATATACGAGTATATATATATATACGTATCGTATATATATATATATATACATATATATACATAAATATGACTATATATATATATACGTGGGTCGTTTGATTAGTGTGATAAAAAACCAATTAAACACCATTTTTTCGAAAAAATCAATTTTATTTCTCAACATTGAGAATTTTTTTTATCTCCATTGAGAGTTTCACACTTGGAAGACTAAGTCTACAAAATACGCATTGATGGCATCAATGACATCCTCATTCGACAAATATTTCATCCAATCGAGCCAAATTCTCAAGTTTGGAAGAGGAAGCAGTCGCACGGGGCCATATCCAGAGAATAGAGTGGATGAGGAATGAATTAGAAGCCTAATTCGTGAAATTTTGTCATTGGGACGGTTGGTTTGTGGTACAGCGCGGTGCCCTGGTACAAGAGCACTTCTTTATGTGCAATTTTGGGCGTTTTCGTTTCAGCTCATCTTTCAAATGATCCAATAATGTTGTATAATAGGCTTCTCTTATTTTCTCTTCGTTAAGTAGTCGATCTAGGCGATTCATTGAGAATCCTAAAAACAATGGCAATCACTTTCCCAGCCGAAAAAACGGTCTTCTCCTTCTTCGGCGCACTTTCACCAGTCGTTGTCAGCTGCTTTGACTGCTGCTTCGACTCAGGTGTGTAGTAGTGGATCCATGTACATCCACGGTAACGAATCGACGCAAAAAGGCCTGCTCGTTTTTTTCCATTCTTGCGGTAATTGCTACATTGCTCGTTTCAAACATGTGTAGAATATGAATAACGCGTCGTTTCTGGCTGAAATTTCGCCTACGCTAGTTTGAAAAGTGACACATGATAGCCGTGACGTTACCAAATGAATGGTGGGACCATATCATAAAATTTACTTAACTTATCAAACGACACATGTATGTATATAAAACGAAAATAACAACAAATCAATAATTTTCAAAATAAAAAAATAATACTAATATCATATATATAAGATAATATATATAAGATATCATATATATCATATATCTAAGATATATATATATATATATATATATATATATGTGTGTGTGTGTATGTGCAAATATATATTAAAAAACATTTATTATATATATACATATATAATAAAATTTATTTTGCCTTTCTATACATTTTCAATAGATAGAAATCAAAAACAAATAAATATGTGCAAACAACCAAAAATCACTGCTACTCTTTTTTTGTTTCAGTTTTTTTGAAAGTATAGTAGATGTTCTTGTCACGATCTATGGCCTATTCTGGTGATTAAAACAAAGTTTCGGTGCGATGTCAAACTATTGGGTACAGTGTTCAAACTAGAACAGGGGAGAATCAATTTTAAGCTATGTCAAAGTACTTGATGCTTCAAATTATCGAGTAGTCAACTAAAATGACTCTATTATGCTTTCATATAGAGTACAAATATGGCATATTCTCTTAATAAACATATTTTTTTACAGACATAAGATAGATTCAACTAAATACAAAATTTAAGTCGTACCACGTGCACTGAATAATCTCAGGTAATCAACATGGCATGCATTTAAATAGTTTGAGAACAAAACTAGTTAGTACTTTGTGATGTTAGCGGATTCGATTCAAACGAAATGTTTGGATGAAAACAAAAGTATATATATATATATATATATATATATAAACAAAACAATCAAACAAAACAACAAACAAGAGAACAAATGTCTAACTAATCGCTGCGAGTCCGGAGCTTTGTGATGTTTTGGAATTCGGTATATATGAGTCGTCGTGGTTATGTAACAGCTGTTTCGCAATATTGCTAGTAATTGAAGTAAGCGTTCCTGAACGGAACACGCTACGAATATCGATAGATAAAGGAACCACCGAGAAGCTTGTTTTCTTTTTATTTGTAGAAAATAGAACGGCCGTGTCTTACTTGTAATATAAGGTACGGTTTAATTTTTTCTAACGTTTCGTAGAACTAACTGGAATCGAATTGCTAAATGAAACTATATATATAGATATATATATATATATATAATATTGGCGAAAAGGATAAAAAATCAATAATTTTCAAAATAAAAAAAATAATACTAATTTCATATCCAAGATCTCACCCGTATTAATTTTTTTTTAGACAACGCTCCATCTTGTCATACATTTATTAACACTTCTTTTATAAAATGATTCAAATTGGACTCGTACTCAAATGGAAATGTCGACAGGCACCATTTTGTTAATTTTTATATTAACCCCTTGACATACAAATATGTCTTTGATACATCATGTGTTTCTTATGCAAGCTACAAAACAAATATTAGAAAGAAATAATTATATATAGTCAGTGTTAAAGTGTCAACCATAGAAACGAACCCTGCAACATGTCTGTTATGAATTTGTACAAAAGTGACAGTGAAATCCAAATGAGCTATTCGAATGAAGGCGCATGTTCTTGAACACGTATATTCCACTGATAAAATGCAATATACTGCAGAGATGTCACGTGTACTCAAAAATATAAGAAGAAATATAAGAAGTGAAACGACCTAGCAGTGTAAAAAATGTCAAATACTTCTACATGACTAGGGAAAAATTTTGAAGCACATTTTTTAATAAACAATATATATTTCTATCGCATGGATTCGACACAATGTTTCATCATTCTTATTGTAATTTCGCAGAAGAATTATATATATGAAAGAACGTAAGAGATGAACAAATATAATTTTATTAAATAACATCTTTTACAAATGAAATATTTACTTAGTACTCGAAATTTTTTGATCGAATATGTTCAATAGAAGATTATTCATCATTTTAGATTTTCGATAATTCACATTTCGATGGCGATATCATCATCAACAAATCATTAACGGAAGGTAAGAAAAAAGTTTTCTGTATTTAATCGCTCTGAATGTCGTCATTATATGCTCACGAATAAGAATTAAAATTGATCAATAAACAATTATAGAACACTTTGATCATAAAGGTTTTTTTAAGATTTGTGAGGTGAAAGAAATTTTTTTTTTAAATTGAATATAAAAATGAAGAGTTATATTGCTATATAGCTATATTTCCAGAGCCATATTGAGGAATTAAAATTGTTTTTTTACTTTTAAAGTTATCTTAAAAATATTGCGTTGTTACATGTGATGACCTAATATTATTAAAACGAAATACAACATTAACCTTTCTATGCGAATAGAGATATTTCATATCCTTTGTTCCGTTTAATAGCATTATAACTTTTACAAATTATTGAAATAGATCCATCAATTGTTATATATGAAGAGGTTTGGCAATTTAATTCCTGGATTGAAGCTGCTGCACTGGAATCGTGTGATATTGTACTCAAAGTAAAGCAGCATATAAGTTCACAGTTTTTTCAATAGTGGGTGGTCAAGTGAAGATCGAACAGCTGTTAGTTTCTGTGCAGGAGCTAGCACGTATACGTGTTTCTGTTAGTTGTTATGAAGCAACGAAAGAATATTATATTTTGCTGTAAATTAGGGAAAACTGCAACAGAAACTTAGGAATTGTTAAAAACGGTGATAACACTTTAAGTCGTACTAGTTAGTTCGAATGGTTTAAATGTTTCCAAGATGAACGTGAAAATGTTTAAGATGATGATAGAACCAGGCGTCCGTCAATTTCTCGAAATGCAGATTCTAGCGCAAAAATTCGTGAAATTGTGGAAAAAAGTTCACCGAATAACCCTCTGAATGATGGAAGATCAGCAGAACATCACTAGAGAGACGATTCGATCAATTGTATAGCAAGATTTGGGAAAGAGGAAGAGCTGTGCAAAGTTCGTCTTGCACAGGATGGACAAAAACAGAGAAGAGTTGCATCGTGCACAGACTTCGTTCAGAATTGTCGTGACAATGCCAATTTTTTTAACTCCATTTTCACTGGTGATGAGTCATATGTTTAAGTATAATCCTGAGATGAAACGTCAGAGTAAGCAGTGAAAAAAATCAGAATCAAAATCATGCCGATCACCCTTTTTGATAAACAGTGCGTGGCTCATAAATAATATGTACCTGGAGGACAAACAGTTCATAGTGCATTCTGCTTTGAAGTGACGAAAAGATTATTTCAATTGCATTTCTCGAGTGGGACCGTAATTTCGAGAAAATATTTGGTTCTTGTTGCATTATGATGTACCTGAATATTCTGCACTGATTATGAAGCCATTTTTCATGAAACACAGCGTTGGTGAGATCAATCACTAGCCCTACTCACCCGACTTAGTACCAGCAGACTTTTGTCTCTTTCCTAAAATGAAAACTGTTCTCAAACGGAAACGATTTCAGGACGTAGAAGGTATTAAGAAAAATGTGACCGCCGAATTGAAACCAGTTTCTTCAGACACCTTTACTGACTATTCTCAAAAACTTTTAGAATGTTACAATGAGAGTATTAAAATAAATGGAGATTACTTTTAATAAATATCAAACATTTTTCATGTTACTTAAATTGTGTTTCTTTTTATTGTGTCAATCTAGGGATTAAATTGCAAAAACTCGTACATGTGTTCTAAAAGTTTGACAATCGTTATTAGTTTTACAAAGTGGTACATTTAATGTAAGTGTATTTTTTTCCAGGACGATATCAAGGTGTATAAGATATTAAGAAAAATGTGACCGCTGAATTGAAAGCAGTTTCTTCAGACACCTTTACTGACTGTTTTCAAAACATTTTAGAATTTTTCAAGAAAGTGTATATTAAACTAAATGGATTACTCTGAATAAATATCAAACTCTTTTCAGGTAACTAAAATTGTGTGTTTTTTACTATACCAATCCTGGAATTAAATTGTTAAACCTCGTATGTATAAAAAATCATAACACCAAAAGCTCACTGAAGGACTTCATTTTGTAAACACCATGACTTACGGGTTAATAAAGCTAGTTTATTTCGCATGCTTGTATTTACATATCTCTTTCAGTTGTTGAACATTCACCTTTAATTATAAAAAATTAAATATATGTATTTACATACGTAACCGTGTATGTAATTATAGCTTAAATGTGTGCAAAAATTTGCTTTTGAAAAATCGTGCTATTCGTAATACCAAAAAATAATAAAAATTACACTCATACGCGTGTATATATATATATGTATATATATATATATATAATGTTAAAAATAAATTTAATCATCCCTAATGTCGTTCGTTCACAGCGCACATTTATATATTAAAACGTCCGTCCGTCCAACAACGTATATGAACTGTGCAGAGATACGGCTTTATGTGTACGCACGTTGCGGGTAA
>CM068315.1:39642817-39645317 GCA_034766995.1 Acanthacorydalis orientalis | reverse complement strand
GTGAGTGAATTTAACCTGTACTAAAACTATATTGTGATCAAAGATAAGTATGTGAAAAAATAGTTTGTCTCTTAAATATCAGTCCTAAAATATTTATGTTGAGATGAAATGTAACTGTTCTGTTTCGAATTATAGAATGATGTTTCTTCATTTAAATACAAACATAAAATTGTATTTTTGTCTAATATGGAGACTACCCGTTGACTCTATTGTTAATATGAAATATGGCTGTTTAACTAAATATTAAATAGCTAATAAGCTATGCTTTCAATCCACAACATTAAAATAGCAACACAAAAATAATCTTGTACAAGAATTGTATAAATTGCCATCTTGAATTATTTTACAGATTGTTTCCCACTTTTATACAACAAAAGTTAATATTTTAACAGCACACAGACTTCATGATTCTGTATATACATGCATACATACATACATACATATATATATATATACAAAATTTATTTGCTACGTCTGATTTTAAAGACTGTAAATGTTTGTACATGCAGTGACAGTGATTTATTCACCATTCGCCGGCTTGTCGTGTACAGTTTTTTTTAAAAAAACGGAAAACCGGACGTCGGACAAAAAGAATGTACAACGAAAATTATATAACTTTCATTTCGCAGTCTTCATGATTAATACGCGTAGATGGACTTTTTGTGTAGCCGTGTTCCGTTTTGTCCTCGCATTCCGACGCACGTATTGTTTTTCATTTCATTCCATGCGAACGTCGTAATCTTATACACTGACATGAAACATAGTGCAATGTTTCTAAGACCTAAACGTATAAATATCAACGCACTGCCGAATTTATGTGTATATATATATATAATATGTGTGTGTGTATTCCTTTTCGTATGATTTCGATTCGCCCAAAGAAGACGTTTGTTCGAATGTCGACTTCTGTATGCAATACGTTTAAGAAATGTGGATTATTGATCTAACTTTATGTTCTATTTCATAACTTCTCATTCTTCTATTTCATGTTCTATTTCTAACCTTAGGTTACATTTTATATTTAAGATATATATATATATATATATATATATATATATATATATATATATATATATATATTAAGTATAAATTAATTAGGTGCTTTTTTATACAAAATGGATGTTTACAGAAAATGGAATACATTTCAGTTCGCAAATTATCCGCCATTATTTTATATAATTTTGTTCCATCTGTCGGGTAACTGATGAATTCCTTGTCGAAAAAAAGATGGCGGATATGAGTCGACGAAGTCGTAATGCATTTTCGAACCTCTTTCACTGTTTTAGTATTTTTTGCATGTTTTATGCATCGAAACGCCTACACCAAAAGCTGAACCAATTATCTCTGCGGCTTCGGTAGAATTTTTTTCAAGTAGAATGTGAAAAGTATGCAATGCCTAATATGCTGCTTTTCGAATGGAATCATGTTCACTACTGTTTTGTGAGGTTATGGCAATGACTTGATCAAGATTTCAATACATTTAAATGTTAAGGTTGGTACTTCAAAATCCTAAAACGGTGAAAAAATATTTTAATTTAAAAGCAACGAGTTATATATATATATATATATATATATATATATATATATATATATTAGGCAACCAAGAAAATTCTGTTGTTATAACGTACAATAATTCCAAGAATTGTTTGTCAGTTTCTTTATCACGTATTTTACTGTTAATTATTAGATGAATCTTGAACTATTAACTTTAATTTAAAAAATAATTCTAACCCTTAAAAATGTCTCTAAAAATAGTGTAATACTTGCGTGTTTCCTTTATGACTTGAACTTGGGACTAACGCTACCGAAATTTGAAAAAACATTTAGTACTGCGTTTGGAGAAAAGACTATTACATCAAGAACGGCTCAGAGATAGTTTAAAAATATTTCAGTCGGAAATGAATCCATTAAAGACGAGACCACATCAGGCAAACTATCAAATTTAAATATAGACGAATTGGAGATAATGGTTGAAACAAATTCCAGTTTAACGTGTCAACAGCTTGCAGAATTGTTCAAAGTGACGAAACAATATGGAAGCATTTACATAAAATAGAAAAGAGTTGGAAACTGAGTAAATAGGTACCACACAAATTAACTCCCAATAACAAATTACAGTGTCTTACAATCTGTACAACGCTTATTTCACGACCAAAATCAGAGAACTTTTTGGATCAAATTTTGACCACTGATGAAAAATATATTATTTATTCCAATTACCAACGTACTCACCACTGGCTTTTATTAGGCGATCCTGTACCACAAAGTCCTAAAGTTAACACCGCGAAAACTTCTTTTCTGTGTTTGGTAGATTTCAAAACGAATTATTCACGATGAATATCTACGAGTGGGTCAAGCCCTAACGGCAAACATTTATAATGAACAACTCCAACGAGTACACGATGCATTAAAACAGAAACATCCAGCACTTGTAAATCGTAAAAAAGTATTATTTTTGCAAGATAACGCACGACCACACGTTGCAGTAGAGACCAGAACA
>CM068315.1:39627817-39640317 GCA_034766995.1 Acanthacorydalis orientalis | reverse complement strand
ATATATTTTTTCCAAAAAAATTGTCGAAACCCCGACAACTCGTTTTTATAATCTATTAGTCAAAATAAACTCAAGAAAAGATTGAGATAAAATCATATTAAGAATGAGATTTATTTAAAAGAGATACTAACTATTGAATGGAATGAAATGTATCCCCACACTGTTAGGATTTAATAGAATCCATACCCCGGTGATTATAAAGACTGAATCAAAATGTTTGTCTAACCAGATATTGGTTGTAACAACCACTACTTTAATTTTATTCCTTTAAATTATTTACAAATATATGCCCAAATATTTGCAAATTAACTACTTAGTCTGTTCTTGAATATAATGTTTGTATATGTTTCTATATACTCGTAATTCAAAATAAATTCTATTTTTTTCTATATATTTCCACAACGTATTTAAATAGAGACATCATTTGAAATTGGGAGAATTAGCTTGTTTCATCAAACTGAATGAATATTTTTTCTATAAAAGTCGATTATTTTACTGTGTATAGATATTTTTTAATCATATATATGTGTATATATATATATAAATATATATATATATATATATATATATATACATATATGTATATATATATGTATATATATGTATATATATATATATATATATGTATTTATATATATATATATATATATGTATAAATATATATATGTATGTATGTACATATATATACATATGTATATATATATACATATGTATATATATATACATATATATATATATATACATGTATATATATAAATATGTATATATATATATATATATATATACATGTATATACATACATGTATATATATATATATACATATATATATATATATATATATATACATACATATATATATATATATATATATAATGTATATACACATACTAAATTTTAATTAACCTCAGACATGTGATCATAAATTTATGAAAATGATTTATATATATATATATATATATATATATATATATATATCCTATAAAAAATATAGCACCATAAAAATTCCATTTTCTTCCATATATGCTCTATAGTGTACTCATATTTGTCACATAATAAACAAAGTACACGCACTTTTTATACATTATATATATATATATACACACATATATATGCACATATATATATATATGTGCGTGTGTGTGTAAGCATATAAAAAAATAAAGAAGCAAAACAAACTTAGAACATCTTACTTTTATACTACTCCTCAGAGATGCTGCCTCCTCCTGATCCCAGGATCATTTCCGTCGATTTACGATGCGTTGTGTACGCGACGGATATTAAACGCGCGCGTTTCACTGCCTCAACGTCAAAGCGTGCACTTATTAATGAAACAGACGACACCTGACTAGTACAGCAACGGAAAAAAAGATAGAATGTCTGATCGAAATATTTCAATGCTTCGTGTGCGTTTGTTTTTTTTTATATTGTCCGTACGCGAGACATCAACATATTAATTGTGTATATGTCGTGTGCAAATCCAGTCTATTGTGTGTCCGTACGCACCGCATACCGGGCAGTACAAAGAAATAATACTAATAATATTACTCGTATTATAGCACAGAACTGTCATTGTGTTCCGACATGTCGTTAACGTACACGCTCACACACACAGACAGACACAGAGAGACCGAACTGTATACATTACACGTACGGATAAATAATACGTTCCCGTTTTAGAACCGATACAATTTTAGGTGAGTGCGTGTGCGTGTGTATTTTTTTCGGTATGCTGCGATAGATCTGCCCGCCTCACACATACGCATCGACTCTATTTCGAGCGATGTAACGCGAAATGGAGCGCACGAACATTGTAGCACAATTGACAGGCGACACTGAATCCGCCCATGCTTTTGCGTCCAGCGCTCGCCTACCGCAAGCTCATTATGTGTGGAGCGGGGTAAGGTCTGCGGCGCCGACGCCGCTGTGCGTTTCGTTCGAACAGCGCTGGTGCGCCGGGCGTCGCAGAGATGGCACGACGGTGTGCGAATAACGAACCACGGTCAATTTTCTCAGGGAAAATGTTACGTAATTCTGTTCGATTCAATTATGAAACGTTAGTAATGTTTCGTGTCGAATATGCTTTGTCCGATCTACTTGGACAACTATTTATGATGTAAGCTGTATAAAAACCTGTTCTTGTTAATTTTTCAATTTTATTTTTAGATTACTACCGAATTAATATAAAATGATACAGTAATGTGTATATTTTTATCTATTAGTATAAAAATATACACAGCAGTATCAAACAATTTCGAACCGATTTAATGGTCCATGAAATTCTTGCTCAGTCTCACGTGTTTATTACTGACGTACTCCAATCAATAGAAAGTATTACAAGCAAATTCTGAAATATTTAATAGCAAGGATTATAAGAGTTAATTTTTAGTATTCAGTTCAAAAGTATTGTTTACTCTTGACAACGGCCTGGATTATACACCTGTTATTATTAGACTTTTTGGCATCAAAAGACAGATGTATTCAATTACCCTCTGCTCACTTGATTTAGCACATAATAAAACTTTTTGTCTCTAAAAACTGAAAAAATGAATGACACGCATTTTGTCATTGAAAAAATTTAAACGGGGCGATTTTCTTGAATAAAATCCTAAATTGTATCCTAAATAAAATACAGTGCTCGACAATAAGATTTAAGTGTGTCGTGGTGCATTCATTGTCAGTCATCGATATACTTTTCCGTTGTAAACTACATTTTTAAATTGTTCCCAGTGTAAGATAACACACACAGCGTTAACAGACTGCAGATACTATCTCCACATAACTCTGCCTATATCTAACAGGTTCTGACCCGTCGTAATTTAAAAATGAAACAATTGGCTTCGGATAGCTTCAATATATAAAACCGTACACGCACTCGTACTACACAACACCCACACCTCACCCACCACTCCAGTTTCATCACAAATTTTTATTTCACAGCGTTTCGGCACGTATCGTTGGCTCGGTCAACACTCCTATGCACTTAATTTCCGTCACACAATTTTGTTTCACAACGATTCGACTCGTGCGTATCGTGCTGGAAGAACTTTAAAAAAATCCAAAATATCAATCAATTATTTTCAATTAAAAAACGGTCATTTGTAAAGAACATAAAAAGGAATATTTTTACTTTTAAATTTGATAGAACACTAGATACACTGGTTTATGTATGATTCAGAATTATTTTCTTCTAGCCGATAACGACCGGTGTGTAGTTTTAAGAATTGCATAATTTTATTGATATAACATACAAATAAAAATAATAATAAATTGTAAAGACATCCATGGCAATGTTTATTACGATTACAGATTTTATTTTCTTTTTAAATCGTTTATTGATTTTGAATTATATCAAAAAGTATTTCATATTAATTGTTCAACTTTATATACGGTTACATTGCTTCATCTACATTGTTCACTGCTGGTTTATTTTTAAACGAATCGATTAACACGATTACTGACGTAACTACACCAAATATCTGAAAATAAAATAATTTCAGTATTAATAACAATGTACAGTGTACTTGTTTTGTTTTATTATTATGTAATCACAAGAGAAACGGACAATGTTGAAACATATAATGCGAAAATGATCATAAATGTGTTTTACTCTATAGTAGATTCCGTCCTATTTACATGTTTGATTAATTATTATATAAAGACTAGGGGGTTTCGCCTCCTGCTTGCCCATTTATCAATTATAAGCATGTACATGTAACCGAATAAAACAACAAACATGTTTGGGTATAATTGAAGTTTCAAATAAATAAGTCGACGTCATGAATTTATATATATATATATATATATATATATATATATATATATATATATATATATATATATTAGGTAACCAAGAAAGTTCTGTCACTGTTATAACGTACAAGAATTCCAAGAATTGTTTACACTTGTTATAGGACAAAATTACAAGAATTGTTTATCAGTAATATTGGCACGTGTTTTCAATGAACCTCGAAATGTTCACTTTAATTTAAAAAATAATTCTAACATTTAAAAATGTATGTGAAAAACAGTGTAGTACGTGCGTGTTAGCTTTATGAATTTAAGCTCAGGGCTAATGCTACAGAAACTGCAAAATAAATTTGTACAGCGTTTGGAGAAAATACAGTTACATCAAGAGCGGCCCAGGGATGGTTTAAAAAAATTCTACCGGAGATGAATTCATTAAATAATAGACCAGGATCAGGAAGACAATCAAATTTAAATATCGACGAATCGGAGACAATGATTGAAACAAATTCCAGTTTAACGTGTCAACAGCTTGCAGAATTGTTCAAAGTAAGTGACGAAATAATACGGAAGCATTTACACAAAATAGAAAAGAGATGGAAGTTAAGTAAATGGGTACTACACGAATTAACTTCCAAGAACAAATTACAATGACTTACAATCTGTACATCTCTTATATTACGACTAAAATCAGAGAACTTTTTGGATCAAATTTTGACCACTGATGAAAAATAGATTATTTATTCCAACTACAAACGTATTCACGACTGACTTTCATTAGGCGATCCTGTTCCACAAAGTCTTAAAGGAAAGTTTACACCGAGAAAACATCTTTTCTGTGTTTGGTGAACTTCAAATGGAATTATTCACCATGAATATCTTCGAGTAGGTCAAACCCCCATGGAAAACATTTATAGTGAACAAATCCAACGAGTACACTTTGCATTAAAACAAAAAAGCCAGTACTTGTAAATCGTAAAAAAGTATTTTTGCGAAATAACGCACGACCACACGTTGAACTAGAGATCAGAACAAAATTTATGAATTTAGGGTGGGAGATCCTCGTCCATTCCCAGTATTCCTCAGACATATCTCCATCAGATTATCGCCTATTTCTATCTTTGGACAATCGTATGCATGGTAAACAGTTTAATAATGAAGAAGAATTAAAAATGGAGGTGTCTACATTTTTTGAAAATAAAAATAATCAGTTTTATAAAAATCGAATTTATAAATTATCTTCTCGCTGGGAGAAGGTTGTTCAGTGCGAAGGTGGATATTTTGATGAATAAAGTCATTTTATGTAAAAATACACAAGTGTTTTTTTCTCAATTCAAAAACGACAGCACCTTCTTAGTTACCTGATATATATATATATATATATATATATATATATATATATACATATATATATATATATATGTTATGTGAATAGAAACATTCTATACAACATGTCTATAAAAACATTCTCGAAGAGAGATTATTTTTTGCAACGTGTTATTTTATGAAACTTTTGGGGATGATTTTAATTATATATATATATATATATATATATATATATATATATAAATAAATAAATTGTATTATACAATGATAAAACAGATGACAGATTGTAATTTAATGTTATTTAAATCAAAAATTTTATTAAATATTTATTATATTTATTATTATATTACATTTATTAAAACGGATGATACTGTCAAAATGCATTATTTTAATAACAGTTTTATATTAGTATTAGAAATTACTTTTAAATTAGTATTAGAAATTA
This sequence comes from Acanthacorydalis orientalis, assembly GCA_034766995.1. Taxonomy (NCBI): domain Eukaryota; kingdom Metazoa; phylum Arthropoda; class Insecta; order Megaloptera; family Corydalidae; genus Acanthacorydalis; species Acanthacorydalis orientalis. The sequence continues at coordinate 39,634,801 of CM068315.1, read as the reverse complement.
GACTTACTAAGTTACTAAATTACTACTTAGAAATTAGATAAAATCTAATCACAAAAAATAATGTTGTAACAGATATAAACATTTTTTTTAAATCTGATTGCCAAAAAAAATATATAAAAATACTTACGGTCAATACGACTGAAAAATCCATTGTTAACCAATCAGCCGCAGTCAATTCAACGCATCTGTGGAACACTTGTAGGCAAAATTGATCTTTCTAAAATTAATACGTCTATGTATGAATACCTTCATAAATGAATTTCATGATGAAAATTATGTGATAATGCCATCCTCCTTTCATCTCTAAACTACAAAACATCATTTATACCTTAACGTATTAACTGGACATGACGTAAAATCCAGTCATGCGTGTATTTAAATTGTAATGGCGTATACTCACGTCGTGCAATTTTAATAATTGATATGTAATAGATAAAATAAATTTAACCGCTTCACGCATACACATCTGAAATTTAGATGTGTAAGTGTGAAAAATGTGAAAAACAAAAAAACAAACATTTCAATTGTTCAGATTTTAAACAATTGATGTGTTTTTCAATGTGTGACGTCAGTAAATTGGCACCGATCCATTTTATTGTCTTGTTTTATTGCACTATTTGAAATATTTGTGATCATTAGTTATTAACGACTTCATGAACATACAATTGATAAACATAGAGTTGAGTCGCTATATAGTGAAACCTGCATACACTGAACTACACCGTACACTGAAATCACAAACTTTATATCGAATACATTTTATCACATAAATTAGTACAACTAGGAGTAAATATAAAAACACAACAACCGAAAATAATATCATTTCTAAGAAAATCTAAGTAAACAATAAAGTTATTCCATTTATATTACCTTTTGTAAACTTTGCTTTAAATTATTTCAATAAACTTTTAAAAACAGTCATACGCTTTTAGTAAATATATATATATATATATATATATATATATATATATATATATCACAAAGTGCACAGCCTCGCTAAAGTGAATGGAATGTGCATTCATTGATTCACTAAATTGCGACTCAACTGCATGATTGATTTAGTTTGTTCGAACGCACTTGCACTCTACAAAAGACATGGTGGAAAATTGAAGATTGAAACTGGATTTTCTTCTGGGAGTAGTCGAAAATTATGTTCAAATACATAACGATAAGATACAAACATCAATATCTAATGCAGGACAGTCACCTTTGAAGCCTAAGCAATCAAGACGAATAGTACGTTGTTTTGAAGACTACATTTCAAGCGATGCTTCAAAGAAGCACATCACCAGAAGATGTAAATTATGTTATGTGAATGGTTTAAGGAACGAAACAAGGATTTTAGTGTCCGAGTTGTAAAATTTCGCTATGTGTGTCAAGGTGTGTCAAAGAATATCACACAAAGGTCTGATTAAAGATTTTTTCATTGATTAATATTTTTTTTCACTTATAAAATATTTTTTCATTTATTTGTATTGAACACAAATAATAAAAAAAAAAAAACATAAAAATTATTAATGGTCTCATTTTTTGCGATTAGGACGTTTTTTTCCCTTTCTCTATCAATTGTTTTCACCATTGTGATTTTTATAGTGGTCGTACCGTGGAATTCCGTCAACGCTTGGAAAAATAATACCCATCAGAAAAGAGACATCTTTAAACTTCTCACTGGTTAATTTCCCAGTAAGAAGTTAAGAATGATAAAATCACTATTAACATACCAATAAAGATCAATTAAATATTTTTCAATAATCAATTAGTCAACATTTTTGATCAGGAAAGAGTTTGTGTTTCATGAGAGAATCAGAAATGAATTTGTGAAAATAAATTTAGAAATAGTGGTGAAAACTATAACACAGACGAACATGATAGAAATTATATGCATTAAAATCAAATCTCAGGTTTGGATTTCTTGCAAAATTCAAATTTAGCAAATAGTTTATTACTTTTGTGACTTTAGAAACTATCTGATAAATCTAAAAAAATATATAAATGAATGAAGTTAGTTTAACTGCACAATATAAATAAATCTGGTGTGTTTGAAAGTATTTGCAAGAAAATATATAAGATATGAAACAGGAAACTACCATATCTGAAAGATATTTAAAAACGAATAGTTTTTATATATTCTAAGATAAAAAAGTAGCACTAAAATGTAAAAAGAGTATTATACATTGTATATCATTTGATATATATATATGTATATATATATATATATATATATATATGTTTCTGATAAAATATTTCTAAATCATTTTTATTTTGTAATTTTCATTCGTTATTTTTATTCGGATACTGCAAACTTTTTCTCCACAATTACTCAAAAAATTAAGGATTTACTATATGATGAAATGATTTAACTTACAATTTTTTGTAATTCTTCGTCAGAACTTGACGAACTGTCTATATCATTTACTATTGTTATTGTAGAAGTAGCCTGCAAATGCATATATATATATATAATATTTATATATATATATATATATATATATATATATATATATATATATAAAGAGAATTAAAATAATTGTGTAAGAATAATTCATAAAAGACAAAAAAAATTACCTCTGACGTACAGATCATACAAAAAATCAGTAATGTTAGAAGTTCTGTAATAATTCCTGTAGTGAAAATCACTGCCGATACATCTAATCCTTGCTCATAAAAAATATAATTAGCAAAATATATCAATTCACCGGCTATTACAATCATTAGCACCAATATATGTGGAGCGTATATCTTATTGACATTCACTGATAATTCACACAGTTTATGGTGGCTGCGTACTGCTAATTGTAATAAGTCCGATGTTGGAGGTCTAAACAAAAACAGAACAAATTATAATTAATAACCACGCATTGATTGTGCGAGGGAGAGCTGAAGAAATGTGTACGCGAGCACAGAACTTTTAAGAGAGCATAATCTGTTTTTCATATTCGTATTGAAAGCATTGAGTCAATAAGTATAATCCTTCCTACTTGAATCACTCTATAAATATAAGTCAAAATGTAAAGTGGCATTAGAAACTAAAAAACTCTTATTTTAGGTACAGGATTTTCATTTAAGTCATTTTTGTACACAATCTCCTCTAACTTCTATACACTTAGTCCAACGTTTAATTAGTTTCTGGATTTCAGATACTGTAGAAAATTATTGTTATTATGTGCAACCGCTCTTGTACCATATTAATGATTTCTTCTTCAAAAAAAAACTTGAGTCCTTCCTACACTTCTTTTAATTGCCCAAAGAAGTCATTTATTGACAAATCAAAACAATATGATGGGTAGTCCAAAAGCTCAAAGTCTATATCTTATTGTTTTTACACTTAGTTGTTTTATTGACCGTGTGAGATCAAACGTTGACTGAGTAGAATCATATTGTGCAAATCCTTTTCAGTCATCCTAGATACAAAATATAGATGACCTAAAAACCACATATAATTTCTTTCAAAAGATTTCAGATAAAAACGAATTAAATTTAATATTTATTACAGACAGAGTTTTCTTTTTCGAAAAAAGTGATGAAAACCATTAATATACCAGTGACTTAATTAATGATTCATTTCTAGTCTTCATTTTTCTTGTTGAAATTAGTTAAAAGTGCTCAATACATTTATAATTAACAACTCAATAAAATTTTGATTTTATTTTACAATACATTAGGTTGGTAGGAAAATAATTTCGGTTTTCGTTTTTCGAATTATGACGTTAATCGACCTTAATCATTGTGTTTTTATGTTAATAAAATTTTAAAGTGCATTTTTCGGTCTGTATTTTGGTAACATTGATTTCAGTTTTATTATTAATGTTTCTTGAAATTGGGTTATTGAATCAAAGATGAAAAAGAAGTAACTCAGAGCAAATTTTGTATGAGTTTAAAAATTTAGATGGCTTAAAAACCGCACATGGTTTCTTTCAATAGATTTCAGATAAAAACGATTTTCTTGTTTACCTCTAAAATAACTAATTTGATATGATAATGGAGTATAACTTGCGTTCATATAGAGTAAATTTAAATTTCAGAATGAATCTTCGGTAAATAGTGGACTAAAAATGCTATAGCCTAAATGAATTTTTTCATATTGGAACTTCTGTTCTTAATTTTATATCATTATAATGTTTGAGGTAAAATTATTAAGCATTTGGAGCCGGTGAGGAGGAGAGTGCTAAAAATTTTTAACAAATGTTTTTCGAGTAATTGGACATTCTTTTATTATAAACAGAATAAAATACGCAAGTTTTAAATCAGATTATCCATTAGAAATTTCACATATATCTGATATATTGTAGAAGATCTTTGACAATATTCAGGAAGACATGAATCTCTTGATTGGAAATATAATTAGAAGCGGAAAAATTGATGATAATTGAAAACTTGCAGAAATAACATTATTGTTGAGTGTGAAAAATTTTGAAAGAAGCAAGTGTGTACAAAACGGTTTCACATGCGTCACATCTTGTACCTGGACGTAGATTCCCTAAATTTTTATCCGCCTGCTTCTAGTGATGGGCTTTCGCAAAAAAATATTATTGACTCCGATTATTCGTTTTCACTTTTTTGATAGATTTTCGAATGAAAAAACCGCGATTTTTCTGATTCTTGGAAGACCGTTTTTTTTTAATCAAAGAAAGTTATAAATTTCATCTCATTAAAAGCGGGTTAGTGATCTTTAATTATATCACCCAAAAGATATCGTCCTGAGACCATAGTTTCTTTGGAAAATATCAATAGATTCATTCATAGATCCACGTCCGGCTTCAAAGTGTTAAAGAAAAATTGATAAAATATTATTTCACAAAGGAACATTTTCAGTAATTATCATGCAAGAAAAATATTAATGTCCTGTACCGCCTTTTGACTTTTTTTCAATTTTTATATAAAAAATAATAGTTTCAATACGAATAAATATAAACCATTGAAAAATAATCCCCATTGAATACATTCTCATTGTTTATGACTTAAGGAAGAAAATAGCACCAAACTTACCTATTTTTAGGTAAAACGACAAATTCATTTTTTCCGACTTTTCCGGCACCAATCACGTTCGCATGATCCCTCGAGATTTTCTTTAATTTTTCATTCAGTTCCTTGAACCTGAACGAAATGTTGACTACAAACGACAAGTACATCGTATTCGAAGTCATTCTAAATATAAGCACAATAGCGAACGAAATCGATCCTAAGATATCGGTCGGGTATAGGAAAGCGTAAAGTAATATTAAACTGAACGTCACGGTGGTCGTAATCACTATTTCAAAGAAATGTATCTTTCGTATCAGCTCGTAATTCACATAAATCTGCAGGTGCTTTAATATATCGTCGATCTCCTTAAGCAGTATAAAACTATCGCATGTAATGTTTCTGTACGCGTGTGCAGCGAGAATGACTGTTAGCACGTATAAAGACTGTAATATGGTAAAAACAAGCCCCGATGTAGCGGATACAGTTAATTCGACGGAACTGAAGTACATGTCAATCAATACGACTCGATGATAAAACACAATTCCGATGATGAATGATCCGATAACGAACATTTGTAGGTCGAATTTCAGAACAGTCGGTTCGATTTCAGATGTTTTGGATGTTTGTAACATCTTAACACGTATTGCTAAAAAGTGGCGACTGAAATTGATGATTGCATAGAAACTGTAAAATATATTCAGTTGCCCCTCACTGTTTTCCATTCTTGATGGTTAATTGGTCGTCTCTGTAAATATATATATATATATATATAAATTTAATATACAATTACAAATACACATACATACATACATATATATATATATATATATATATATATATATATATATATATATATCAAGTGTCTTAAAAGTAACAAGGCAGTTATTATTCTTTTCTACAATTAAATGTTTTTTTCTGGAAATTCAAATCCACTGGGAACCCAAATTATCACTAGTAAGAAACGTAGAGTGCATATCTTTATTGTGAAGACAAAACAGGAAACGAGCACCCCCGACACAGACACAACGCCCATTACGAACGATAACACTATAATTGTAGAGAACTATATTGGAGTTTTCAAATGAAACGAATTAATTTAATATTTATTACAAACAGTTTTCTTTTTCAAAAAAAGTGATAAAAACCATCAATATATCAGTGACTCAATTAATGATTCATTTATAGTTGTAATTTTTTTTACAAAAATTAGTTAAAGTGCTCAATATATTTATGATTAACAAATCAATAAACTTTTGATTTTTCCACATTAGGTTGATAGGAAAATAATTGCGGTTTTTGTTTTTAGAATTATGACGTTAATTGACCTTAATCATCGTGTTTTTATGTTAATAAAATTTTAAAGTGCATTTTCCGGTCTGTATTTTGGTAACATTGACTTCGGTTTTATTATTAATGTTTCTTGAAATTGGGTTATTGAATTAAAGATGAAGAAGAATCAAATCAGAGCAAATTTTTGTATGAGTTCGAAACAGGTGATAAAACAACAGAAACTACTTGTAAATTAAACGATGCTTTTGGTATGGGTACTGTTAAGGAACGTATGGTGTAATGTTGATTCTAAAAAAATTGTTCTGAGAACGAGAGCTTGGTAGATGAAGAAGGTCGCGGGTGTCCGTCTTCAGTTCATAACAACTAACTGAAGGCGTTAGTTGGATCAAAAACATGCTCAACAATTCGAGAATTTGTACAAAAGTTAAATGTTAGTCATCCATCAGTTCTGGACCACTTAAAACAACTAGGAAAATCAAAAAAGAGAAACATATATATATATATATATGTATATATTTGAATATCATAAACCGCAATGATTTTTCTACCAACCTAATAGTCATTAGCTTTCACAAATTAATTCTTTTTGCATCAACAAATATTTTTTTCTGAAAAAAATGTTAAATATATGGTAATTGGATATTTCTGATTGTTACTTGAATGTTTTGATGGAGACTCCATCGACATCAGAACCCCAATAAACAGAAAAAATGGTACAAGATCGATGATTTT
>CM068315.1:39465317-39625317 GCA_034766995.1 Acanthacorydalis orientalis | reverse complement strand
ATACTTCTTGATTATTCTTTCAAAACAATTTGATTTCATTACAAACGTACATCTATTTTAAAGACTTTTCATTGTTCCATTTCGTTAAATAATAAAAAAAACGGACGTTTCAAAGAATAAAAAGGAAAGATATTTATAACTTTCTCCTTTTATTAATTAATTACAATTTTATTGTTGCTTGTAATATCATAATCTGTTAATACTATTTCACTTGTACTATCTGCTGGATATTGCGCTACGACAAACAAAACTGTACTAATGATTCCTGCAATCTGGAAATGTAAGAAAAAAATCCCCATCAGTGGATTTTTTATAGCTTTCATGATTGTTATATATATACATATATATATATATATATATATATATATATATATATATATATATATAGGAAACCTCTTATCTATTGTATATAATTTATATAAAATAATAAAATAGATAAAAAAATTATTTACTCATTAAAAAAATCACAACAGGTCTAACACATTGACTAACATTACTTTCACAAGATTATTTCCTTTTTTACTCACATACACACACACACACACAAATTTATACTACAAACCATACACAAATTTATACTACAAACCATTGCAGTACAATTATTATAACTACAAACCATAAATTTATTCTGATCAAAAATATTCAATAAATGATTATTGATTATTTTCTATTTTTGCTTTTGTACATTTCGATGGCGATGTCATTATCCTCATAAAACTAAAGTATAGAAAAATCTCAACATTTTTCTGTACCTTGACAATCTGAGAATAATGCAATCTCTGTTGAAATGTGTATAAATGATGATAAAAGTTTGATCTAAAGGTTTTTTTTTATAGTTTGTAGGTTAAAAATGTTATTAAAAATACTTTGAAATTGTGTTACTTATCTTTGAGTTTATTATTTAAGTATTTTCTACGCCCAAATTCGTCTTCTAACATTTTTTTCTTTATATATATATATATATATATATATATATATATATATATATATCTTCCTGAAGATGTCAGTAGACGAAACCATTCGCAGAAAATACTAAAAAAAACACTGACTTCGAGGAGAAGCAAAGATACACAGGCATGCTAGAAACTACATGTATTAAAATATATTTTTAATTAAGTTAATTGTATTTTTAATTATTAAAAATACAATTATCTTAAATAAGAAGTAGTTCATTATTACAAGATGTTTATAATTCATCTGTATAAATATTATTATAGTTGATAATTGAGAGTTTATTTTAATTATATGTAAATCACAGAAAAATATTGATGTAAAGTGAGAAAATACATATGGAATAAAAATAGTTTTTTAATTAAATAGAAATGTTGTATATAGAAATAATAAAATTTTTTAAAATTTTATCCATTATGTAAATTTCTTAATTTTATAAAAAAGACATTTTGAATAAAAAAATATAAAATCAGAAGAATAAAATTTAAATGTGATAAATTTAAAACGTGATTAACTCGTTATAGAAATGTGAATATCTCTTTTCAGATTAAACTCAAAAATTTTCACACTTCCTTTAAAATAATAACATGCGACAGAAGTCTGTGCTCGATTTTTCTGAACTTGTTCAGTAATGGTGTAAAATTTAGCGAATGAACAAAAATATTTACTTGAATTATGACCGAGAAATCGATTGTAAACCACCCAGCTGCTCTAAATTCCACACATTTGTGGTACACTTGCAGGCAAAACAAATCTTTCTGAAACAAGTATCAGTTTCGAATTGTTATTAAATTGTTTTTGTTGTAAAAAAACATACTTTTTTAATAATAATTACAAATATGTTTCAATAAAGACTGTTAAGTAGAACAAATTGATTTTTTTCTTTCAATAAATACTTACTAACACTTGAACATTTGCTTCAGTCTTATTGATTACACCGATTTTATTTACAATATGTACTGATTTGTTAGCCTGAAATATTACAATTCTTGAAAAACTATTAGTTGTTATGAAAAAAAATAAAAGAGATTTTCTTATAGAATAGGCTAAATTGTTTTAGTATATTCTTTATAAGAATATATAACATATTTAAAGATTTTGTTAATTATAGAAAGTTTTCAGTTGTATGTAGCTATTAATACAAGTGAAATATTAATAAAAATTAGAAATATCAATCCTCTTGAACTATATATCTTCATTTTCGTTTACAGATGAATTATTTTCTTATTTCATATACCAGTAAACACTGTTTTAATCAAAAATGATCAGTAAATAATTATTTTTAATTGTTACTTATGTAGTGGCAAGTTATCCTATGGACAAAAAGGGAAAAATCTTGAGCCCCCACCAACAGAGAGGTCCCAAACCAACCTTTTATTAGAAATTCAATTAGATAAGAAAACTTATGTAATTTCACAATTTGAGAACCTTCAAGAAAAGAATTTCCGGGACGGCATAAAAGCACTGGAGTATCGCTGGATGAAGTGTATTGAAGTTCAATGGGACCATATTAAAAAACAAAAGCAATTTAAAAACAAGATTTTCTTTCATAGTTAGGCCGCGAACTTTTCAAATCGCTCTCGTATTAAATATTTTGACCAGAAACAATAGTTGGTCGAAAAAGTTATGGTTGCCGAGAATAAACATTACTTTGTAAATTTATAACAATATTTCTCGACTCGAAGAAAGACACAGAAATGCAAATAGATATCTGTGAAAGATGTGTGGCAAAAATTGAATCTATAAGAATTTATCACATAAATGTTAATTAATCGATTATTATTGACTTATCGATGGCGATTCAATCATCCTCAAAATTTTAAATTGCATAAGCAAGAATTTTTCGTACTTTAGCGTTCTGATAATGATGGAATTTCATCAAAATTTACATAAATAACAATCAAGAATAATTAATAGACAATTATTGAATTAAAAACTTTTTTGTCGTTTGTGAGATTTACAAAATATAATCGAGATTTAATTTACGATAACATAAATCGTTATTAATTTAAAAAAAAAATGCATCAAATAATGATAGATACCTCTTGTGTAGTCAACATACTAGAGATGATAAAGTGTAAAATTTCGACTAAAAATACTGTAAGAAATAGTATGTAAGTAACACTAACTCCATCCATAAAAAAGAATTCATAAAATATGGACAACGATTCCAACTGCACACTTTGTATTACCATTAGAATTATAACGCCGTACACATTATTTAGATTAGCGGATAATTCACAAAGATAGTGGTGTACACGGATAGCTGTTTTCAGTAAATCTTCTGTGGTTCTACAAAATAAAATAATAATAATAATAAATGTAGAGCGGTTGAAAAAATACAGCAGGAAAGAGATCCCAAATAAAAATTTTAATTGCATACTGACTTCTTTTCTTGTTCTGTACGATTCATCTGGATAATACTGATCGAATATCTCGAGTTGTATTCTTTTAAGATATTTTTCAAGACTTTATTCAGTTCCCTGAATCTGAGATAGACGTTCAATACTAAAGTAAAGTACAATCCCGTCGAAGAAATTCTCTGAACAGTCATTATAATAAATGCTATCATTTCAGTGATTGATGTTTGCAGTACAAATCCAAAGAATAAAGATAAGGTGAATGTTAAGCACGCACCGATAAAAACTATGTAGACGTTTAATTGTCTGATTCTATGATAATTTAAATTCACGTCGAGGTGTTGTAGCATCGAGTCAATCTCTTCGAACATGACCAACGAGTCCATCATTTTGCCACTGTAGACTTGTGCGGCGATTACATGAATAAATATGTACACCAGTTCGGACGAGAGGTAGATAATTCGAAGGAAATTACGAAATGTTATGCTTTGAAAGAAGTTGCTGTACGTGACGTAACGATCGTACAATAACAGAGATATTAATAACAACGTGGCCGTTACGGACTGAAACGAAGATTTCAATTGTACAGGAGATCTGCCTGTTATTTTATCATTTATTATTTTTACACGTGCCAGTAACAAATAATGACTGTAATTTACAATTAAATAAATAGTATCGTAAACGGTTAATTGCTGCTCGGTCGCTTCCTCCATTCTCAACAATTGTTTAATAACACGACTGAATAACCACACCAGTGCTCGTTTTTATACATTCTAGTCAATTATTCTCCTCTAGTTATTATACGTCATTTGCATACGAGGGTGAATCAATAAATAGATAACAAGCGTCATTATACCTTAATGGAAACTAAATGAAAAAAATATTTCTAATTTATTTATTTCTTAACATATTTATTAATATATATATATATATATATATATATATATATATATATATATTATTGTAGTAAATTCACTTTTACGAATGATACAATTATTCACATGAAATTATAAATTAAAATTCGGATCAAAAATGTTCAATAATTTATTTATAATGTTCAGTATTGATCATTGATTGCTACTTATGTGAATTTCCATAGCAATACAATCTCCTCCGATTGCTAAGTTTGATAAGAAGCGATTTATACAAAGTTTTATGTAGTTCATCGCTTCAATAGGTAGATATTTGAGGATTAGGGGCACGTCGATAGTTTTAATGCTCCAAAGATGATAGCATAGATATCGAAACAACCATAAGCAACAAACACACATGATCAGTATTCAAGTATTGAACATTTTTCAAATGAGTTTTTTATGGTTTGCGAGGCAAATAAAAAAGTCATATATGAAAATATTTATAACTTTCTATGATAAATATAAGTTGTTTGAAAATTCTACACAAATAATCGATTGCGACTGATGGGGATTATAAAGAGATCCTCGGAGTGAAAAATAATTCATGCATGTATAAATTTAAAATCAAATTCAATGAAATCAAAACCAAAAGTTTGCCATAACCTAAAAACTAAAAAGGTTAAAGCACATTATTAAAATGTGCCAATAAGCTATTGTACTGTTTATCTTACTTTATCTCTATGCATAACTAATATTTTCCAATTTAATTTATATTAGGTTGGTAGAAAAATAATTGGGGTATATGACCTTCAAATTCATATACATTTTCACAGCTAGCTATTTTAAGTGGTCCAGAACTGTTGGATGACTAACGCATAACTTTTGTGCTAACTCTAGGATTGTTTTGCGTGGTTCTGATTCAACTAACGACTTCAGTTAATCGTTATGAAGTGAAAAAGAACGCCAGAGATCTTCATCTTCAAGGGTCTCGTTCTCAGCACGAAATTTTTGGAACCACCGTTGCACCTTACATTCCTTAACACTATTCACACCAAAAGCATTGTTTAGTTTATGAATAGTTTCTGTTGCTTTACCACTCGTTTTGAATTTATATAAAAAATCGCCCTTATTTGCTTCTTTTCCATTTTTAATTCAATAACGCAATTTGAAGCAAAATTAATATTTAAACCAAAGTTAATATTACTAAAAACAGACCGAAAAATGCACTTTAAAATGATATAAATATAAAAACGATGATTAAGTTTGATCAAGGCTAGAATTCAGAAAACAAAAACAGCAATTATTTTCCTACCGACCTAATAATAATCATAAAAAAATAATTCTACTACAATTATCTCTCCGAAGTGTTAATGAATGATTGAACTACATTAGATAATAGAGAGAAGCATGGAAAATTATATAAAAGGAATAACTAGAAAAGATAAGAAAATAATAAAATGAATATAAATACAAACAAAAGGTAGATAAATAATAATAAATAGATTAAATATATATAAATAGGTAGGACATCACGATAAAGTTCTCTCACTATTAATAAATTCACATCCACAAATGATTATCTTATCACCTCACAGAACAATTACTTCTGATGAAAAATGGTCAATTGATAATTATTTATTCTTTCAATTGTTGCATAAGTTCGATGATAAATCTATTGTTGTGCTTTCCTACACCTTTTATACATCTGAGAATGGTGGCATCACCATTGAAATGTGCATAAGCAACAATCAAAAATGATCAATAATCATTAATTGAACATTTTTGATTATAAAAAAATATTTTTTATGGGATGAGCAAATAATCCACTTTTGATGTTTATTAAAAATTTATAAAAAAACAGGCACTAGCAAATATATAAAAAAATAATAAAATAATATAATTTGAATATGTGAAAAAAATTTAAAAAAGGTTACAAACGCTATATCTTTACTTATCGAATCACCTGATTGTATTTATATATTCGATAGCTTCATACGAATGGTGTTTCAAACAATTCTAATAATTATGTTAAAATATTCATATTCATGAGTTACAAATAAAAGCATTTCAAACAAAATGTACATTAAAAATGTACATATATTAGTCATAAGCATGCTTCTTGCTCATTGTTTTGATTTTAATAGTTAAATTTATGGAATCTCTTAAAATTTATTAATCGATTTTGCCAACAATTAATTCACTTGCGTAATAAAAAATCACCGATATTCTAAACTCATAAGAATACTAGAATTTATATCACTATTGAACACAAATATTTAAGAAAACGTGAAAAGAATTCAGTGTACTATATATTTATTTAAGGAGAATGAACTAAAATTTTATTTTATTATTTTGTATTGCTATTAAAGTAGAAATCATATACATTAATATTCGAAATGATCAAACATAAAACGAAACGACAATATATAATTTATTTTTATTCGTCGTTTTACAATAGCCACTTTTACATTAAGGCGCACATTTTGATTTATGTATAATTAAATCTAAAAAAAAACACCCATAAATTATATCTCATAACAATTTTCACTATCGTATGAAAATAATTTTTAGAAATATTACTTTTACCATTTCAAAAAAACCCTAATATATATATATATATATATATATATATATATATATATATATATATATATAGTGTATTATTTTATGCGTCAAAAACATATCAAACGCAAATACATATTATCTGACGTTAACTAACGCCTACATGACGCTTGATGTACGATAAACCATTATAAATTTTCACAAGCTTTCTTTATAGATTCTTAACACAATCATAAATCAACTTGTCAAAACAAACAGTACGCGAAATTCAATAGAAATTAATATGAAAGCAAAGACGGTACTTGTCACTGAAGAAAAAGTTACACTTTATTTGACACCTGTGACTTTTTCAATACCCTGTTATTTACCTTTTTATGAAAACAACAATAAATAAATAAATAAAATCGTAAAAATTAAAAACGTGTTTAATCTTTTTATATTCGATAAACGAGTCTGTGTTCTATTTGATATTTTTTCTGTTTGTCATTAAAGAGAATCGTATAATTCAGGTGTAAAACGATTTAGTGCATTTTAAGTTATACTGTTGAAAACTTGTGAAATTGTCGTTATTTATAAATGTATACAAGCTCGTACTGTAAGTACTGAAAATTCCTAGAACTTGATGAGTTTTAAGACTTTTGTTCGTTTGATTAAAGTTGAAGACTGAAATCTGAGTTCATTTTTTTATTAACAGTGTTTATTTTATTTAATGACTGTTTGAAATCTCAAGATCTGTCAAAAGTGCACGATTATAAAATAATAAATATTGTCTAAGTTTTCAAACTAGTAACTGTAATGAAAATTGATACTATATGCAAAAAAAAGAAAAAAAAAACACGAATAAAACAATAAAATGGTCGCGAAATATGCAAATCACAAATACTATAATTTTTAATGTTATAGTTAATTACCTAAAAAATAGTTAAATATATCTATATCAAGGAAAATAAAAAAATTATCAACCAAACAGGAAGATATTTTTCTAGTTAATTTTATAAAAAATTAGTCTCAGATTTTAGTTATAATATAGTTTTAGTACTTGGATACATTCACATAAACAAATTATTTCACTCAAATCACAAACAAAAATTCTGTTCAAATATTTTCAATAATTAATTATTAATAATATGTTATTGTTGCTTATTCGCATTTCGATGAAAATACTGTCATCCTCAAAGCTATAAGATACAGAAATATCTGATATTTCTGCATTCTAGCACTCTAAAAGATACTTTTCCATCTTAACGCTCTAATGTAATGACCATCGAAATGCACATCAGCAACAATAACAAACATTCAATAACCAATTATTTAATATTTTTGAACTGAAAAATGTATATTACCTGTTGGATGATAGAACAATTCATTTATGGAATTTTATTTAGCCACAGTGCCAAAATTATTTTATGAAATAAAAAGTATGTTATAAAATGTATTCAAATAACTATTCTTTCGCCAGAATTTTGGAATTTTGTTTAATAAATTAATAAAGTAGAAAAAAATGTTAATGCACTATTAAAATTTTTGCAACGAAATTTTCCTGTACCTTAACAGTTTCAAGATAATATTATCGTAATCAAAATGCATATAAGTAAGAATCAAAATTGATGAATTATTACTTATTAAACATTTTTCATCAGAAAATGTTTGTACAATTTCGGGAGGGGAAAAAGGAATGATTTGTGAAAATCAATCCGGGACTAGAATCTGTCTTTAGAAATCGTTAACTAAAATAGGGGAATGTTATTGAAAATGGAAATTCAAATGGAATATTAAACAAAATATTAATAATAAGTGCAGACAAACGACAATTTTGTTAGGTTGGTACGAAATTGATTTCGGTTTTCGTTTTTTAAATTCGAACATTCTAGACATGTTCGGATGAATAAAGAAAGTCTATTTATCAAGACAGTGTAAAATTGAATTTCACAATATTACTAATACACAAAATGCACTAGTACTTTCTTCTTGAATGCACAAACTCATAGTAACTGTAACTTCAGAAACGTCTTCACTCTATGACTGCAACTCACATACCGATTTTTTCTCCTGATGCTTATCCATTTCTGCAATCAGGGTTTTCCAACGTAAATACGTAGGACATAAACAGTGACGCCGTACCACCCACTTCAGATTTGAGATATCGGGTTCGAAGTATCGCCGCTGCATTGTTTATGTGTACGTTTGACGTTTACTTTCTTGAAAAACTAACTCTTTTATCACGTTCATGTTTATTGCTGCAGTAACGCTTTCATGAGTGAAGCCAATTTACGAGGGTGGTCCCAGAAATACCCGACCCAACAAAGAAAACACAAAAATTTTGGAAAAAAATATATTTATTTTTCAACATAATCTCCTTTCAGCTCTATACAATTTTCACAGCGATGTTCAATAAGTTCGATACCCTTTTTGTAATAAGAACTGTCTTGCTCCTCAAAATACCCATTAACTGCCGACATCACTTCTTCATCGTTGGGAAATCTTTGACCACTGAGCCATTTTTTCAAGTTTGGGAACAGAAAATAATCCGAGGGGGCTAAATCAGGCGAATAGGGTGCATGAGGTAGCAATTCAAACTTTAATTCATTAATTTTGATCATTGCAATAACGGATTCGTGAGCTGGTCCATTGTCTTGATGAAACAACACTTTCTTCTTAGCCAAATGCGGCCGTTTTTGCTTGATTTCTTCGCTCAAACGTTGCAATAAGTTCGCATAATACTCGCCGTTGATAGTTTTTCCTTTTTCAAGATAGTCAATGAAAATTATCCCACGCGCATCCTAAAAAAACCGACGCCATGACCTTGCCTGCAGATGAAACGGTCTTCGCCTTCCTCGGAGCCGGTTCTCCCTTTTCAGTCCATTGTTTTGATTGTTCTTTTGTCTCGGGTGTGAAGTGATGGACCCATGTTTCATCCATGGTTATGAAACGGCGCAAAAATTCTGCTTTGTTGCTGTGAAACTTCGCTAAACACTCAATTGAAACATCTTCACGACACTGTTTTTGCTCGAGTGTGAGCAAACGCGGCACCCATCCTGCACACAGCTTTCTCACGTCCAAATTTTCAGATAATATGCGATGTACCGCACTTTTTGAAATGCCTACTATGTCTGCTAGCTCGCGCACTTTCAGTCGACGATCATCCAGTACCGCTTTGTGGATTTTCTTCACCATTTCTGGAGTCGTCACCTCATTTGGTCGACCACTGCGATGCTCGTCTTGGCAGCTCGTACGGCCTCGTTTAAACTCTGCTACACAATATTTCACTGTTGTAAACGAAGGAGCAGACTCACCCAGAGTAGAATCCAGTTCAGCTTTTGTATTGGTTGGGCTGAGGCCCTTCAAATAAACGTATTGTATCACGTCTCGAAGACCAATTTTCTCCATTTTCACAAATTCACTGAAAACGTTCACTATTGATTGCTGCCAAACAAATACTAAACAACGTGGCGTCCTCAAACTTGAAATATATGCTTTATAGATTGTGTACTTTCTAATACAGTGATATTTTTCAAACAACTACCGCCATCTCTAGGTCAGGCCGGGTACTTCTGGGACCACCCTCGTACTAACATTTATGCTTACATTACGACCGGGTCAAATTTACGCGTGCCGTAGAGATAGGTATACACATTTTTAATTTCAAAACATGAAGTTTTAGAGAAAAGAAACTTTGGATGTATATGCGTACTATGATATTAAAAGTCAGCAAAAATTCCAGTACTAAATAGTATCAGTTTCTTTCGTTTTGCTCATGAAACCTGAATTGTGTCAAATTGACACGTTCCGTAAACCTAGTGTTAATGTATGCGATATTCCATTCAACAGAATGTATCAAATATCTAAAAATATTTGTTTTTACAGCCAAATGACACCAATTAAAATATGTTATGTAAAGAGCCGTCAGATTTACACAGCGCAACGAAACCGTTATATTATTTATTGAAAGCGATCGGCTTAGCACCGTACGGTGTCATCAAACAGAATGAAAACTACACTTACGTGGAAAACAGCATTTCTTGGTTAGACTGGATGAAGTTTTTCGCAATAATGACGCCGATCACAACACTCAGCGGATTACAATTGAAAAACGAAATAAAAGACGGTATTTCCATAATGAAAATCACCGGAATTTACGAATACATAGCGAATATAATCATCACGTCAGCGAGTATGATTGTCAGTGTCTTAAAACAAAAACAGATAGTTGACAGTCTGAACAAAATGGCCGGCGTTGACGCGCGGTTACGAATTTTAGGCGCGAATGTCGTATACAGGCCGGCACGTCTCTGGTCAGTCGCGCAGATTGTCGCGGTGATCGGTTCGTATCTCGTCAAGGAGATCGTGTACGACATCGCACGGAAGAACCATGTTATACCACGACTGTACAATTTCGTCTATTACAATTTCCCGTATCTGATCAACTTCTTCATGTTGGTACAGTTTAGCGGATTTGTTTTACTCTTGCGAGAACGTTTCAGATATATCAATATGTTGATTGGTAGGATCGTCAACAGGAGTAAACGTGTGGGTTGGATGAAAGTAAACATCAAAAATGATAATAGGAAGAATTATACAAGCATACCACAACAACTGAAATGTTTGAGTGAACTTCACGATACTTTATGTGACGTGTCTAGGGATATCAATGCAGCATTCGATTTACAGATTCTCCTCACGTCCGCATTAATTTTCACTGACATCACACAATACTTTTATAACGTTTACAAGCACAAATCGATCGTACGGAAATTAAATAATTTTTCGTGGGTCGTGTTCAACACTTGGAAACTGTTTCTGTACTGCCATGCTTGTGAAGTCACACAGAGTGAGGTGTGAGCTTTGTTCCTTGACATATATTTTATCTATTAGGTTGATGCAAAAATACTTGCGGTTTTCAAGTATCGAGTGTAAAGACGCATATGTCGGATGAAAATTATATTTATTAATCAAAATGAAGACCATTGGCCTGCACACATTTCTCCCAATGGGAAACAAGTTGGTTATTCCTACAAGACAGAATTCTAGAGTCCCAGAATTAACAAATTTATCAAAAGCGCTTTGGGCTGATCTTTGAAAATCTTCTCTCGTAGAAAAGTACTCAAATGTTTATTAAAAAAATTATAATCTGTCGGAGACAGGTCTGGAGACTATGATGGGTAAGGTAAGGTTTCATAACCAAGTTTATTCACTTTTTGTAAACCGTGTGGTCGGACATTGTCATGAAGAAGAATTGGTTCTCTTCGAATGACAAATGTTGCCCGTAAACGATGCAACTTTTCATTCAGTTTTTCAATTTCCTGTCGATATTTTTCTGCTGTTATTGTTACACCAAGATTTAAGAAGTTGTAGTGAATAATGCCACATCAAACAGTGACCATAATTTTTTTCCATTAAGCTTCGGTTTAGGAAACTGTTTTGATGCATTCCCTCGGTCTAGTCACTGTGATGAATATTTCCAGTTGTTGTAAGCAATCCACATTTCATCACATGTGACAATGCGATCAAGAAAGGGATCATTTTTGTTACACAAAAGAAGAGCAGAGCAGACTCCGCATCGCCGAATTTCTCGATGTTCGTTTAGTTCATATAGCACCCATTTATCCAACTTTTTTGTTTTTCTAATTAGGCTCAAATGTCGAACAACTGTTGAATGATCAACATTGAGTTCTTCTACCACTTCTAGAGTTGTTTTACGTGGGTCCGCTTCAATAATTATTATTAAATCATTATTGTCTACAGTTGAAGGACGTCCACGACCCTCCTCATTATCAAGGCTTTCGTTTCCATTACGAATTTTTTGGAACCAGTGTTGATCAATATATTCAATAATTGACTCTTCACCAAAAACAAATTTGATATTTCGAACAGTTTCTGTTGCTCAGCGTCCTAATTTAAACTCGTACAACAAAATCGCGCGAATCTGCTTTTTTTCCATGAATGATTTAAGAGGTTACATCCAACAATACTAAAGTAAGTGCTAATTTCATTGTTTACAATGATGTATCACATGACTATAACAAAAGATAACGATTACAAGAAAATCGGCGCTAAACTTGAAATGATAAAAACCGCAATTATTTTTGAACCAACCCAATAGAAGATAAACTGATTAGTTCTCTTAACATCCTAATCAATTATTAAAATAAAATCTAAAAGAGTAATTCATAAAACCAAATTTGAATGAAATAATTTCTATATTAATTCAATTTTAGAAATACTATTGTAGCGAAATTTACCCTGGAATAAAACAACTATAATAAATCATATATACATTTGCTATATATCATTTTCTAGTACAACTCTTAAAGTTTATTCTGATGATTAAGTATATTCAACATGTGGACCACTTGTTATAAGTGGATGCTCAAATATTATTCAGTCTCTATCCATATACGAAACAACATATCAACGTCATCTGTAACAATAGAAACTTTAATTCAATTCTTTTAATAGTCGATTAGAGTTTCATTTTATTTACAATGAAGCTTTTCATTTAAAAAACGACTCTCATTTCCATTCATTATTTCGAAAGATAGTTATAGTTGATTTTTCAGGCCGATTCGACATCTATATTATGTCATCAAATTCATATTAAGAAAGATGATAAAGAAATGAAAATGCAGGTAAAAAATGTTTATATATATATATATAAATTCACAGTTATTTTTATTTTTCTCTTATAGGTTGAAAGATTTTCAATGCAATTACTACATCAAAAAGTACGATTTATGGGATGTTACATGTTTGATATTAATTTATCTCTGATATATTCTGTAAGTATATGAAATCGGACTAAATTAAAAATAAAAACTATTATAAAAAAGAAACATCACATTTTAAGAATGGAAGTTCGTGTGATAATGAAAAGTGTTATTTTCTATTAGGAAAACATATAAGAAAATTAATCATAATTAATAATAATAAGCAAATTAATAATAAGAAAATTAATAATAATTATAAACGTAATCTAGTTATCGAGGGTCGTTTGACAAGTTTGGTAAATTTGTACGTGGCATCACAATTCGTTTGGTAACGTCACGGCTATCATGTGTCATCACTTTTCAAAGTAGCATAGGCGAAATTTCATCCAGAAGCGACTCGTTGTTCACGTTCTACAGATGTTTGAAGCGAGCATTGTAGCAGTTGGCGCAAAATGGAAAAAACGAGCAAACCTTTTTGCGCGTCGATTCGTCACCGTGGATGAAATATGGATCCATCCTATACATCCGAATCAGAACAGTAGTCAAAGCAGTGGACAACAACTGGTGAAAGTGCGCCGAAGAAGGCGAAGATCGTTTTGTCGGTTGGGAAGATGACGGCCTTTGTTTTTTTGGGATTTCTAAGGAATCATCCTGATCGACTACTTAATAAAGGGAAAACGATAACAAGAGCCTATTATACAATATTATTAGACCGTTTGGAAAAAGAGCTGAAACAAAACGGCCAAAACTGGCGCACAAAAAAGTGTTCTTCCACCAGGCCAACGCGTCATCCCACAAATCGACCGTCGAAATAGCAAAATTGCACGAAATAGGCTGCTAATTGATTCGTCATTCCCCCTCTTCTCCAGATTTGGCCCCATGCGACTTCTTCCTCTTCTCAAACTTGAAAATATGGCTCGGTGGGAAGAAATTCTCTCAAATGTTATCTCAACCTTCAATGCGTATTATGCAGACTCGCTGAAGCAAGTTTATAGCCCTCAATGGAGATTATGTTGAGAAAGAAAATCTATTTTTTCAAAAAACAGTGTTGAACTTGCTTTTTTACCATACTTATCAAACGATCCACATACAATCTGATACAACTATGGACAGACATTGACGATTGATATATAAAAAACAACAGTTTAATTAGTGTTTGCGTTTGATCTTTTGATGACCGATGTTTTTTTTTAATAGGTAGAGCTGGATAATATTTATGATACATATATTAATACACGTTTAAATTGATTAGCAGCAGTATAATAAATTGATATTATAGTATGTTACGGATTATAACTTCAATTTTCAGCCTCCGCACTCTTCAAATTATATAGTTATATATATATATATATATATATATATATATATACATAAATTTGTAAACGAAGAATAGAAACTACTAACTCAAATATCCGAAAATTTTTAGAAAACAAAATAATATTTTTTTAGTATTTAGGAATATTTACAAAAATAAATTAATAATAAGAAAAAAATATAAAAGAATCAAATAAATAGTTTTATGAAAATAAATAAATTTAGTATAATGTTAAAAAATCTGATAACAATTTTTAGTAATTTATACCTCTCTAGATTAAAAACCCAACTGCTAAGCATAGCAGTTGGGATTCAAATTTATGGGCGGGTGATTAATAAATCCAATATATAAAGACAGAAGTACTTGTAAAATGTAACGATTTTCACTGGTGCTTTTTTTTACTTGTCTCTATATTTCTGATCAATCATTTAGCTAAACATAAATCTGGATCCGAACCGCTACATTAAATTAATATTTAAGCTCACTAAGAATTTGCTATTTAAATTCCAATTACTGAAACTAAATCATTATTACTAAAAAATAGATAAACTTTAGAATTTCCAAAAAGTATTACCACAAATTAATTAACATTCTGTAATTCAGTTTTATGTAAAAATTACTGATTATTTGAATTTTGGCTCCTAATCTTGCAAATCGTTTGATACTTATCTTTCTCACAAGGCACGTTGTTCATTTTTGTAAAAAAAGAAACATTCGTTCTAACTAAATCAAAATTTATGTTCGGAATCAACTGATAGTTAATGAAATCATATCAGATTTTACTCAATGTCAGTATTTTTATACTGTTGGAGTAATGATTAATTATGAAAAAAGTAATGTCAATTTAAATATTCTGTCTATTAATTCACATCATTAAAATTGACAAATTTTGATTACAGTGATAACCCTTACAATAAAAATATTAAATGTTCAATTTATCAACGGATAGTTAATGCCAGTTACTAGAACAAGAAGGAATAATAAAGATATACTAATTAAGATAAACATTTCTCTTTTATGTCTAAATTAATAAACTTTTTATTCAATTTATTTATATTTTTAAAATATGTGTTCAATTTTTTCAGATAATTGGGGTTATAAGTACGTATTTAATCATTTTAATTCAATTCGATATGGATACGTCATGAATACATAAACTATATGAATATATATATATATGTTGTTTTGTATGGAAACAATGCAGAAGACTCAAAAAAATTGTTAAAGAATTAAATGGATCTGGCTGAAAAAACTATCAATATGACTTACCTACTTGACCAATTTTCGTGGCACCCCGATGGAACTACTCGCAGTTCAACCCCCGAATTTATAGCGTATACGAAGGCACCCTTTTACTGACCATTTACTTAATTATGTTAATTTAATTATTTTGTAAGTGGAACTTTCTAAAAATTGCTCAAAAATATATGCATATATATATATATATATATATATATATATATATATATATATATATATATATATATATATATATATCTATATATATATACATATGTGAAAGCCTAAATTGAATTATATATATATAGATAGATAGATAGATCAATGTATATATATATATATATATATATATATATATATATATACAGAGAGAGAGAGTGAATAATTCAATTTAGGCTTCCACATTAAAGTATTAAAAAAATGCAAAAATCAAAAATAATATGATTTTTTTTATTTTTTGTAAATTTTCTAATATTTTCATATGAAAGCCTAAATTGAATCAATTATATATATATATATATATATATATATATGTCAATGTATATATAGAGAGAGAGACAGAGTGAATAATTCAATTTAGGCTTCCACGTGAAAGTATTACAAAAATTTCAAAAATCAAAAATAATACTTTCTTTTTAATTTTTTGTAATTTTTTCTAATATTTACATGCGAAAACCTAAATTCAATCATTTATATATATATATATATATATATATATATATATGTGTGTGTGTGTGTACACATATATAGGTAAATGTATATATATATATAGAGAGAGAGAGATAGGGAGAGAATAATTCAATTTAGGCTTCGACATGGAAGTATTAAAAAAAATGCAAAAATCAAAAATAATATGATATTTTTTAATTTTGTGCTATTTTTTTAATACTTTCATGTGGAAGCCTACATTGAATCATCATCATATATATATATATGTATATATATATGAATATATGAGAAAAATTAGAAATTATTAGAAGAAAGCGCACATGAAGTCAAAATGTAAAAGAAACTGCACTTATAACTAAATGATTAGGATTGCAGTAATAAAAACATTAACAACGCGAATTATACAAATAGATAGTAATTTACTAACATCGAAACTATAACAATTTTATAATAATATTTCTTACTTATAAAATAGTTCTATTGTAACTTAACAATTAACATCGATAACCGAGAACATTTTCACATCAGTACGTTCAATAATAATAAAAAAAAAAACTCTTGTAAAGAAAAGCCTTTACGAGTAGAATGTCAATACGGATGTCTGATTTCCTCTCACTAATAGATAAGGAGGCATACCTTGTGTTAAAACTTCCAGCCAAGCCATGTAGAGTGGTGCTGATACGGTTCCTTTACGAGGCATAGGTAACGACCTGCATCACGAAAAGAATGTATTTTTATGAGTTTTTTTATAGATAAGTTTCATTGTTTTTTTTATAAAAAAGTAAATAGACAACAATAAAAATTGGCAGAATAATTTATAATAATAACAAACTTCTATAAATATATCTAAAAATAATTAACAGCGCTACAATATAATTTTCGTACAGTCGCTAATTTCACTTTCACATATGAATTTTTCACTCGCCATACAAACTACACAAAGATTTTATGATCAAAAATATTCAAATCATTTTGAATGTTTCTTTTTAGTCAAATAATCTTTATAATTGTTGGCACGCCTGTTTTTAAAGCTATTTGTTTTATAGTGACATAAATCTGATTCTGTTTTCAAAATTATTCATTCTTTAAACTGCAACAATTCTATAATTTTCAGAATTTTTTAACGAAATTATTATCATAGTAAAACTTTCATTTGCAATATCCGGAAGTGCTATAATATTCTACTTTTAACTATCAGATTCGGATGTTCTTTTAATTTCACTATCAGACAAGTTTCTTTTTTGTTAATAGTTTAATAAATTCATTACTTAAAATTGACATAAATAGTAAGAAAATAAGATAAATTACACTTTATAATATAATGACTGAAAATTAACCGTACTTCTGAAGATTTGAAACAAAATAACTTATGCATTTTATAACTTTTTCCAGACTAAAATCTAAGCTTCATAAATTAAAAAATTCAACGATCATGTTTGGATTCTTTCTTATACGCACTTCAATTGCAATTCCATCAACCTAGAAGCACTAATGTATCAGAAATCATTTATTCTATACATTTTCGCTCCCGGGATGATGGTGTCTCTGTTAAAATGCGCATAAACAACAATTAAAAATAATCAATAATCAATTTGTAAATATTTTCGATTAAAGAGACACTTTTGTATTCTGAGGTGTGTGAAAAATTAATTTATGAAATATAATTAATATTGATTAACATTTCTAACTTTTAAGATTTGGAAATGGATTAATTTTTGAAATTGTGTTAAAAATATTTTTTTTCATGTTGTATTTGTTAACTTTATTGTTCCTACTATGTATTAAAATCAGTTTCGATTTATCAATCATTTTCAGACAGTTTAATTTGAATTATGTTTTGGCTATAATCTAACTTCAGTTAATATTCAAATTTAAACAAGAGATCTCAAACTATTTTAAACAGAGACTCAACACAAACTATTTTAACATGTTTAAGCAGAGGCTCAGACTATTCTATTTGAATATGACTGATAAGTAAAAAATGGCCGTACCCTAATAATCCTCAACCTTATTTCTTCTGTATACGGTGATCTTAAATGGACCGTATAAGGAACATAAATTCACCTAATACAACCCATATATGGTTTGTATAAGGTGAGGGTGAGGGTCGCTATCATCCACATATGGTCGTTAAGCCTATTAAATGTACCTTCTTTACCATACAAGGATCATATAAAGTCACATTGTATGCCTTATAAGATTAATATAAGGTATATATATATATATATACAAGGTGCCCATAGAAGGATTACTAATCCTATATAAGAAATATCTAAAAACTTATAAAGAAGATATCAGGTTGAGCGTTACTTGGGAAAGTAAGAACCAAGAAATACACCATGAAAAAAACTTAATCAAATGTAAAAAAAAAAAATTAATACTTTTTGAGATATAATTAACTTACATCACAATCAACGATGCATCACTTGAATTTTCAATAAGAAGTTCACGAAGTCGCAACTGACGATACGTTTTCTCTTGCAATGTAGCTAACTCAATATCTGATACTTTACATTCTAGAAATTTCGGAATTTAATAACAAGTGTCAATAGTGTACAACATTTTTAAAAAAATATATAAAAGAATATATAATCTACCATTTGACGTGCTTTCGTTGACTCTGAACCCTTCAAGGAGATTATCAAAGAATAAAAGTGTGGACGATTTGGGTTTTTCTGTTATATCTGATATCATTTGAAGACTCGAATAATCGATACGGAATTTTGCTAACAAATTTGCCATACTGAAATGTTCAAATAACGACATTTGCATATATTTCAAGTAAGAAATTCTTTCGAGGTATAAATAAAAGTTTGAAGTTTGATCGAAACTTACTTTCTCTCCTCAAGCTCCAATTCTTGTTTCCGATTCGCTAAGGCGAAAACGCGTAACTTACACTCTGACCAATCGGCTCTCGTTGAAATAATGTAAGGTAAGAGCATCGTAAGACCACCGTCGTCATATAACCACCAAACGTCGATTGTTCCTTTACCCTGTTTACGTCTAAACACTGACATTTTATCTAAAACAAGTTTTGGAAGTTCGAGACCGCACGACGACTTGTACATTAAATTCTGTGCGGCTAACTGTGACATTGTCTTGGAGTTTTTCTCTTCAGTTACATTTTTGAACGAGTTTAGTCCTGAAATTAAATTTGATTATAGTGAATTTATAACAGAAATGTAAAAAAATTAAATCAACTAGAAATTCTCATACTTATACTTTCTCAAATAAATAATTTCTTGCACACTAAAACATGTTTCTTATTGTAAATGTCAACAATTTCTTACTATCCATTTTTAGTACAAAGATTTTCTGTGACTATCCGTTCTGAAGATAAAAGAATCACCATCGAAATACAAACAAGTCGTTCAAAATAAAAAATTGTTGAACATTTTGATAAGTGTATGATATGTTTTTCACGAACCTAACGTTGCCGATTTCGTTATTGTATTATCAGAATTCGTGCCCAGATGTACAATCGACAGATTTGAATCCGCGTGCATCATGTTTGAACCCGTGTAGCGCAGAGCAGGATTCGGAATTGTACTTTGTATAGTTTGAATAGCGCCCGTGACGGTCAGATCTCCGCTTGTCTGCATATTTTCGTCGTCATCAGTGACACAACTGAAATCTAGACCATCTTGCAAACGAAGTATCGTCACGGCCAAACGATTGTCAAATGCATTACTGTTACGACATAAATAAAGAAAAAATAAAATAAGAGTGGGTTAGATATAGAAGTAATAATACAATATTTTATATATGAGGGTCGTTCTGTAAGTATGGTAAAAGAGCATGTTAGACACCGTTCTTTGGAAAAAAAACGATTTTATTTCTTAACATAGTCTCCATTGAGAGCTTTACACTTGGTTCAGCAAGTCTGCAAAATGCGCATTGACGGCGGTGATAACATCCTCATACGATTTTCCTTCCACTGAGTCAAATTTGTTAAAGTTTGAGAAGAGGAAGAAGGCTCACAAGGCCAAGTCCGGAGAACAGAGTGATTGAAGAAGCAATTAAAGGCCTAATTCGTGCAATTTTTCCATTGCGACTGTAGATTTGTAGGACGACGCGTTATCCTGGTGAAAGAGCACTTTGAGCAGTTTTGGCCATTTTTGTTTCAGTTATTTTTTCAGACGGTCCAAAAATGTTGTATAAAAGGCTCCTGTTATCACTTTTAGCTTCTTTAAGTAGTCAATCAGGATGGAAAAAACAGTATCCATTACCTTCCCAGCCGACAAAACGGTCTTTTCCTTCTTCAGCGCACTTTCACCAGTTGTTATCCATTGCTTTTACTACTTGTTTCGACTCAGGTATGTAGTGGTGGATCCATGTTTCATCCACGTTGACGAATCAATCCGCAAAGCCCTACTCGTTTTTTGTCCATATTTGTGGCAACTAGTACAGTGTTTGCTTCAAGCATATGTAGATCATGAACAACATGTCGTTTCTGACCGAAATTTCTCCTACACTAGTTTGAAAAGTGACATATGATAGCCGTAACATTACTAAATGAATGATAACGCCATATCATAGAAATTTACTAAATTTATCAAACGACTCATATATGAAATTATGTATCAAGTTGATAAAAAAATAATTACGGTTTATGACCTTCACATTCATATACATTTTTGTTTTTTTTTTTTTTTGATTTTGCTAGCTGTTTTCAGAAGTTCAGAACTACTGCATCACTAATGGCTACCTTTTGTGCAAGCTCTCGAATTGTTCGTGGTTTTGATTCAACTAACACCTTCAGTTGTTCGTTATGAAGTGAAGAAGGCCGCCCGCGACCTTCTTCATCTTCAAGGCACTCATTCCCAGCATTGAATTTTTTTAAATCACCATTGTACCGTCCGTTCCGTAACAGTACCCAGACAAACAGCATCGTTTATTTTACGGGCAGTTTCTGCTACTTTAACACCCGTTTTGAACTCATACAAAAATTTATTCTTGTTTGCTTCTTTTCCAGATTTAAGTCAATAGACCAATTTGAAACAAAATTAATAATAAAACCGAAGTCGATGTCAACAAAATACAGACCGAAAAATGCACTTTAAAATAATATTAACATGAACAAGATGAAATGATACTTTCATAAAAAAAACTAAAGTTAAAATTGAGAAAATAAAAACCGCAATTATTTTCCTACCTACTACCCTAATATATACGAATATATTCCAGTTTTTATTAAATACTTACTGTAAAATATAGAAGTATGAAAGTAATTCTTCTGAATGACACGTCCTCCAGTCGTTCTTATATCCCATCATAATAACATTAGGACACAATTTACCAATGCCGACCGTTTGCTGGAGTGCTTTAGAGCCTGCTTCTAGACTGACACCGTCAACTAAAGCACAAAAACCTTTGATTTTGCGATGTCTAAGCCAGGCATAACCAGATCTGAGACGATTCGTCCGACCTCTGAACGATAATCTTGTCTGAAATGTATAAACATGGCAGATATGTAATTTCCAGTTTGTATTTTATTCAATAAACATTATATAATGGTATTTTATACTGTCGACTTTCTCTATAGTGATTAGAAAGCTTAATACATTTCGGACAGATCACGAGAATTCTCGTGTTTGGTTGTTGTCATTTAGAGTGGAGCAGTGTAACGGAAAACTCATTCGCTGAGGTTATAAGTTCCATATGGAATTAAAAGTGATTAGTATCTTGTTCTTAGTAATAAAACTAACTTGATTTTTATATCAATTGGATATTTTATAGCGTTCAATAACTATGGAGAACGATGAAGAACATGATAAAATTCCAGATATATTTACTAACAATGTTTCAGATATTCCAAGTGAAAGTGAAGATATTGATCATTGTGAGGATGGAATGTATGTAAAAGCTTTTTTGTATTCATTCACCAAAAACATAGCTGGCCACTGGGTAAAGCTAGCAATAAAACTACTGGTCCGCAATGTGTTAAGATATTAATGAACGTTTGTTTGAATTATATACGAACTCTTTCAGAAAAGTTTCCTCTTAAGTACGCTCCATAAATCCACATTCGTATAATACGGGAATTTAACTACATAAAACAGCATGCATTCACCTAGATCATCAGAAGTATCACCTATAGGTTTTTCCTTATAAACTTGTTTAAAAGTTCCGATATACAAAAACAACCCTCATAAATTTTTAAAATGAGTACTCAAATATTGCGTTAAGTTGCGATGAAAATATTGTGGTGTTCTATTTTATATTTAAGATGAAGAATACTTTCATATTTATTAAGACTTTGTCAATAATTTGAATTTTGTTCAGTTGAGAATAAATTGAATGTTTTCAGTAAGATGTTTAATTTGTGAGTATTCAGGAGTTTCATTAGCCGAGCTGAGAGAACTTCTCTGACAGGGGAGCACGAAAAATATTCCACCACACGTCACAAAACCCGGACCCAAGAGACCCTTAATAAATTTAAGCTACACGAGTCATGAGCCTCTGTGCTCAGTACTCGTTCAGGGAAGCAATGTAAAGGTACACCGGTTATAACAAAAGATAGGTTGTGTTTTTTTTAAATAGACTCTAAAATATACGGATGTTCCTTGACCATTCTAATATAAAATTCATAAAATACTACACCCACAACATTAAATTGCACGTTGATTCGGCGTGTATGCGTTACAGATTTAAGAGTTTTGATATAAGATACAGTATAAAAAGAGTACAAATCTCAATTTTGTATGCATAAAAATAAAAAAAAAAAACAATTGATATATTTGAAGATATTGTTCGTGAAATATTTTTTTTGTAAAAAAACACCCACATGTATTTGTATATTCATACCTGTGAGACTTCTCCGCATACGAGTAACGAATTATGTTTGGTAATCAGATTTGCAAGATCAACTAGAGGTGGTCTAGCACATGTCTTTCCACAAAGTACTAGAATCTGAGGTCGATAATTTTTAACATGCTCGTTGATATTTGTCAAACGGTGAGCTGTAGTCAGTGCAGTTTTGTACGTTTGTGCCTGTGTCGAAGAACCCCAATTTACATCTAAAATCAGCAGATACGCATGAGTATAACATATTTGAGAATAACATAAAATATATAAATACAACTTACCAGGTTTTCTATAAACGACTATTAAATACAATGCGAATATCACGATGAATGTGATAAGTGACGCACCCCAATTGATTAAGAACATAATTGAAACACACATTATAAATCCAATTAAGCTTAACCATACGTTGTAAAACTGAAAAATGGAATTATTTAAATATATCAAGTTAATTGATACGGCACACTGATAGAACTTTCAACAGGTTTGACATTGTATCAGAATTCATATTATTTGATTGTTAAACATAAAACAGAAATAAAGCAATTTAGACAGAATGCTTACAGAAAAATTTGAAAAAATATAAGACTTACTCTCAGATAATATGTATATCTGATTAATGTTAGGTTATTTTAAAATAATATTGTTGTATTGTCATTAATTGTATTAAGGGACTACACCTACCTAGAGACATGAAAAAAAGGTTTAAATTCGGAATTTGTTTTCTCTGAAAATATAGGTGATAATGAAACTGTTTTTTTTGCAAATAAAAGGTATATTTATTGGGAGCAATTTTTTCGAAAAAAAAACATTTAAAAATATTAAAAAATAAAAGAGATATGTCCGCCAACAAAGGATGATATTTTTTTTGACAAGTTCATTTGTAACCTTTATCCAGTTGAAACCTACATCCCGAAATCGAAAAATTAAGCAGAGTTTTAAAGTTAGTTGCAAACGTAATAGAGTACCGTTGACCGATTTTAAAAATCATTATTAAAAAAAAAAATGGA
This sequence comes from Acanthacorydalis orientalis, assembly GCA_034766995.1. NCBI lineage: Eukaryota > Metazoa > Arthropoda > Insecta > Megaloptera > Corydalidae > Acanthacorydalis > Acanthacorydalis orientalis. Next base: position 39,600,846 of record CM068315.1, on the reverse strand, counting down.
ATGCAAAACTTATGCACGAAAAAAATCTGTGAAATATGTCACTTATTTTTAGGTAAATATTACAAATTTTTTTATTTAAAAAAAATAAAAACGTTATTCGATCAATAATATTTCTTAGTATATTTTCTAAAAATTTCAAAACGATCCATCGATCGGTTCTCGAAATATACGGGACACTGTCTTCGAAAACAGTGTTTCGAGAGAAACGCGTTTAAAGTACAAGTACGATTCTGCTGTAGTTAGTTAAGAATTCTTAGCTTTACCTCTAGTTGGCGATTCCAAGCCTATTTACAATTTTACAGATACCGATATAAAATTTTCAGGATATATTTTTAAGACATTAAACTTTTAGAAAATGTAAAAAAACGAGTTTTCCGAGTTATAGGTAAGTGTAGACCCTCAAGTGTTTGACTTACTCTGAAAGTAGGTCTCCATCCCAATGGTTTAATAAGAGCAGCATGAAATGTACAAAAATTGATAAGTCCATACGATGCCAAATAAAATGTTGAAATTAACGGTGCAATCATATTCAAATCAGCTGAAATTTATAAATTTTATTGAAGGACATACAGTTTATAGAGAGTTATAAATAATTAGATTTTATTTTCAACACAAAAGTATGTGTTTATATATATATATATATATATAAACTAATAGATATTGCTCTTCAAAGACAATAGTGAAACAACTCAAAAATGTTCCACTAAGATACAGAAATATTTTCTTGTACCTTAACGTTCTGAAAATGATACAACCGCCATCGAAATGCGAATAAACTATACTCAAAAATAATCAATAATCAAGTTTTGAAGATTTCTGATAAGAAATAATTAATTAAGTCACAATCCCGAAAATATATTCCTGGGAACAATGACACTCTTTTATTAAAGAAATATACAATCTTTGCAGATGAAATGTTTTTTTTGTTATATTTATTAGCGTGTATTCGTTTGTAATGGGTTTGTAATCGAATAAAACTTCTTAGCCATACTCAGATAGAATTGTTTTGGAGTTTACTTCTTGTTTATAATTGAATTCTTATTTTTACCACACTTCTTCATTCTTAAAAATTGACAATTAAATTTTAAGATTTGAATATCGAGTATAAAGGAGAAATAAACTGAAAAATAGATTTAGTTCCGGGTAATTAATACACTGGAACCGATTATAAAAAATATAAAATACCTATCTTAAGAGATTTTTATATACTTTGGCTCTTTGAGGATGTTATCGACATAAAAATGCATATAAGCAACAATCAGAAAGATTAATAATCTTTTAAAAAAACATTTTTTATCAGATTTTTTTCTGGTTTATGGAGTCAAGAAGAATCGATTTGGGAAAAAAATATTACAAACACTTATATAAAAATATAGCATACAAAATGATCGGAAGGTCTTTTCGTCCGAGTTATAAACATGAAATATTTACTATATTGACAGTCATTTTAGATAATAATGATATAAATTGTACATCGAAGATATTTTCCAATCATTCTGTATAATTGTAAACTAATTACTGTAACCATTTTTGGTAAATGAGAAAAATTTTAATCGTAATTCATAACTATATTAAAACCAAATCAGTCCTAATAGAAATATATATATATATATATATATATATATATATATATATATATATACAGATAACATTTAATAATACTCGAATATAAGTTTCAATTGTATAATAAACCCTTACCAAGTAAAATAAAAATTCCAGCCACGAAGAACGTAAGCACATAACCCCTGTATGGCTCTCCGGATTTCCCGTAACCTTTCGAAAAAAAGATAAGTCCTGGATAGATGCGATCGATTCCCAGCGCTTGAATCAAACGCGGCACTGACAATAAATTTGTCAACGCTGTACTTAGGGTCGCAGCGAAACATCCTGCCGTTATTAACGGTCCCCATCCCGCCATCGTTTGCATCATCTGAACAATCAGCATAATTTTTCATGCAGAAATATCAATTTTAAGCAATTATTTATTTTATTGTTAGATACATTTTTAATCATTTCAGATTCGTTTATCAAATATTATACAGGAATACTCCGATTTAAGCCGCTTCGTTTAAAGTCGTTTCACACTTATGTCGTTAAAAAAAACTCCCACCTCAACTCGATACTAACGACGACTTTGTTTCACACTTACGTCACTTGATGGAATTAAAAAATCCAGATTTGATACACATGAACGTGCATTCACATCAGTGCCATAAACTATATGTATGTATGTATATATGTACAGTATGTACATATATGCATACATACACATTATATTAATTCTATATGCATATATGTACATACAAAAATGTCTGTTAATTTGTAAATAAATTTCCATAAAATATACATATCCGTATGTACATACATTATTCCAAATTATGTAACTTAAATTTTGTTTGGTACACCGTATGTACAATTTGATCCGATTTAAGTCGTTTCAAGTTAAGTAGCAATTTTGCAGAATGTAACCCCACCGTAAATCAGGATATTCCTGTACATGTAAATACATATTTATATATATATATATATGTACATATATATATATATACATTTATATATATATATATATATAAATATATATATATACATGTATATATATATATATATATATATATATATGTAGGTCGTTTGATAAGTTTGGTAAGTTTCTAACAGATGGCGTCATCATTCATTTGGTAACGTCATAGCTATCAAGTGTCATTTTTCAAACTAGAATAGCTGAAATGTCAACCAGAAACGACACGTTGGGCTATAGATGGGCTATAGGCTCACGTTCTATAGATGTTTGAAGCAATCATTGTAGCAGTTGCCGCAAAAATGGAAAAGAAGTTTAGACCATATTGCGTCGATTCGTTACCATAGATGAAACTTGTTTCTACCACTACAGGCCTGAATCGAATTACCAGTCAAAGTAGTGGGCAACGACTAGTGAAAGTGCACCGAAGAAGGCGAAGACCGTTTTGTCGGCTAGAAAGGTGATTGCCAGTGTTTTTTTTTTTGGGAGTCCCAAGGAATCATTCCGATCGACTACTTAACAAAGTGAAAAACGATAACAGGAGCCTATTATTCAACATTATTGGACCCTTTGAAAGAAGGACTGAAACAAAAACAGCCAAGATTGGTGCACAAAAAAGTGTTCTTTCACCAGGACAACGTGCCGTTGCACAAATCGACCGTCACAATGTCAAATTGCACGAATTAGGCTTTGAAATGATTTCTCATCCACCTTATTCTCCTTACTTGTCCCCTTGCGACTTTCTTCTCTTCCCAACCTTCAAAATTTGGCTTGGTAGAAAGAAAATCAGTCTCGCCGGAGTAGGCGTATAGCTCTCAATGGAGACTATGTTGAGGAATAAAATCGATTTTTTCCAAAAAACTATATTTAACCCTTTGAATCCGGGTGTGGATCTACGAATCCATTGACGTTTTCCAAAGAAACTACGGTGTCAGAACGCTATTTTTCGAATGATATATTTAAAGGTCAGTAATCTTTTTCTAATGAGACTAAATTCATAACTTTTTCTTTTATTAAAAAATACGGTCGTCCAAAAATCAGAAAAATAGAGTTTTTTTCAATTAAATCCTATAAAAACTGTAAACTTAATAATTGGATTCAATAATTTTTTTTTCTAAAAGTTCATCATAGGAAGAATTCTATAAAAAATTTCGAGACTGTACATCCAAGTGCAAGATGTAACCAATGTGAAACTGTTTTCTGTACATTCGATTGTTTGAAAATGTTTCACACTCAACAGTGTTGTTATTTCTACAAATTTTCAGTTGTAATCAATTTTTCCGCTTCCTTTTATTACAATATATATGTTTCTAATCAAGAGATTTATATTTCCCCAAATATTATCAATGATTTTCAACGATATATCAGATAGATGTGAAATTTCTAATCTAAATTAATATATTTTTTCTTGTAACAGACAAATTTTGCAATTTTTATTTTGTTTACGATAAAAAGAATGTCCAGTTAATCGAAAAACACTTATTAAAAAAATTTAGCACTCTCAAAAAATGTAACACTACACCACCACCCATCTCCGCGGCTCCAAACGGTTACCTTTATTTTTACCATACTTATCAAACGACCATTGTATATATATATATACTATGTGGAAATAGCAATGAATATTTCTACTAACCGTGTAACTGTTATGTAATCCATAGGGACAATCGCCGGTACAGTTCGACACTGTGCCATTTGCGACTGAAGAAACGATCCCACTGGCATCTCGTAAAGCAGCACCGCCGGCAAAAATAACGAATACAATGTAGGAAAACATCGATATCAATAGAGATAAAATTGTCCCTTTCGGAATCGCTGCAGCAGGATCCTAAACAAGATAAATGTGACGAATGAATTCATAGAAAAATGATATTATTAATAGTTGTTGCTAGAATCGAACCAGTTACAGTACGTTTCTGACACTGTGGCCAAATCCACTTTCTCAAATGAATTCTTTTTTCATCACATAAAGCACACAAATGTATGTCTGATTAAAAATTGTCATTTTTTATTAGTGGTCATTTGCAATTCGATGGGGATGCCACATTATGCTCATTTGTATTTTTTGGTTGATTTTTTGAATCTAAGTGCTTTGTGAACGTTTACATTACCATTAAAATTGTGGTTTTTAAAGTAAAAAAAAAAATCATTTGTGAAATAAAACACAGTTTTCCACTCTACTTAACACTTTTTTATAAACGCCTTATTGCATGCTTCACTGTTGGGTTCATAATCATGAATCACAAAAAGCATTAATTCGCCTTAGTCGCATATAGTAGAAAGAATGAGTCAACAAGTCACTCTTTCTTCATTATGTGACTAGATAAATTTTAAACCTCGTTCTGCTTATAAAAAATTACATCCTTATTAAATTACATCTGTTATTAGTGATTATCAGCTTATTTATTTCATAATTTTAAATCAACCAACGAGGATTGTCTACTATTTCGTTTTGAAAATACAAGAAGGAAGAAAATTGAAGTTACAAAATATAAAAATTTCAAATAAAAGTGAAGAAGTGGTTAAATATGTACTGAAATATGTAAATAGTTTAAAGGAAATGAATATATTAAATCATAGAGAAGAATCTTTCATATAAAATAGATTTCACACTATCGACGATAATGTTATGAGAATTTACCTTCAAATCTCCAGATATATTAGCACCTGCTTGAATTCCCGTAACAGAAGGAAAAAATATAGCAAATACTAGATAAAAATTGTAATCTCTGCCTTCTTTCACTCTGTAATCGGAATACCAGTTTGCTTTGAATACTTCGACTGTAAAAATAAAAAGAATTATTGGACATATTAAAAAATCGTCTTCATATATTTTTATAGAAAAGCGTTTCGTACAAATAGTAATAGGTTAAAACTATACGTACGGCTGAAACCTTCAAATCCTTGCGCTCTTTCTGAATCAGTGCTCGGTCCAATAATTGTTCCGACGATAAAATCAACAATCGCACCCGATATAATTGCAACAAGTATATTCTGCGCTTTCGATTCCCATTCCATACCGACGGCACATATGAAAATCATAATAACCAGTGCAATCATTCCGACAATACGAACATCATTATCGGCGTTGTCGACGATACGCAGATCATAAGATTTCAGTAAATCGTTCAGTGAATTACAGAAACCGATTGTGTTCATGCTTGCGGCGACGGCGTTCGCGAACGCAAACACGATACCGACAGATGCGCCGAACTCGGGACCGAGAGATCGAGAGATTATGAAATATATTCCGCCTGTTATACAAATCGGGTTGAATTTAGGTTCGGGAAGAAATATGAGTGAAATAAACAACATACCGCCTTTGACTTCGCCATTTGTACTAATTGCACTCAACGATAACGTCGTGATTACGCATACAAGTGCTGATATACCAATTATAATGAGTGATTCGCCTAAAAAAAAAAAGATTAAACTGAAAGTTTGAATGGAGTAACTTTGAATTTTAATTTTTTTACATAGAACATCATATCAGATAACGAGGTCCGTCCATAAATCATTATAATGTTCATGACGAACACCAGTCATACACATCATATCTTTAATTATAGAAACGCTATTATAACTTTTCATTTTCGATACTACACTGTTGAATTTTAGGAATACAGTACATCGAATGCTTGTCTATTATAGGGTTCTAGGCAGTGAATGAAGACTATAATTTTAAAAATTTTAAAATAATAACTAAAGAATTAAAAAAAATATTTACAGATGTGAAATCTAATTTCTCTGTAACAAAATATTATAGAATGATTTTTTTAGCTAACTGCTTGCACTCTAATGAAAATTGACAACTAAAGGAATATGTTAAGAAATAATTTCAATCGCAAAATCATCTTAACCCATTAAACGCCGCTTCTCAAAATCGTAGGAATTTTCGAAAACGCTTAACATGGTTTGGTTCTAGGTCTCTCCTAATTAATTTAGTGTTAGAAAGAAAAAATTAAAAAAATATTTACAGGTGTGAAATCTAATTTCTCTCTAACAAAACATTCTTTTATTTTATTAAAATCCGAATCAAATGTCGTAATAGTTGCTGAAACACTTCCGGTGGAGAAAAACATTACACTTTTTACATATATACATACATATATATATATATATATATATATATATATATATATACATATCTCAGGTAACTAAGAAAGTTTTGTAGTTGTTATAACGTACAATATTTCTAAGAATTGTTTACACTTGTTATCAGACAAAATTCCAAAAATTGTTTATCCGTAATATTAGCGTTATATGTTTTACTGTTAATTGTTAAATGAATCTCGAACTGATCACTTTAATTTAAAAAAAATCTAACCCTTAGAAATGTCTGTGAAAATAGTATAATACGTGCGTGTTTGCTTTATGAATTTAAACTTGGGACTAATGCTACAGAAACTGCAAAAAAACTTGTAGTGCATTTGGAAAAAAGACAGTTACATCAAGAACGGCCCAGAGATGGTTTAAAAAAAATTCAGTCGGGGATGAATTCATTAAAGACGAGATCACGATCAGGCAGACCATCAAATTTAAATGTCGACGAATCGGATATAATGATTGAAACAAATTCCGATTGAACGTGTCAACAGCTTGCTGAATTGTTCAAAGTAAGTGATGAAACAATACTGAAGTATTTACACAAAACAGGAAAGAGGTGGAAATTAAGTAAATGAGTACCACATGAATTAACTCCCAACAACAAATTACAGCGTCTTACAATCTGTACATCTCTTATTTCATGACTAAAATCAGAAAACTTTTTGGATCAAATTTTGACCACTGATGAAAAATATATTATGTATTTCAGCTACAAACGTACTCACCACTGGCTTTCATTAGGTGATCCAGTCCCACAAAGTCCTAAAGTAAAGTTAACACAACGAAAACTTCTCTGTGTTTGGTGGAGTTCAAAAGGAATTATCCATCATATCTGCGAGTGGGTCAAACCCCCATGGAAAACATTTATAGAGAACAACTCCAACGAATACACGATGCATTAAAACAAAAACAGCCAGCATTTTTAAATCGTAAAAAAGTTTTATTTTGCAAGGTAACGCACGATCACACGTTGCAGTAGAGCCCAGAGCAAAAATTATGAATTTAGGGTGGAAGATCCTCCCCCATCCCTCGTATTCCCCAGACATATCTCCATCACACTATCGCCTATTTTGATCTTTGAACAATCGTATGCGTTGTAAACAGTTTAATAATGAAGAAGAGTTAAAAATGGAGGTGTCTACATTTTTGAAAATAAAAGAATCAGTTTTGTAATAATAGAATTTATAAATTATCTCCTCGCTGGGAAAGCTATACAGGTTCTGAACCATCATAATTTAAAAATGAAACAATTGGCTTCGGATAGCTTCAATATATAAAACCGTACACGCACTCGTACTACACAACACCCCACTCCACACAACACCTCTCCAGTTTCGTCACAAAATTTTGTTTCACAACGTTTCGACTCGTACTGTTGGCACGGTGCCCACTCCTATCCACTTAACTTCCGTCACACAATTTTGTTTCACAACGATTCGACTCGTGCCTACCGTGCCCAAAGATTTTTAACTTGAAAAATCCCCGTCACTTTTAATTATTAGGGCTTGTTAGCTTGTTGTTAGCTATAGAATCAGAGTAGGCCGAGTATATATGATCAAATTTCATTCCTTTTTAATAAGTCAAAATTTTTTGTTTTAAATTTTCAATTTTATTCTTGGATATAAAAGGATATCTATCCGTATCTATATAGTATAAGTATATAAATATATATAAAATATAAGTAAACTTTTTTTAAATTATTTAACATGCTTTTACTTCATATAACGTACTTTTTTACATAATGTAAACAGAGATAAATAGGTTTTAAGAACTATAGTTTATAGTAAGTTCCACTAGTTTTTGAACATACAATATCGGTTATATATCAAACAGTTATGAAGTATTCTACAAGTTGATGTAAATAAATAACACTGGGCGAAGTGCCCACTCGGTCATATTTGATAAAATAACAAGTTTTAATAGGCCAAACCGCATAGTAAAGCTGATTTAATTTTAAATATATTGGCAAATGAGTTTTTATTCGAATTTAAACTAGAATCTGATTACTATAGTTTGTGCGATTATCATTATGTACACATATTAAGTTATTTATTAAAATAATTATAATAAATTCAGTACTACGTTGAAAATCGATCAATTTTGTGAATGTTTTCAATTAAAGTATCGAGATATAGAATCGAATTTAATAAAAAAAATAAACGATTAAATATTATTTATTTTCTTGAATGTTCTCAGTATTTTCCTACGAATGGTTTTCTTTATTTTTCAGATTTATGTATTTATTTTATAATTTAAAACAAATTACTCAGCACTAATCCGCTATTACTTTCGAAACGTGTCTCATATTCAGATAGGTGTTAGAAACTGTAGATAGGTTTTAGAGTCTCTAAATTCCATCTGAAGAAGAAACATGTGATGAAAATAATAGTGAAAAATAAAAACTCAGATGATCCAAAAAGACAAAAATCATCAATAATATCGCCGTTAAGAAATAAAAATATATAATTATAATTTTAGGTACAGAGAGAGACCAGTTAATAGGTGGAGACAGATATAAACAAATATTTTAAAAATTCAAATAAAATAGAAGTGCTAGATTATTCAAATCAGAAAAAAATAAAAAATATAACGATTTTATATTGGATCAGTGCAAAAGTTCGTATACGATTTGAACTCGGGAGATTATTTTTTACAGAAAAGATTTTTATTAATCAATTATGTATTCACCATTGTTTCCTGCAATCATTTACCAATACTCATACAGCTGCTGGATTCCTGTTCGTAAAAGCTGAGCGGTTTTTCGGCAAAAAAAATCGGTGAGGTGATTTTTCATGGCTTCCACGGTGTCAAATTTTGTATCGTTTAAACTATTCTGCAGCGATCGGAACAAATGATAATCCGAATGTGCTATGTTTTGAAAAAACAGTGGATGCGACATGATTTTCCATTTCAACTGGTTCATTTTTTGCAGAGTGAGTTTTGCTGTATGTGGTTTTGCGTTGTCGTGGTGAAAGATGGCCCACTTACAATTGGCCAAAATCGAACGCTTTCCTTTAATTGCAGCGTTTATTTTGGTTAGTTGTTGACAACACTTTTCCTTAGTAATCGTTTCGCCCCGTGAGAGCAGCTCAAAATAAACAACACTTTTGCAATCGCACCAAAAACACACAGCAACACCTTCATCCGATTCAAGTTAGCTTTGGCAACTGGTTCTGCCCCTTCATTCCCTTGTTTCCACTTCATCTGCATCGGACGTTGTTGTACAGCATCCATTTCTCATCGCCAATCATCAACCGATCCAAAAAACGCTCTCTGCTGAGGCCTCCAAGAAAATAAACTGCCGAAAGGATCCGATCAAACTTGTTTTTTTCAGACAACAAGTACAACACCCAAGCATCGGTCTTTAACGTGAACCCCAGCTTCTTTAAATACCAAAATGCAGTCGATCTGTTAACGTTGAGTGTTTCAGCAACTTTCTCTGTTGAAATTCGTGAGTTGTTAACTAGAATCGGATTTAGCCGTCCAAAGCGAGGTTGAACTTCGAAGTTAAAATCACCAAATCAAAATTTAGTAAACCATTTCTTCACAGTTGGAGGTGATGGTGCGTGGTCCAAATAAACCTCCTGAATATTTTTCGTTGCCGCGCCAACAGTTACTCCTTTCCGAAACTCGTACAACATAACGTGACGAAAGTGTATCTTTTCGTTGTCCATTTTCAAAAATTTTTCTTACAAATTGAATGGAAACAAATGCGTCTAATACTCAAATGACAGCTGCGACTGTCAAACGATAAGTAACATGAATACATTTCAATCACGAGAGCCACCATGCTGCACTATTAACACTAACTATTAAATCGTATACGAACTTTTGCACTGACCCAATATATATATATATATATATATATATATATATATATATATATATATACATATATATATATATGTATATATCCATTTGCACTCCTATGTAGGCTGCCAGCAGACAATGATGATTTCTATCCAACACTCAGTTGTTGGCTGAGTGTTGGCTATTGAATCGTATACAAACTTTTGCACTGATCCAATACAACAGTGGATCGTCAGATTGACAACATTAATAATATTAGATCGGTAGGAAAATAATTGCGGTTTTTGTTATGAATTTAAAGGTCATAAAACGCAATTAGTTATCTACAAACATGAACGGAAGCTTACCAATTCCAGCCTCTGCAACGATCCAAGATAATCGTAAAAATAACATAACCCCCCAGATATTGAGTAGACACGGTATGAGAACTCCCTGAATCCAGCCAAGTTTGATGCCGCCATGCCCAGCAACAGCTTGAGAAGGAGGTTTTATTTCTTGTTCCGTGCCAGAATCCTACAAAAATGAATTATTATTACATTAAAAAATGTTTCATAGTGAAATTTATTTAGATTATATTCATTTTCATTTAAATAAAATCGTAATATATAAATTTTCATTATTAACATTTTTAAAACCTATAAAAAGAACGCACTTGCGTAATTTAATACTTTTTTTTTCACTGCCAATCCTTATTTCAATCGAATATTGTTTTAATGATTGTACAAATAGAAAACTTGACATTTTTCAAGACCTTTGACGAGTTTCTTCCCACAACAAGTTTATTTGCGCGCTGGAAATGTGATAATAAACAATGCGAGTCACATAAACAGGATACGGCGCTTTCGTTTACATTCGTGGGGATATCACGTTTAAAATCCAATAAAAACGTGTCATTGTCAGGTCATCAAACCGTAACAGTCCATAAAGACGTGAAACAAAACAAACGGCGAGCAATGCGTTATCTCTCGCATGTTTTCAGTCGAAAACGGACGCCGTATAAAAACCGTGTTTAATCTATCTTGAAATCCATTGATGTTGAATTATTTTTCTTGTCATAGGATGCAGGCCACTTCAAAACAAATCGTTCGCTATTACTGCGTGCTTTATCTTTGAAGACTCACGTGTACTCGCGAGATCATTGGAAACAGTTTCGTTGCGCGTAAATATAAATATAACTCTTGACTAATATACAAACACTGTTTGTACCTTGTGTTTTTCGTTGAACGATACAGTTTTGTCGTTCCTATCGAGCTTAAGTGGTTTGGAAAAGTCAAATATGAATCACAACTATAACATTCGTTGTGTATTTTAATTCACATGAAGGTACAGTTATGGAATCTTCTTAGAGATATTTGTAATGATTTCTAAAATCAGTACTTTACATTTATATGTAGTTTCTGAAATTTTCTCTATATAAATTTTTATTGATTGATTTAAAATATTGATTTTTTCCATCGCAAAATGTTCAAACTATCATTAATCTGATTATGTCAAATATTTGGTTTATGATATTTGAACATTTTCAACATATAGCTATTTTCTGTTTATTTTTGAGATAATTAGAACATTTTTTCTAAATATTTTGCGAAAATTTTCTTATCAATTATCCAATATTTCAAATAAAAATGCATATCATATTAAAAAAGAAATGTTTTCTGTCCCCATATAAGTGTGCTAGAAAGGTTCTAGTGAAAGTAATAATTTATAATAGCAATGAAAATTAAATGAATAAAATTAATAAAAAAACAACACTATAACAGAAATAATTCAAGGTCTATCTATTTAATTTTAGTTATAAAAGATAAATTATATTCATATGTAAGGCACGTATTTATATTTACTGTTTTATGAATAATTAAAAAAGTATTTTGATAAGAAAACATATTAACTTTTAAGTCATGATAATCAGCAATACTGACTAACTTAAATTTTTTTTCTGATGATTATTAACATAATAACAGTTATTAATAATGAAAATCACTGAAAAGATTGAGCAAGATAGGCAAGACTACAAAAAAGTAAACATCTAGTGGGAACAATTTTAGAGAAAAATCTACATAATTTTAGGGACGAATCCTGGTGGTCCTCGTTCTTGTAAATCATACACTTTTTATCTGTCATACTTATTTTCAGCTCTTACAACAATTTCAGCTAGTTAGAGATAACTCTACAGCTGCTTGAAGATGGAAAAAAGAAATAACCAAAATACATTTAAAAAGCGTACTTCTGGTTTCCAATTGGAAAGAAGAGTTAACATTAAATTAATTTTATCAATATAATTTTAAAAAACGAGTTTACAAATAGAGAAAGATACAAAAATACACTTTTAGTACATCAAAGCGTAGTAAGCTTAAAAAATGATAATTATAAACTATTAGTATGAATTAGTGCTAAATTTTCAGTCTAATGTCAATGCTTAGTCAGTAAATAGAATAAAATTTAAACATTATATATATATATATATATAGAAAAATAAAATTATCTATATTATGAAACTTTTAGATATGACAATCGATTAACTCGTTCCGTTCTTTGATAAAATATAGTGTAAGGATCAATTCTATAATACCTAAAATCATAGAAGGCTAGTACACAGTCAAATATTTTTATGCGGTAGATACGTTCTACAGAAAACCGCATATAAAAAAATCGCACAAAAAAGACATAACTGATGTTGAAAAATTAGGGATACGTTCCATAATTTTCTAAAATCGCATAAAACCAAAATCAATGAGTTAAAGTAAATACAAAATCGCATAAAAACGTTTATGAAAATTCAGAAAAGTAAGAATGCATAGAAAATGTCTTCGAAAATCTGAAAGAAATCGATATAAAACTTAAAATAAGTCGGTTTTAAAACTTCATTCATTTAATTTTATTGAAAAGTAATAATTCTTTTTATATTTTTTCATCAGAATATCGTCGCTATCTGATAATGTTGGGCATCATTTTCGAACTGGTGCGGAATCATTTTCATCACTAGAAGAAATAGTTAATGTATCAGATCTGCATGGTAAAAACAATAGTTCTTCACAAACGGAATAAGCGTCAACTTCACCCTCGTTCTGTGTTGATTTTTTTCCTCTGACAATGTAATCAATGATTAAATTTTCGATGAAAATTTTATTAATTTTTTATCCAGTTCGCGACAACCAGACATACAATTTTTCAGCTCACGATGGACTTTGAAAGCTCGTTCAGAATTTGTATCATTAATAAGAAAATTATTTTCCAATTTATTTTGAAGTTGAAGACCTTCTAGAATTATATTATCAGTGAAGGAGACAGGGTTTTCTTCCATTTCACTATCGTTTTCTGGACTTCGACGATATCTAAAGTTATACCAATAATATCATCATCACTTAAGACATTATCCACAAGCAATTCGACAACATCATTCTGGATAAAGGTATCAAGACCTTGTCCAACAATTTCAAGTTCCAAAGTAATGATTTCAGCTGATAATGTCGATGTTTGAATGGTTAAACTGTTTATAACACATCCAGTCTAAGTTCCTTTCCCTCAGATATTAAAATTTTGTGGCCTTATTTCATCGATAGCAGATACAACATAATTTAAACAGTCCAAAATAGATTTTTCTTTCAAATATCAGTTACTGTTAATGACACATTTTCTAGTTTAACCAATATAAATTGAAAAGTGCGCTTAATGTAATATTTTTTAAAAGTAGCAATTATGCCTTGATCTAATGGCTGAATAATGCTTGTTGTATTGACTAGAAAAAAAATACTACCTGCATATTTAAATGTTCTAAATGCGGATGACCTGGTGCATTGTCAACAGTTAATATAACTTTAAAATCGAGAGATTTCTGCTTCATATAATTTGCATGAAATGTACACCTCATTATTTTAAAACCGCGTACAAAAGACTCGACCGTATATCATGGCCTTTGACTGTTTTACAAACTGTCAAATTGTATTCCAATGAATTATTAATTACGATAAAAAATAAAAAAATAATTATGAAAAGGTAAAGAAATATAAGAAATAGTATTATAGAATTAAAACCGTTAAAATTTTGATTATTTTTTTATAAAATTAATTACATAGAGAATTATTTCCGTTCTATATTAATTCAGACATTTCATAAACAGCATTCTAAGATACCCTTAGAAATTTTATAAGTGTTCATCCTTAAATCATTTCCTTCTTTTATACCTATCTTCATCATAATATTAGACTAAATATCCAGTGATAGTTTTATTCCAAAAGGCAGAGGAGTACGGCCAGTAAATCTGATTTATTATTAACGTTATTTTTGTTATAATACTAACCTTCTCTCGCATTTCTTCACCATGGAGTTCGCCAAGAGACGGTCTTCTTAACGCTCGTCTCGAATTCCTATAAAAGTCGAGTCTCGGTAACGCCTCGCGGGTCATCTGTGCGAGCGAACGCCGTCTCCGGTTCGCGAAATCCGGTAAGCAGATTGTCGACGCGACGTTCACGTTATTGTAATGCGGCATCTGCTGTTGCACAACACCATTTTCGTCTTTTTCATGGTACGGTAACGAATTGTACTGTATGTCGAACGCGTCGTTCTCATAAGATGTTTCTGTTATCGACGGTGGAACAATCGTCGATTGATCCACTCTGTTTATTTTAAACCGTCCATCCATAGTTTATAATGTTTTATATCTGGATTTTATTAACACTTTTGTTTACATTTAATACTATTTTGAACTATAATTCAAAGATAAAAGAAAAAAAGGATAATTATTAACGTTCACGTAAAATGTGTGTGTTTTTTCTAACATTAATCGAATGAATCTCATATTCATAATATGAATAAAAGTATTATTTTTAGTCGTACTTATTCTTCTATTTTTCTAACTCCGTGTATTATAAGATCCGAAATATTTTAAAGATTTTACAATGGCTATACAATCAAAGTACGTTATGAACCGTTATATTTCCTTTAAAGTAATGTATTTTTAATACATTTTTGTACGTAAAATTTGCCACAGTGTCCATTATTATTGTATTAATGAAATGTTAGATATAACAATTTATATTTAACTAATTATTCAATTTTAAAACATTTGTGACTTTAATAAAACATTTTACATTTTTCTATTTTTTTACATTGAATTAATCTCTAATCTAATCTTTAATCTAATTGATATGGAAAAAATATCAGCTAATAACTAAAAACACCAAGGACAATAGTAAATAATTTCATGATATATCAATATTAAACAAAACTGTAATAATATATATATATATATATATATATATATATATATATATATATACTCAAGACTATGTACTTAAAAGTAAATTATTATTACAGCTATTTCGAGTAATGATTCATTACAATGTTACATTAAGCATATCCATAAAACTGATTTGTATATTTAAATGATTTTAAAATTGTATACGAAACAAGATGTCATTAATTTAAAGAGTTTATTATTAGAATGATATCGACAGTTTGTGATTAAAATAGAAATTTATACATTTCTTAGAACGATTTGAGCATTTATATATAATTCTAAGTGATTCTTGTAAAATATTTCAGTATAAACTAAGTGAAATGGTAGAATAAATAGTAAAACTTTGTATATATATATATATATATATATATATATATATACATATACATATCTGAAGTAGATTTACATGTACATTTTAAGTGTTAATAAATTTTATTTTTATGGAAATGTTAATGAGTGCAATACTGATATACTTTGTCTAATAATATACTAACATTTTTCATAAAATATTTATTTATAACTTCATTTCTAAATTTAAATATTTTTGCTCAGATTAATGTAAACATAATAAGGAGAGTTTGCGATTAATGCAAGAAAGTCTTGATTTTAAATAGAATGTCCGATTATTGTACAGAAGAGTAAATAGATTTGATTCAAATAAAAATATATATAATGCAGAATGTAACAAAACCCATTTTAGAAATATGTCATATAACTGTGATAACTGACAAATATTACAATTTGTTAAAACTGACAAAAGTGAGGCAAATACTTGGGAAAAACTGATTTAATTTAATTTGACCTAACCTTTAGAACAGATTAGGTCATGTTAAGTTAACCAATTTATTCTGATATACCCTAACTTAACTTGATCTAAGATAGGCTGATCTACCCTGGCCTGATCTACTGACTTGATCAATCCTAATCTAAACTATCATGATCCGACAGATCTGATTTTAATTACTTTTACTTATCACGATTTTCCTTGATTAACTTGAATTAACATGGCCTGGCTTTTTGTATCTGCCATCACAATCTAAAAATATAACCTCTGAAATTTTACCACACATTTTTCGTATTCGTTATTACATTAGATCATAATTTGTATACTAAAATAATTTAATAAAAACATTTCCTATGGAAATGCACATTCTTTGATAAAGGGACAACACAGAAAAAGGTGTTATTCAATTTTGTTTTATCATGAAAATGCATCACAACTTTTGTCAAAGGTTTTATTTACTGTATTTCGTGACTTTCGCTAGGAATTACTACCGAAGATTCTATTTATATAATATATAACTTAGATCATTTGTGGAAAAAATAGAATGGTCGAAATCGAAGAATAACTTCTTATTATGTAAAAAATGATAATGCATTTAAAAGTAATTTAATCAATTTTAAATTTGAGTGAGTCAATATTCAATTTTAATAGCAGCAATCCTGCTTGAAATATATTGAATCCTATATGTTCAATCCACTATTATTAAAACCTTCATGCTTAGATTGAATGAAGAAATCGATAAAAAATAACACTTCTGTTCCTTGTAGGAACCACATTTCGGATTGACTGTTCTAAGAAGCTGCAGTTACAATTATATATTAGGTTGGTAGGAAAATAATTGCGGTTTTTGTTTTCTGAAGTCAGACATTAATTTTTTTCAATAAAAGTGTCATTTCATCGTGTTCACGTTAATATATTTTTAAAGTGAATTTTTCAGTCTATATTTTGGTAACATCGACTTTGATTTTATTATAAATTTCACTTCAAATTAAACAATTGAATTAAAGGTGAAAAAGAAGCAAATAAGAGAAAATTTTGTACAAGTTTAAAACAGATTATAAAGAAGCAGAAACTGTCCGTAAACTAAACGATACTTTTGATGTGGGTACTGTTAAGGAACGTACAGTGCAATGGTAGCTACAAAGATTTCGTGCTGAACACGAGATCCTTCAAGATGAAAACGGTCGCGGATGTTTGTTTTCAGTTATAAACATAACGATTAATTTAAGGCGTTTATTCAATCGCAACCAAGTACAACAATTCGAGAACATGCACAACATTTAGGCGTTAGTCGTCCACCAGTTCTGGACCACTTAAAATAGATAGGAAAATCAAAAAAGCTTGACACGTATACGAATTTGAATGACATGTGCCGCAATTATTTTTCTACCATCCCAATACAAATACTCATGAACTTTCAAACATATACTTAATTTATTAATAAATTTATGAATAAATTCTTAAAACTTTTTAGATGTAATGTACTTTATTTTTAAAACAATTAAAATTCAATGAAAAGAAATAAGATTTTCTTTAAAATGGAAATTTGAAAAAAATATTAAACATTCGAATCAAATGTATTTTAAATGATTTTTTTCAAATTAAATCAATTAAATTAAAACACTAAATCTTCCACTGACAACAAAAATTATTATTTTCGATTCTCTATCACAAACTAAAATTGAGACTTCATTTATTAATTATTTAATTTACAATTTTTTTTCTAAAAAAATAAATATGAATTAAGATTCTTATGCTTAAATGGATTCAATATTTTTCGATGTCCGGAAATAATAAAAGCATATCAAAATTGTTTAGAAAGCAGATTATTAATATTTTAACTAACAGAATTCTCTTGTTAACTTTTCAGTTTTATAAAAAATATATATCAATATTATTTTTAAAAGTATACTCATATAGTATATATATATATATATATATACCTGCTAACTCTCTAAAAGAAGTTATTAATGTTTTGATACAAACCGCATTATAATTACATTTGCCTACATTAAAAAAAAATAATAAAATTGTAAGAAAATAAAGATAAGTTTAATAAAAATGGAATAACAAGTCAGTCAATAATCATAAAACACTATGTGCACAGATAACTTTTTTACGAGCACTATAATTGATTCGTATCGAAGATTTACGTATTTAGATGTTCGCGTACGCACACGGACGCTGTTAAATTTAACATATCTTGTAGAACGAACTATTAGTGTAACCTTAATATACGAATTCGTTATAACGCGCACTCAAAAAAGCACAATAAAACGACGACGACCGAATTCGGCGCGCACAACTTTAATCTGTCAAACAGAACGATGGTCTATTAAGAGCGACGTCAACTGTAAGGAATGAATGTATATATAAAAAAGGATAATAAAATTCGTAGAGTATTCCTGATCGAACGCGTTCAACTGAAGCACACGTTCGTTTTAAATGTGGCCGTTGAACGTCTTCTTTATACGTACCGACAGAACGCATCGTGCGAGAACGACACATGTAACAAAATATTAAAGATGGAATGAGAACGCGCACACACGTGATTGAAATGTGTTCGACTGAATGCATATGTGTGTGTGATGTGTATGAACTACGGAGCCATTTCCAGGCAATCGAAGATGAGTGGACCGCGATGACTCTTCTCAGGATTGTGGTGCGAAAATAGAAATGAAAATTTTCAAAACTTAATGTGTGGATACTGTTCGATGATTTACATGTAATTTTACAAAAACACTGAAAAATAAAACATTATATGTGCGTGTGTATATATATATATATATATATATATATATATACACACACGATATTCTGTATAAATACAGAATATATGATAATAATAATAATTTTAGAAATATCTCCCATACAGACCAAGTACATAATTGTTTTTGTAAAAACTATTGCCCTTAGAAAAAAAAACAATAGGTTTATTAGATTTTAAAAAGTTCTATTACTATCCTGAGTTTTAATTATCGTATTCTTGATTAATTATGAATTGTTTTCAATTTAAATTCATATATATATATATATATATATATATATATATAATATTCTATATAAATAGAGAATATATAATAATAATTTCAGAAATATCTCCCATACAGATCAAGTACATAATTAATTTTTTAATAACAATTTTCCTTAGAGAAAAAATTAGATTTATTAGATTTTAAAAAGTTCTATTACTGTCCTGAATTTTAATTATCGTATTCTTGATTAATTATGAATTGTTTTCAATTTAAATTCATATATATATATATATATATATATATATATATATATATATATATATACCAGTTTCAATATCATATTCATTAATTTAGAAACCTCAATTTTTGGTTAGGCTCCAGTTACAGCCACTACATTAAAATATGTAGTATGAGATATTGTAATCAATTACTGAATTTGAGAACATAACAAATTTATATTTATAGTTTGTAGAAATATTTTATTTAAGTATCTGTAAACTGGATCTTGGACATAAATTGGCGTTTCTACTCTAATTCTAAAACAAACTTGTGTCGATTCCCATCTTCCAATTTTGTATATACAATAAAAATTGGTGAAAGTATTCATAAATTATATAAACTAACACATTCAATAATACATTTCAATAACAGATATAAATAAGTTAAAAAAATATAAATAGATACTTGGATAATTATATAAAGTTTTCGCAAATCTATAACATTTATATATATATATATATATATATATATATATATACACATATGTATATATATACATACATACATGTGTATATATATATATAAAATAGTATTTAGCCACAAAAAGTAAAAGGTTGTAAAAAATAATATAATGACATGTTTATATAAACATACTAACAAACACACACAAACATATATATATATATATATATATATATATATATATATAACGATTACGTAGCTGTATGTCTAATAATAATTATATAGACATAATGAGTTTTAAAAAATATGTTTATTGTTTCATTCGATTGTATGCACAGGCTTATAATTAAGAAGTGGGCGAGAACAGAGTCCGGGCATTGACGAGCGAAGTGAGCAGAGGGCGAAACCCCCTAGTATGTATGTATATATATATATATATATATATATATATATATATATCATATTAATTAAAAATAATATATGTGTGTTAGTAACACTCGTAATTTCTTACTTAACATTTAAATGATTGAACTGAACGATTGAAATGACAAAACTCACTTAAAATGTTTCTGTTAAAAAACGAACAGTAAGTGATTATTAATAATTTTAATTATTTTTGAGATTTATTTCGATAGCTACCCCTTTATTCTCAGAGTGATTAGGTGGAGAAAAAATAGATTTTTTATACTTTAACTCATTAAAATTGATTTAACGACAAAAACGTGTGTGATTTGCGGAGAGTGAAAGTGGTTCATTTTAATTATTAAAAGGACATAAAGATATTTTATTATGCCAAGAGATGAAAATTATAGATATAGTAAATGACTCAGATCAGACGTAATCATTTCAAGTACAGTGGTATATAGATTAATATAAAAAATAGAATATAACATTTTATTTTGAAGAAACAAACATTTTATCATTAAAACTGAATAAAAAAAATTACTTCATATATAGTAAAGTACTGGAAGAATCTGCAACAAGATTATTAATTAAAAAATTACAAACAGTCATTATTTAATTGTGTATTTATAGAACATATCAATAAAGAAATTTAATCAATGAAATATTTAAATAATATTATAACATTCAAAGTTCATTACAGTACCGTTAGTTAATAACCGTTTATAAACATTTATAACTGTACATATTCCAAGATGCCTTTTTTATATTTAATTTTTTAAAATAATGTTGATAAAATTTTAAAATAATATACATCCCTCTCTATTTATCTACCTATCTATCTAGAGTGGTAAAAAAATAATTGCTGTTTATGACCTTCAAATTCCTATACATTTTTTAATGTGTGGTTTTAAGGAGTCCAGAACTATTGGATGACTATCGCCTAACTTCTCGAATTGTTATGCGTGGTACTGATTCAACTAACGCCTTCAGTTGATCGTTATGATCTGAAGAAGTACGCTCGTGGTCTTCTTCATCTTCAAGGCTCTCGTCACCAGCACGCAATTTTTGGAACCACCATTGCACTATACGTTCCTTAACAGTATCCACATCAAAAGCATCGTTTAGTTTATGAGCAGTTTCTCCTACCTTATCGCCCGTTTTCAATTCATAACAAAAAAATGTTCCTATTTGCTTCTTTTCCATGTTTTCATTCAATAGCTCAATTCGAAGCAAAATTAATAATAAAACCAAAGTCGATGTTATCAAAATACAAACAGAAAAATACACTTTAAAATGATATTAATATGAAATGACATTTTCATTGAAAAAAATAAGGTTAGTATTCAGAAGAACCGCAATTATTTTACCACCAATCTTATATATATATATATAGAGAGAGAGAGAGATATATGTATATTCACTAAAATGTATTTAACATAATTATTTGACAATAGTAATAAATATTTAAATAATATATTTCAAGTAATTTAACAGAAATCATTTGTTGTTATTGTTAGTCAACAAGCAAAAAAAAAAAACAATTATTTAAATATTGTGTGTGGTGGAGTCTTTTTCTTTTCACCATATTTTCTTTCCTTTCTATATTCAATTTTCGACATTTATTATAATTCTATTATATATATATATATATATATATATATATATATATATATATATATATACATATATTCACTAAAAAACATTTAATATAATTATTTCTAATACCATTCATTTCATTATTGAAATAAATAAACAAAAAAACAATATTTAACTACCAAAGTTTCAATAACTCTAATTAAAAATGACATTTAGAATATTATTGCTACATATATGTGTTTTAAGAATTATTACTGAAAATTAATTGAAACTATATTGAATTTAGTTTGACATTCATAGATTTTCATAAAACACCAAGACATTTAATTTAATTCTAAATTCTGTTATATATATATATATATATATATATCCTGGTCATAAATAATAATCTATTGGATCGGAGCCGAACTATTCACAAACTTTACGTAGAAATACAAATTTTGCACATCTTTCAATATGCAGTATTTCATACATGAACACTTTGATGGTCCAAATGGATAAGTTTGACGTGCGATATGATATACGTTAATAGATGATTGAAGATTGTGTTGTTTTACAGGACCGTATAAACAAAATATCGAATGGTTAGTTTCACATAAATAGTTTACATTCTCATTGTATATCAAGTTCAGTAATATATGATCACATATTTTAAGTGTATGATTGATTAAACATGTTCACTTATAATTTACCTTGGACTTTTTTTTGATTTTTACTTGAATGGCATGCTATAAATAAAACAAAAAGTAAAAAATCTTCTTTATTTATATTAGTCTTTTATAAAGAGAGCAATGAAAATAATGGTTTCATTTTTGTTTATTTTTAACTAAAATCACTGGCGTACTCTTTCAATCTTAATTGAAAGTTTTATGTGTGTTTTGTAATATATTAAAGACTATTTTTATTAGTCAGCAATTAGTGCGATAAGCACCCATGGTATGCAACGGAATCGTAAAACTTCAAGGGCTACGAAAAAACATGACCTAATTCAATATTTTATTTTAACTTTTACATAAACTGCTTCGCTGTAAACCCGAATGATTCAAATAATATCATTTTTCGATTTTCTCTTGTCTATATGAACAATCCTCAAATAACATGACATGAAAATAATAGATTTTCCTCGGAAAAGTTGAAAAAAATTACATATTGCTCCAACATATAGCAACACAATATATTATTTCGAAAATTAACCGAATTTTTATATAAGAAGTGGAAGAGATTTGTTTCAGAAAAGAATTATATATAAATTAGGTTGGTGCCAAAATAATTGCGGTTTTTATCATTTTATTTCCCATTGGGAGAAATGTTTGTAGGCCAATGATCTTTGTTTTGATTAATAAATATAATTCTTAACTGATATGTGCGTTTTTATACTCGATAAGTAAAAACCGCAATTATTTTTCCACCAACCATATATATATATATATACAATATGTATATATATATATACAATTAATTTAAATAAGTAAGATATATATATATATATATATATATATATATAATACAATAACTAAATTTAATTTTTATCGTACATTTAATTTTTTACAGTTTATTATCAATATGTTACTAGCATTCAAGGCAATGTTTATTTAATTAAAGTGAAGAATAAACATTTTTTTATTTAATATACATTTTGTAAAAAGTAAGTTGTGATAATTGTTTTTTAAGAAAAAAGTATACACATGAAAATGTAATATAAATATTATTCTGCTAAGTTTACTTTACTGGGTATTAATATATATATATATATATATATATATATATATATATATATATATATATATATATATATATATGATTACAAATATATTACAGAGAAATTAATGTTATAAAAGTAATATTTTAGTTTACTTTTTATTGAAATAATAAAACATTCTGGAAATTTTGGCCAATATGAAAATAATTACACTTGCTTTAAACAGTAGTTTGTGATTATTTCTGATGATATATGACGCTTATTTGAGCCTGAAGATTTTTTTCAAAGAGTTAAAATTTTAATATAAGATATAGTACTAAATGTAAACTCATTCATTACTTTTTTGAATCATGCAGATGCAAAATACAAACAGTTTAAAAAATTACCTACAAATGATTGATAATGACCAGAAAAGTATTTATTGTTATCAAAGGTAATAATATTATCTAAATAAAAAATAATCTAAAATATGTGAACATTATAATGAATAGTGTGTGACAATAATCCAGTTTTCTATTTAACTTTAATCTGGATTACGCTAACTTTCACAAATATATTATTTTTTCAGCCTAATAATCACAAAAAAGTTCTGATTATAAATATTAAATTATTAATCATTTTTGATTTCTTGTACACATTGCAATCATCTTCCAAGTACCAAAGTACAGAAAAATGTCTGTGGCAGAACAATTTTTGTAACTCAATTCATTTATGGATATGAATTTCTTCCGGCTTAATTAATGTTACTCTGGTTAACTCTAACCCGATTTTATTTGATCTAAGCTTAAATTATCTCAAATTTTATCGTAAAGTCTACATACTACTCCTTTTGAAAGATGTTGTACAAAGCTAAAAAAAGAAAAATACAAAATCTCAAGTGAATCGCTCATTGAAAGTTTCTGCAACTGTAAATAATTAGATTATTCAAATATCGTAATACATATTAATATTCTTTAAATAAATTAAAAAGAAATGAATGTTGACCTTAAATTTATTTAGTTTTTTATTTTTCATCAATATCTAAATTTACTTTTTTGCCTATCAGAAAAGCTTTTTCACGTACAAAAATGGGTTTCAAAATTAATTTGTCACACAAATTATAAAAAAAAACATTATATTCATTCAGGTAACATTTCATAATTTGGTAGAATAATAACTATTATTTTCTAATGATCATGAAACTGTTATCCATTCAAAAATGAAATAAGATATGATTTGATGTAATGAAAACAGAGAGTTAAACAAAAAGTTTCATAATCATTCTCTATATATTCTTTAAATGTAGCTCCATCAAATCATTTACGCTAATGATTACAAAAAAGACATAGAACGTCATAAAAACTCATTCCCTTCGTTATTTAACAACAATCTGTCAATTTTAATTACAAAAACATATCAATTCTATTATAATATTGAAAAAAGTTGCATAAAACATTGATTTTATTGATTAATTTATAATATTCCATTTTATTAGAAATATATTACTTTTTCTGATTAAAAAAACTCGGATAAGATTTTTACAATTAAAAACTCAATACCATACTTTTACAATATATTATGTGCACAAATTAATTCACTGTCCTTTTCATTGACAAGAATGTGTACGGAAAAAATGGAATACATTTCAATCCTCAAAATATCATCTATTATTCTATATAACTGTAAAGTGAGTTGGTGCAGTAAATTTATGCAGATCTTCTGTAAAATCAAACTGCACACACTTATTAATTTAATGATAGATGTATTTTATTTTGGAATAAATATAAGATTCTGATACCGAATTAAACTGCTTCGATTTGAAATATGCATATCGATTACAAAATCTAAACTGTAATATGTATGAATCACACTGATTTATAATACAAGTTTTTGGGTATGAATTACACTGCGTTTTGGAGCACTGTTTTGTATATGAATTACACTGGGTGATTTGTATTGTGCTTGTCTCCGTTGACAGCCCGAAAGAACAGATGAAATTCTTCTCGTATATACTGGCCAGCTACGATTGATGAAATTCTTATCGTGTGCACTGGCCAGCTGCGATTTTAATGTAATTTTTACTTTGTATAATACCGATATTCAGGTCTTAACAATAACTTTTCACCATCTGTCGGATAAATGATAAATCTATTGTCGAAATAAAGATGGCAGCTAAGAATCGATGAAACAGTAATGCATTTTCGGACTTTAACTGTTTTAGCATTTTTTGCGTGTTTTATGTGTCACAGCACCTTCCCAAAGCTAAACAAAAATCATTCCCACGGCTCTGACAGCATTTTTTTCAACTGGAATGAGAAAAGTTGCATTGCCTAATATGCTACTTTTCAGATGCCATTGTGTTCACTATTGTTTTGTGAGCTTATACCAACTGATTGGCCAAGATATATAATGTTTTTAAATGTTAAGGTTGGCTCTTCAAAAATCTAAAATGACGAGAAAATATTTTAATCTTAAACAGAGTTATGACTGATTCAATTTAAAGGCACAAAATTAATTATTACACATAATAAATATCGGTATATGATTCAAGATTTCTTGGTAGAATATTTGAACAACTGCATCAGAAATATCTATAAAATTTCAGCAAAATTGTGTTATTCAGATTGCTATATCGAACATTTTCCAAATCTTATTTTGTCACGATTCACTAATGTCAACTAATTCATAAGATTTCCTGCTTTAAATCCGTTTGATTGTTTTCTACTGTACTGCTATTTTACCCTACATTACAATAAAGTCAACTCATATCGAACGAGTCGTACAGCGAATGTAATCTTAACGTGAAACGATGAATCCGGCAAGAAATTAAAAGAAAACACATACATACACGTCGTTGTCGTTTTCATCGTCATAAAACGAAAATATTATTATTGAATGTTTTCATATTTGTCACATGCACGGTCGCGTTTCATGTGAAGGGCGAACGCGTCGACACGCTCCGCGCCAACAATGTGTCATTCGATCGACCGATTTATCGTCACTAACAATAATGTTAATAATCTGTACGACCTCGGCGATGAATTCATCGAAACACACGATCGCCGTCGTATCGACGAGCTTCTTATTCACATAGTTTGTTTCTTTTCGTACATTTTTTTAAAAAAACATTGATACTTTTTCGTAGAGATATTCGTGTACGACCTGCATTCGCGGAATTTAAATTTAATATAAAACATGTAATAAAAATATATTCATTTCAATGAATGAGAAAAATTATAAGCTGTCATGTTGACTTTAAAAATACATTTTACCTAAGATACGCACACGCGCGCACACACATACACACACACATATATATATATATATATATATATATATATATATATAAATCAGCAGCAGCAGACTCTGTCAATCCACTGCTGAATAAAGGCCTCTTCTATGATTTTCTATTTTGTACGATTGAATGACTCTCTTTTCCACTGATTTCCAATAATTTCTTTTAATTTCCTTATTCCACCTGTTCATTGGTCTTTTTCTTGGTATTTTTATATCCCTTAATTCTTAATTAATAACTTCTGTTTCCCATTTCCATTTCAGACTCTTTACTCTTCTCTCTCTCTCTCTCTCTCTCTATATATATATATATATATATATATATACAAATTTAGAGATGAAATTTAAAAAAAGGACACAACATTATACCTAATATAATAATACTGACGACATTTTATTGGTGTTAAAATGGGATAATGCATGCGTACCATACGACGCGCCTCCAGCTAGCGTCACATAACCAATCTTACCCAATTCCGATTCTCACCACCAAGTGGTTAACTTTGGTAGCTTGAGTAACCTCACTCAAGATCAAATATCCTCGATGGCGAGAGTGGTCATGGGTAGCGAGATCGCGAGAATGGTCCTCCAAAAAGAGGATTGGGCGTGAAGTTAACAACCCCACCTCGTAAATAACAAATGTTACAATACCTCAAAAGAAGCGTCGGATACTGGATGGATTTAACGGAAAACGTACACTAATACAGAATTCGGATAGAGAAGAATACAATAGAACTGTTGAGAGGAAGGAACTATAGAAGGACTGTCAGGCAGAGGGATGTCTGGAGGCAAAAAATTGAAGAGATCAAGGTTTGATTTGGGCTGTGGCACCATCGAAGAAAAAGAAGAAGAATGTTTATCAATGTCTTCAGTGGTAACTGAAGACATCGATAAATATAATGCTTTAAAACAAAATACAAAACTTAATCATTTGTTTTATCAACATATAAAAGTCATTTAACACAATCAGAAGACAATTATCCATGACTAGACCATGACTGAATCGTAATTTTACCAACACAGAGATGATATTAAAAATGTCAAAATGATCATTTGCCGTGAGTGCTCAATCCTTTAGTTCTGTTCCGCAAGAATACTTAGATATCCCAAAAAAACGGAAAAGGAGAAAATGCAACTGATACCATATATTATCATAGATCAATATGGTGTTTCTGCATGTCTAAAAGAAACCAAACGATAAATATTCTAATGATCTAGACGAATTATATAAGAATAATAATTATATAAGAATAATTATATAAATAATTGTTCAATTTTTATTTCATTATATATCATTTTTGCAAGCTTGTCATTATTTTTTCCTCAAGAATGACATGTTTTTGTCATCTCTTTCCGCCGACTTTGGCTTGTATCGATCTGTACACATATTTCATTAATTTTTCAAAAATTCAGCGATTATTTAAAATAGTTTAAGATTAATTAAAAGACTCAATATATCAATGTTTCAATTGACTATCACAGATTTTTTTACTTCTCTTTTCTCTCTCTCTCTCTCTATATATATATATATATATATATAGAGAGAGAGAGAGAGAGATTAGGAAGTTCAAAAGTTTTGATGGGTTTCGTGATAGAAAATGAACTAAGTAATTTGATTAAAATAAATTTATTCATTCTACCAAGTAACTGCCATTGTTTTCTATAATCTGTCGCCAAAGTTCTGGCAGTATTCGTATGCTTCTATCATAAAAGACAGCCAGTTTCTCCTCGAGGAACGAAGAAACATAGTTTTTTAATGTTGTGAAAAGAAGCGAATTTTCTATCATTCAAATTGTTTTGTAATGAGCTAAACAAACGATAACCAGATTAATAAATATCTACAGAATACAGTGGGTGCAATAGGAGACCCTACTTTAGTTCCCTGAGCTTTAGCTTGCTTATATATGGAAAAAAGTCACAAATCTTTGGAATTCTTACACTCGTTTTTATGAAACAAGTAATACCCTTGAGAATGGATAAAAACGATTTTTCTCTCAAATAATAACACTAAATAATATATATATATATATATATATATATATATATATATATATATATATATATATATATATATATATATGTATATGTATATATATGTATATATATATATATATATATATATATATATATATATATATATATATAATAAGCATTAAACTAAGTGCATAGAAGTTAGAAGAGATTATGTAGAACAAGTACATTAATAAAAATTCTATAAATATAATGAGAGTTTTTACTTCTTAAATATTTCTTTATGCTGTGACTTTCCCTCGTGTGTATGTAACTTATATGACTAAACATTCCCTCATTATTTTGAAATCTGAAATGTCTATATCGCCAGCTAAGTCGCGCATTAGTTCTCTTATTTTTATAGCTTACACTATTTTACATTATATAGTTCTACTCTTTCTCTTTTTGATGGTAACATTCTCTCAAAAACATTTAGAATTCATCATTTTTCATCTATGAAATCACACGCAAATCATTACAAACTTCTTGTCTCAATTCAATCAAATATTGTTTTACAGCATGTATTCTAATTCTAATAAAGACATTTCGAACATACTAACACTGGCCCGATTAGAATTCTAGAAAGAAAAAACTAAAAATTAAAATTTTACTTCTAAATAAGTGAACTTGTTTTAGCAAATCGTTCATATTAATGAAAATTTGTACGATTACCCTTTTTTCCATTTTTTTCAATAATTTATCTATTTATAATTCATCTTCATTAAATACTGTTTTTTTAAAAAAATAAGTATATATATATATATATTATATATGTTTATTATATTATAAGTAATAATATTTACAGAAAATAAATTGTGAGAGATAATAAAAACATAACAAGAAAAATATTTTTTTTATAATTTATTAATATGTTTAATGTTTATTGTATTTCCACTTGTTTGAAGTGCATTCCACAAATTGTCAATATTATCTACGTTCGTCTGGCAAGTAGATAAAAAAATATGGTTATTATTATTTTTATTAATATTATATTATATACATATATATATACATATATATATATATATATATATATATATATATTAAAAATACTGTGATTTGTCACAATATAATACACAGCCGTACAACTTTGATCATAACAAATGACGTTTATAAGATTTACTTAATTTTGATAATTGAAAAAGCACACACTTTTGATATAAAACACAACTATTAATCTAATGAACCACATAAATATATTCTTTTTCATTGTTGTACATTATATGTTTTCTACCTTAAAGATTATTCCATGAAAATATTAATTTAATGTTTGTTTTTTTCAGCCACACACGGCTACATTTCACTAACTATGACATTTCAGTTAACATTATTTAATCATGAAGAGGATTCTCATAAATTCATCGACTTGCAGGGGTCAACGCACGCGATCTATCTCTGATCTTTCCACATTTCAGTAAAGCTAATCTAATTTGTTTATGCAGTAAACGCTTGCGATTCTGAATGACACGCAAAACGTATCCATAATAACCACATCTGATACAGTGGCGTCTATCTAAAACAGCATCTCGTTCAATTATCAAAAATGTGATCGCGCACGACGCAGAAACGTAGTCGGCCCGCAAAATAATCTCAGTAAGGCCGAAATGTGTACGGAAATAGCACGTAATGCTGAAAAAGCTCTCTGCGCGCATTTGAAAAGAGAACGTTAATAAAACTTTCTAAAAAAAGAATCAAGTTTTGAAATCAAAATAAACATCGCAAATGTACTTTATGTAAATAAAATAATGAAGACTGTGAAAAATGTTTCGATCTAATGCACAAAAATTACTGACATGATTTCAATGGAGTTCTGTTCGTTTGGTATGGAAAAATTACAAGATATGCATAAATAAATAAATATATATATATATATATATATATATATATTTATTGCTGTCACTATTTCTCATCAATTATAGTTGAGAATTGTATTTCAATTCAATTAACGTACACCTTTATATTACATCATTAAACATACAACAAATTATTATTACAAACGCATAGATGCTCTTAATTAGTTTCAACTTATATAACGTAACCGTGAATTTATTTTGCAAATATTTTAGAAAATAAAAGTAATATATATATATATATATATATATATATATATATATATATATATATATATATATATATTATAAATATATGTCAGTCACGGATCTAGAGGAGACTAACAGAGGTAATTTGTTATTAATACTTTTTCAATGATTAAAATATAACGTCGAAACTTTTTAATAATATTTTTTTCTAATGATTTTAAAATATTCTTATAAATACTGAAGTATTTGAACACCAAAAAAAATAAAATTTAAATACGTAATGTCCATTTTTATAAACGAATTATTGTTTCACGCCACAAGCCACAAAAGTGGTCTGATAAAAATGTTCAATAGATGATTATTGATCGTTTTTAATTTTTCTTATTCCTAAATTGTTTATATTTATTTGTATAGGTCTTTTTTATGGCGATACCATCTAAATACACACAAGTAGCTTTTTTCACTTCACAAACATAATTTTCTTTTGATTTGTTGGAAGAAGAAATAATTTATTTGTGCCAGTAAATTTAGCCATAATACTAGAACAAAATGGTACCTACTGTGTGTTTAGCTAGACTACATATTTATCAAATGTGTGTGTACTTCTTAAGCTTAGCACAGCATTATCCTTTCTAAACTCTCAAGCTGAATCAACGTTTCAAATTGATTTATATATATATATATATATATGAATGTATATATATATATGAATGTATATATAAGATGATACAACTTAAGCTACCATACGAAAGTATTAAAAAAACGCAAAAATTAAAAAACCCATGTTGTCCCGCATTTAGTATTTTAACTCAATTGTATTTTAGTATTGAATTGAACTAAAATACTCAATAAAAAATAACATGAATTTTCTTAACTCTTGCGCCCCCTTTACATGGAAACCTAAATTAAATCACCGTATATATATATATATATATATATATATATATATATATATAGAGAGAGAGAGAGAGAGAGAGAGATCAATAGATAGAGAGACGGAGATGATGACGAATTACTGAAAAGCTTTAACATATAATAAAATAGCCATCTTTTGTTACAACAGTAATATGAAAAATAACCACAAAAAATAAAAAATCATTAGAGATGTGTTAGTAAAAGATATTTAGATCTAAGAAGTACCAATGTATATACATATATATATATATATATATATATATATATATATATATATATGTGTGTGTGTGTGTGTGTGTGTAGATAGATAGATAGATAAATAGATAGATAGACAGGTAGAAGATTCAATTTTAAAACGTTAGACTTTTCTCTATGTTGGTGCTCTGGGGATAGTAGAACTATCATCGAAAAACGCATAAGCGACAATCAAAAATAATCAATAATAATTTATTGAATATTTGTGATCGAAAAAAGTTGATGTGATTTGTGGAATGGGAAAAATTCATTTGTAATAGTCAACTTTTATTTTCACATATATAAAATCTAATACAATACTTATTAATTTTTTCCAAGATAGAAACTGTGTTCAAAAGTCATTAAATGAAACATAGATATGTTATTAAATATGTACAATAAAATTAAACATTAATAAGGTACTAATAATTAGTAAGAGACGAAACAAAAAGATGAAGACTGTTTTACAATAAACAAGTAATTGAAATACTGAGTATCTTCAAATATCACAATACAGTTCCATCACAGTAGCTAAATTGACTTTTACAAATACATTTTTTCTCATCACAAATACCAAACAAGCTACGGTGTATAGCATCTCCATCGGAGTGAACATAAACAATAATAAAAAATAATCAATAATCAGTGATCGTTCACTGAACATTTTTGATCAGAAAAGAATTGTCGGTTCATGGTCTGAGAAAAAATTCATTTATAAAACTACAAACATCTTGAAGTTAATATCAAATTGTGAAGTAAACGTAAAAAACGTATATAAAAAAAAACATATACAAAAATCACAACAAATAAAAAGATATACAAAATTAAAATATTCCACTCAAAAAAATAAGTAAAATATTTAAGTAATAATACAACCAAGAATAATTTATAGAACAGATTTCTGAGAAACTGGTCAACTAATCAAGAATAAATGTGAGCAGTAAGAAGGTAGTAAAGAAAAAATATTATGTTCAAACAGAAGACTATAACGTACAGCTCTAATAACAATTGAGCTTCTAAATACAGATTTATACTAAAAAAAATAATATTAATTACTATAATAAAGAATTACAGCAAGTACCAAATGAAAATAATATATGTGGATCAGGCAAGGTATTTTATTATATCTAATTATGTATTTTACATATATATATATATATATATATACATATATATATTCATTAATTATGTATTAACAAATTACTGATTTTAAAATTAAAAAATTGTAAATATAATGTAAAACAGTGATAAATCAAAAAATGATATATCAGTAAAGTATTAGGTCGATATGAAATTAATTGCGGTTTTTGTTATGAATTTGAAGGTCATAAACCGTAATTATTCTTCTATCGACCTAATACAATTTGTAGTTTACTAGTAAATAATATACTAATAATAATAATCGATAATAATTAGATTATTATACAATATATATATATATATATATATATATATATATATATATATATATATATATAAAATTTTCATTAAATAATTCATATAAAAATTTAATTATATTGAAAAGTATTTTGACATTTTATTAAAAAAAATATTTCAATAAAAGGAAGCATGAACGAAAACGATTTATTTATAACGATAATTAATCTTATAGATGAAAAATATGCTAATTAATTTTCATGGTAGGCAATCGTGATAAAACTGTGTACATGAAAAATTCACGTGTGGAACATATCAGTTCTTGGATCTCCGCCAGAAATATATATATATATATATATATATATATATATATATATATATATATATATATATATACTTATTCATTCATCTTGATTACTTAAACCGAAATTATTAAATTTTCACGCACAGAATCGCTTTATTCGAAGAAATGTAACAGCAAGAAGTAAATAATCATATATGAATCAGTGTAGCAGAAAAAATGCATCTCTGTTGCCAATATGAGCGTGGGAGTTCGATTCATGAGCATGTAAATACTGAAGGTCGAGAGCCGTTGATCTCTTAAATATGAAACATTAAATATTATCAATGATAATTTATACTAAAAAAAAAACAGTGACGTCAATGTCGGAGAGTTTCGAAATAAATAAAAATTAAATTAAAATACAGTTATTTATGTGAATTTAAATAGATTTTTTTTAAAAAATACACTTACGTAATGAATTTTTCGATTTTCAATACATTTTATTAGATATAATACTTGTTACCAAAATATCTACTGTCTTTTCATCAATTTTTTATTTGTTTTTTTCTTGTTTTTCTTCTTAATCTTCTTCGATTAATTCTACTGTATTTTACTGTGTCTACGAAAACTCAGTGCTACCTATTACCAGTATTACCAGTATTTATTGTGTTGTTACTGATGTTTTTTCATATATTTTTTATAGATCTTCTTGGAAAATTGACTGAACATTTCTCAAAAAAGTATACACTTTTTGTAAACAAATTATTCTTGAAAAACAATAACAGAAACAATACCTAATAGTAGGGTAGTGTTGTATAAAGTTGTACAGTATTAATATCGTCTCGAATGATGATAAATCTCACTTTTTTATAGATTATTCTAAAGAAATCTTATGATTATCTGTGCGTTGTTAGTTTATATGATTTCAAATTAATCCAAAGCGTAACAAAGACAATTAATGACTATAATATTGAATAATGAAAAATTATAAAAATTGTATTATACAAAAAATACTGACTTCGACATAATCATATTTTCTGAAATTATTGACTTTGTAAATAAAAGTAAAAAATGTTCATTATAAAATGAAAGATCTGAGTACTTATCAAAATATCTATATATCTATCTATATATATATATATATATACAAAATTGAAAAAAAATATTATTCAATAAACGTGTAGAGACTTCGTGTTGTTATTAAATGAAACATGCGACTTTTAACAAACCAGGCAATCCAACAGTGAGAGTAATTATATAGACATATTCTATACGATACGAGCAAAGCGAGATGATGGAGTAAACAAAGCGAGCAGTGGCGAAGCCCTCCAGGAGTCGGTGAGAGTAGCGAATAGGGATGAAACCCCCTGGTCTTTTTTATAAATACTTTTCTATATTTTTGTGTTATTACTTTTTAAATTAAAATATTGGGCTATTTATCAGACTACTAACTACTTTATAGTTTCATGAACTTGTTGACTAGCTTAACTTTACACAACTAATTTGGCAAGAGAAGCTCCTGATTAAAATTTATTTACCTCTGAAGTAAAAATAGAATTTAAGTACGGATCTAAACACTATATACATCATTTTAGACCTACATACTCCATACAATTCTAGTTAGACATCATTTTACAAATAATGAAAATAAATTAAGGAGCATTATCCTAACGGTCTTTATCGTTTTAGACCAGATGAATATCTGTTCGCTGCTAGTTTTGACAAGAATGCTATTCTCGGGTAGATATTAAAGACTAACTCTTACCTGAGGATGACACACGTGCTAAAGAAATACAGTACTTCCTGTCGTACCGAAAATTGCAATAGTACAACGATGTCTTTTCCTCCTCTTGCGCTTTTGCTTTACATAGCTGATTTTAGTTAAGGTCCACCGAATAACGAATGCCAGAGCGCTTTAAAAGGGCATTTCTGTTCTGCAAATCGTTCCTTCTCATACAGATACAGGGTTCCCGAGTTGTTGTAGTATGACAAGGAGCACTGTAGTAGAGAACAAACACTCATATAATTCAAACACATAACCGAAGCACATCAACATAATCACAGATGTAAAAACATAATTATAATTTTAATTAAAAAACATATATTAATCATATTTTTATCAAAACAATGTATCATATAAAATGACCTCCTAGTAACATTAAGGATGTACTGGAGATAAAATTTTAAATAAAAACATCCAAAATTTGAAATTTAGTAATATATACACTTTATAAATAATAAAAGAATCTATAAATTACATACATGATAGTAGCTCAGGTTTAAATTTTAAAATGTTTTTTTTTCTTTGCCACTTATCATTTCTGTTAAATTTAATAATATTATTCTTGTTCATGACAATATTAAAATGCGAAAATCCTCCGATTTCAATTTGACGAAACAAAAATATTTAAATGAGATTATTTATTGATATAAACTGATATTTGACGTTTAAATATAAATAAAAATCATAAATATATATTTTATTTATGAAAACTATAAACATTTAGTCTTATTTACAAATAGAAAAGTAATGATATTTACTATTTTATCATTTCAATGCTAAAAACTAGAAGTATAAATATGAATGAATAATATTTCTTTCTCCTTACTCGCATTTCTGTTGTTAAATCTCTCCTGTTATTATTTACCGGCTAACTAATTAAAAACACTTCATTGCTCAAATAAGGTATATTGTGTACTGAAATGTATCAGTGTTTAAAATGTATTATTAAATAAAATAGTCGGAAATTAAATAATTATTTAGTTTATATGAATATTATGTAAGCGTTTATATGTAAGAATCTGACATTGGTTAAGAAGCATTTGTATATTAAATATATTGTATCCGTGTATATATATATATATATATATATAAATATATATATATATATATATATATAAGATCATGTATTATATAAGTACCAACCTCCTGTAATGAATATTCTATTCGAAATACAGTACTTTACTTACTTGCTTCGTCTTATTAATTGTGATATTCAACATCTTTTTGGAATTAAACATGACAACACTATAATAAATCAACCATGATTTATAAATAGGCAGATTTCGTCATTGTAAGAGAAAATTGATAATAATGTAGAATGAATGTGAGAGAGAAAGAGTATATCAAACATCTTAAAGATATCTAAATACTTCTGTTCAAATATATATATATATATATATATATATATATATATATATATATAAATATAATTTAGAGTTTTGTTATCAACTGTCTTTGATGTTGCTGTTTAGTATTTCCAAAACGCATCAACTCTTGAACTGAGAAATAAGCTAAATTTAAATTATAATTCATTCCTCTAAAACGGTACTCACACAAAAATTTTCAAATAATTCTTATTTTTATACAGTTTTGCCATCCTCAAAGTCACTGTTTCATGCCAGTAGCGAAGAAGCTCTTGGGAAGCGAGTGGCGATGAAATCGCAAAAGACGTTTTCCGCAACTTGTTGAGAATTGAATTTTTCTTTACAAGAAGTGATCCAAAGCCTGGAGAAAGTGGTAGTCAGTTGGTTTAAGGTCTCGTGATAGAGTGAATGACAGAGTTCCCAAGTCCAGCTTCTACAGTTTGTTTCTGCGACATATGGTCGAGCATTGTCTTGCAAAAGGATTTACCTGTCTATCGAGCAATCACGGCTGATTAATCGCAAGCATAATCATCATTTCGTCCAGTTGGTTGCATTAGGCATTCGTTGTAATCATCTGACCAGGTTTCATTAAGCTTTAGTGGATAATACCAGCGCCGGACCACCACACAGACACCATTAGCTCTTTTTGATGAATATTCAGTTTTGGATTGTGTTTCGGCGCTTCATCTTTATCCAACCATTGTTCCAAATACTTGCGATTGTTAAAAAGTGTCCATTTTTGATCACACGTAACAATAATATTTATAAATGATTCACCTTTGTGTTTTGACAGCAAAGAAAGACGAGCTTCAAGACGATTTCTCTTCTAACGCTCGTTTTATTCATTCGAAACCCATCTATGCCGCTTCTCTATCTTGTCGATTTGTTTCAAATGGTCCAATTTTGTTAGAAGTAACGTCAAAACTTTCTGCTAATTCACACATAGTTTGAAATGGATTCGCTTTCACTGTAGCTTTCAGCTCATCATTATCCACTTTGATCTCGGATAGCCCACGTGTCTTACTTTCAAGGTTAAAATCACCAGAACTAAACTCATCAAAGCATCGACGTACTGTGCGTTCATTAGACACACCCTTTGTCTATATTTCGAGCTGTCTTCGCAGCATTCGTTCCACGACGGAATTCATATTCGAAAATAACACGAATTTTTGATTCATCCACGGTTTCACAAAAATGGCATTAAAAATTAATTATTAGTAAACACAAGCCAAAACGTACATTTGCAAGAATGAGATGTACACATAATTCACAATAAAAAAAAAATAGGAAATGTCAATCAAAGTGAAATGTATAGATGGCGGCTGTCAAACTTAATAGTTAAGGAAATCGATCATTTCATACTTAATAACCTAATATAATCAATATCCTGGCAATTTTCCACAAGATCACGTATAAAAATACTAAAAATTCAAACAGTGATTTCCATCAAACCGTAAAATGAAATCGATTTCAAATTTTACACGGAGCTTTAGAATAAAAAATATAAGGACATCATAAATTTTCATCGACTCCTTAAGAAACTTTTTGTAACGATCGCATAAATCGTTAGTTTCATTATTATTATTATATTCAAGTGAATAATGTTTAAATATAAATCAAATACAGGAAAACATATTCGTGTTTCCAGACAAAAAGGAAAATTAAAATAAATTTTGTTCGCAGTAATAAATTATAATGATAGAAACATTCCCTTGAAACCGAACCTCAAACTATAAAACTATTATTTGATATCATAAATTAATGAAATTTTTTTTTCATAAAACACTATAACAAAAATTATCAACAATACTAAACAAAATTAATTATAAAATTTATTAACGTACGAATATAACTCTCCAAAGTTTTCCACTTCACCATTTCGTACAGTCGGTATATTTTCAAGTTTTATGACTTGAGAAACGATTTTCAGTATCGATACATTTCCATAATAACGATGTGCTCAGTCGTGTTCTCGACGAACGGAAAAATTTAATATAAACTCTTGTCGTTCCGTACGGTCGAACTCTACGGAAACAATAAATATGTCGGACATTTCGAAAATACTACTGCGAAAACAAACAGAATCGATTCAACACAAATGACCGATGACAGATACGAAATATATGTTCGAATTAGGTTTAAGTAAATATCGATATAATATGAATTTTATGTCGATATTATTCACGGAAAAGTGGCGCCAATTTCAAAAGTAAAAACCTATATTACACACATATGTGTGCATATATATATATATATATATATATATATATATATATATATATATATATATACATATGCATATATATATATATATATATATATATATATATTTATATATATGCATGTATGTATGTATCCTAAAAAAATAAACCTATTCTACGATAACCATTCAGTACCTTCACATGTTCACAGAATCTTATCCATGTATAATCCTGACAGATTTGTTTAAAAGAAAAAAATTAAACACTCAAAGCATTATTTCAGTAGATTTGTACTGAAAATGTAAAAATAATAAAAACTTCATTATATAATATGTTGTCTATAAATATTGTACATTTTTTCGGAATGAGTTATCCTGGATTTAATTTTTCATTTATTTTACTACACCTCAGAAAACACCAATAATGTTTCTTATGGCATAAAACCTAATAAAAAAATATTTCCTGACTATCTGAAGTTTGATCTTACGAACAATTAACCTTTTGCACTATGAGGTCACTTCCGGCGTGATAGAACTATTTTTCCCTAGAACTCTTGAGTCATCTCTGACGTGACACTTCATATAGTTATTAAAACAAATCAGTAGGAAACAGTTTTATTCAAAAAATGGTTTGAAAGTATGCGTATATACATAAAAACCTTGTATTATACACTTCTCAGCATTAAAAGTAACAAAAAATTTCTACCAGAAAAAGTAGCTAAACCAAACCTTAAACCAAAAATTTTTCTGTCTATCAATCGAAAAAAATACTAGTCTTAGCGTGGATGGATGAGTGTGTCGTCACGATGTTAAGTAGTTATGACTCGTCGACAATGAAAATTATTACAAGAATTACACATGGAGGTGTTCCAAAGGAAATAAAAAAAACTCAGGTAGTTTTCAATTATAATAAGTACATAGGAGGCGCAACATGCTGTTTTATGCGAAAATCTATAAAATGCTGAAATAAATTATTTTTAAGGTTTAGAAGTCTGCTCCACTAATTCATATATTTTATATAAAACACATTGCAAAAGATATAAAATCAAACCCATGAAACATACAAATTTTATTCGCAAACTAGTGGAGTCACTTGTGGGGAATTTGCGATAAGGTGCGAAACATCAGGGAAGACCCTTAACATCAGACCAGAAAAATCGGCTAGATGATATAGTACGTATAATAAACGCAGATCCTCAAAGTAAATATAATGACTGCTTGGTATGTTCAAATCGTAAAACAAAAAGGTGGAAGGCGAACAACAGTATATTTTTATGAAACCTGTGTCATGAAGCCATTTTTACATATAGTAAATTGTTTTAGGAAGTATCATACTTTAAAAAATAAAATAACAATAAATAAATATTTGTATTTTGACATTGTGCATTTTTTATGAACAATCGTTTTGTTAATAAAAGACTAAACTTTAATTAACTGCACGCAATTTCTTCATACCTAAGATGAGATACCACAACCAGAAAAATTAAATCAGAGATGGCCGAGAACAAACTAGGAGAACAATCATAGTGCAAAGTGTTAATTATATTAAATGATTAGAGATTGGCTGGAAACTGCAACCGTCTCTGAATAAAGAGGTTGACTGAATCACCAGAAACATAATCAATTCTCGATATGAAACATATATTTCTCTCAAATCTACCTTTCAGGATTGTTGTATTAATTAAATTTTTAATCAAATTTTACAATTTTGAAACTGATTCCGTGTTAAGGATGCTGTTTTCTGTTTAAGTTTTTGAGGATCATTGTTACACTTATGTTTATAGTATTAGATGTACAAACTAATTCGTTTCCTTTTTTATAGAACATGAATGTTTGAAATACATTTCAATCTTCAAAATATCTCCCATTATTTGATATAATTTTGCTCTATCTACCGGTTTGATATAATTTTGCTCTATCTAAATAACTGACGAATCCCTTGTCGAAAAAAAGATGGTAGCTTTAGGTCGAAGTTGTATTCATTTATTTCAAATAATCATTTATTTCAATCATGATTATTATGAATATTTTCGGACCTCTTCTACTGTTTCAGTATATTTTGAAGGTTCGTACGTCGTGAAACCTTATCCCAAAGCTGAACAAATCGTTCGCGCGACTTCGCCAGCATTTTTTTCAAGCGAAATGGGAAAAGTATGTATTACCTTATATGCTACTTTTCAGACACCATCGTGTTCACTACTGTTTTGTGAGGTTATGCTAACTAATTGACAAAGATTTATAGTGTTTTTAAACGTTAAAGTTGACACTTCATAATCTTAAAATGAAGAGAAAATATTTTCTTTTAAAACAGACTAATGATTGATTCAATCTAAAAGCACTGAATTAATTTAAAGACCTATTTTTAAGTGTAGCTTATACAGTATTGCTGAATATGTCAACCTGTTTTTAGTTTTACTAAAAATTTTTTTTCTTGTTCATCCTCGTAATCAAATGAAATTTTACAGTTGCAACGATAAACTTCTTTCCAAAATATTTGAAATCTTCTCGTGTATTTTTCCAACGTTTTCATTGCATATATAAAACATGTCAATAACAGAAATTTTATAACCATTATTTGGACTTCATTTATCACATGATGTGTTTTATTATAAGATTTGTCAACAGTACTGACATTTGTTGCTTGTATTCCACTCATGCCTTTTACTCGTACATATCTTTTAAAAATATGTCTTGTTCAGAATTTATAAAATCGTATAAAAATTTCATTCTATATCCGGGCGCTTAGAATTTGAGCACTTTGAGTGATAAGTACATGATCAAACATTTTGTTCGAGAAATTGATCAATTTTTCGTGCTCCTCTGTGAAGTCAATTCGCTTTATTTAAAAGATAGAGCTCCATAATTTCCTCAAAATAAATTTTATACTGGCCTAGATATTCACAAAAGAATAACAGATTTCCATTAACTTCGATAAGACTTCAAACAGCATAAACAGTATAAACACAGCAGTATTCGAAGATAATTTATAAATATCACTGATGATTTTTTTCATAGTGTAAATGAGATTTGTTTTATAAAATTTATGAAACAAATTACAATATTCTTTTCCACAAATCAATTTGTCGCACATCTCAAAAGTCACAAAAACTTTCCTGATCGAAAATGTTCACTACTTAATTATTGATCATTTTTTGATTTTTGATTATATGCATTTCGACGGATTAATTTTTTTCCACATTAACGCTCTGAAGGTGATAGAATCACCATCTAAATATGCATGAGAAACAATTAAAAATAATCGATTATCAATTATTGAAGAATTT
This sequence comes from Acanthacorydalis orientalis, assembly GCA_034766995.1. Lineage (NCBI taxonomy): Eukaryota > Metazoa > Arthropoda > Insecta > Megaloptera > Corydalidae > Acanthacorydalis > Acanthacorydalis orientalis. The sequence goes on along the minus strand of CM068315.1, from coordinate 39,558,276 downwards.
TGATCAGGAAAAGTATTTGTGGTTTGTTGGATGAGTAAAAAATTCATTCGTAAACTTGATTTTAGCAAAACAGTGCCAAAACGATATTGTGACAAATACAATACAATCGTATTATTTGCTTTTACATAAGTCGCAGTCGTTTTTCAATGTCTGCAGTACAAAAAGACCTTAACACAATTGTTTAAATCTCATCATTAAACAAGATCCTTGACTGCGATCGTTTCCAATTGTACCAACCTAATATTATTACGCAAAAAGAACAAACACGTATACGTTCAAACCAGTTTTAAAACAAATATTGGATAATATGTAGCACCTGTAAGTTTGATCAAATCCACTGAAGAGTGTTTATTGACAAAGCAGCATCAGTTAGCGAAACACAAGTAGTGCAGACCGGGTGACGTTTTCATTAGCGGCTAATTGATGTGTCGACAGACTTTTATTGAAAAAGCATTTAACGACAAATTGTCAATTGCCGTCCGTCATATCAGTTTCAGCAGAACGTTAAATCTGAAACGACGTTCTACTTTATTTTTCTTATCTTCTCTTGGTAAATAAACATTTGTTGATATTAGTGATTCGATGTATATCACTCGGAACGTGAATTCTATACCACAAATGTCCGATTTAATTAACTAGTGTCGTAAAACTATACTAATATTTGTTTATGTTTTGAATGAAAAGAATACATAATAAGAAAGTTTGATATATCGAATTGAATTATTAAATAAACAAGACTTTTAAATATTTGAGTTTATAAAAATACAATAAACTCACCACATTCTTTTATAATTTGTTTTGGTTTTATAAAGTAGATGATTAGCTTCATTTTTTTATAAATATTTAAATAATAACTTGAGAAACCTTTAAGTTCTTAATACGATTTCGAGATTTTCACAGATTTGTTTGTATAGCTACGATAAATACTTTGTCTATTCTTAATTATCTAAGGAAAGATATAACAAACAACATATTGAAAGTTTAACTATTATTCATACAAAACATCATTCTGGTAGAAAGTAATTTCAAGTTTCAATTAATAAGAAGAATATATTGTTTTCAAACCACTTTTTTATTTAACCACTATGTACCTTTATATTAATTCTGATAATATACCGTCTTTTTTGGTAAACTTGTTTATGTCTCTATCGCAAAAGTATATAGGCTTAAATTCGAATAAATCCTTAATTCACCGTTTGACTTTGACGAATGTATTTAACTTTTTGCTACTGATATAATTCTGTTGAAAAATAAACAAATAAGAAATGTTTGTATACGGCGAATAGGAGAGATGAATAAAATTTTCTAACAAAGCCCTATCAACTTATTCTGAGTATTAATTGTCGCATGAGATATAATATCCTGGTGAAACATTATATCAATTCTATTTTTCAATGTTAAAAGGCGCAGCGTTTAAGATAAGCTGGACACGTAATACAAATGGAAGACAATCAAGCTCAAAGTAAAATCTTTGCTCAATCCCAAATCGTATCAGAACCAGAGGTAGACCCAGAGCTAGATGGTTAGATGGAGTAGAGAATGACGTATCGACAAATCAAGTTAATAACTGGAGAATGGTCGGACAAGATCGTCTAATGTGAAGGAACATCTTAAAGGAGGGCAAAGCTCACCCTGAGCTGTAGCGTTATTAAAAAAAAGATTATTATTGTATTTGATAATAGAAGAATAAACAAACTGTTTTTTTGTTGATTATTAATATTTTAATTCCTTTTATTTTATATCCCTCTATTGAAGATAATAAATATGACAGTAGAGGTCCTTATAAAGAATCATACTTCCATCTCTTTCAAAATTTCTTATTCAAACTACAGTAAGATACTTTGTAAATAGTTTCAATGTCGAGTCGAAAATAAAGCTATCAATTTCTCAATTGAAACTGATATATGCAACAAATTCTAAATTGAATTCATGACATTTATCTGCAGTAGAATAAAAGTTTTTCAACCATACTAAGCTCTATTTCTTTCTTATAACTAAATGATGAAGCGATCATTTTAATATCAACGAAAACATTAAAAACATATAAATAAATAATTTCTAATAAAGTAATTCGGAAAAAATCTAAATAAATACTTAAAATGAAACAAACATGACGAATTCAGGAAACGGATGAATCACACTAATTATACAAGAAATTCGAAAAATCTCGACTATTTCAAAACTTAAAAGGTCAAATTTGATTCAGTGCACGTTGTTCGCGAGAAAACGGAATCGAAAATAAACGAATCGCTTTTTACGAAAACAACATATAAAGTATGGTTATTTTTAAGATTCGAAAAATGCACATGGCACTTCTATCCGATTCTCAGAAATGCGCTAATAACCTCATTTTTCCCGGATCTATCTATCGAAAGGAATAGGAAATATTTGGCTAATACACCTAGTCAATTAACAAATAGTAATTTTCTTTGCATCTAGTGCCAAATATTTTAATGACTATAGTATGAATAGATATACATATGTCAAATCCACTTATATACAGTATTTGTATAAAGATGTAAAGCGTGTATTGAAACGAATACAGATGAATAAATTTTATAATTAAATGAATTTATTTCAAATCACTAGAAAGAATGATGTCCGATAATAATTTACTATTTCCTATAAACTAAAAGTACTGTCACAAATGAATTATTTTTCCCTCACGGAACATACTTTCTTTTCTGACCACAAATGATCAGTAAATGATTATTCGCCCATATAAATGTGTACAAGCTTCAATTATGAACCGTAATTTAGCCTCAATGTCAGAACTATATTGTTACAAACACTTAATACATTTTTATACCTCATTAAACTTGAACATTTTATTTTATTGTCCAAAATTCGTAAAACACTATTATTATTTGATAAAAATGGCGTCAACGTCGTCGTAAGTTTTATCAGATTCATTTAGATGAAACTATGGTAGTAAAAACGACAACACTCAATAAAAATGTCGTTCATGTCCATTAAAATGAATCACTGTATTCAATACCCACTATATATTTTTTCGATTATAGAATCATGAGTTTATTTATAAAACAGTTTATTTTTTAAAAATTCAAACGTAAAGTATAAATAAACAATTAAACATTTGTATTATATATATATATATATATATATATATATATATATATATATATATATATATATATACTGTGTATAGACAAAGTTATAAAAAAGTCTCCTACGAAATAAAATATAAATAAAATACAATAAAATTTTTCAATATTATTACATTCTTTATAATATAATAAAAATACTGCTTTAAAAATTACCTTACTTTGATGTAATTCACGCTTTTCTTTTGATACTGACACTTAGTTCTTATAGGATTAATGTCTTTTCTATACAACGTTACTATAAAACATCCACTAGTCACTTTTTGATAAAAAAAACTGGACCTGTTTCAACAAAAAATCATATATATATATATATATATATATATATATATATATATATATATATATATATATATATATATATATATATATATATATATATATATAAATGGTGTATCTGTCACAATATAATTTTCAATACTGTGGTTAAATTCACTTTCTCAAACAACTTTTCCTCACTATACAAAGAAAATTTTTGATCAGAAATTTTGAATAAAATTTTATTAATTACTTTCGATTGTTAATATTTAGAAACCTCATCTCACCGTCTCTAAAGTAATCAATGCACCTTTCAAGATAATTGAAATTAATGTCTAACACTTCACAGTTCTATATTTTTCTGCATATCCCTAAAAAAGTTCACGCCTAGGCTTGCCAAACGACCCGTATATACGGGACTGTCCCGTATTTTACGTCGAATTTTGTTGTCCCATATTGTACTTATAGGGACAGACTGATGTCCCGTATTTTAATGAAAAGATAAAATCATAAATATTATGTTAAGCAATTATAATTTCCAATATTCGTTTCAAATAATTTTATATTGATTTATAAAATTGAAAGAAGAAAAATAAATGTTATATTATAATAGAAGTACTCAGTACTTGCAACTCAGTACTTGCAACAAACTTTAGAATTAACGAAAGCAAGAGCTGTTGAAAAATTTACTTCAACAAATTTGAAGACAGTTCTTGATAAAATTGAAATTTCAAAAACAATGAAAGATAATTTTTTAAATGAAGTAGAAAATGTTTATGGCACATATTACAATTATTTACAAAAATGGATAACTCCGCTTGAACACTTTAATACGTTTATGTGGATGATTTTAGAAGAAATTCCATATTGGAAACAAATTGAGAGTACCTGTACGTATTTAAAAATTAAGAACATCGACATCAACGAAAACGAATTATTTGATGAGATAATAATTCTCCGAAAAATTTTTGAAGAAGGAAATAAGAATGAGGAATGGTACAAGAAAACTTGAATTTTAACCTTAATTTTTTGAATTTTACTCTTAATTTTTTCCAATGATAGTGTCATTTCATCGTGTTCTTGTTTATATCATTTTAAAGTGCATTTTTCGGTCTGTATTTTGGTAAAATCTTTGGTTTTATTAACAATTTTACTTCAAATTGAGATATTAAATCAAATATGGAAAAGAAGCAAACAAGGGCAAATTTTTGTATGAGTTCAAAACGGGTGGTAAAACAGCAGAAACTGCTCGTGAACGAAACGATGCTTCTGGTGTGGGTGCTGTTAAGGAACGTACGGCGCAATGGTGGTTCCAAAAATTTCATGCTGGGAACGAGAGCCTTAAAGATGAAGAAGGTTGCGAGCGTCCTTCATCAATTTTTTAAAACTTTCGAACAGAAATATTTTTGTGATTTCTGAAGTGAAAAATTTATTCAAGAAAGTTATTCTTTATCAGTGAAAAGAAAATATTATTGTTTTTTTAATTTTTTTCTCTTTTTCAAAACATACCATTTTTTATAACATAATATCTCTCTCTCTTTATATATATATATATATATATATATATATATATATATATATATATATAACTGATCTAATACATATAAAATAATGTTAATACATATAAACATGAACAGTTCCTTATAAAAATTATTGTTTATCTATCACTGATTTAATCTGACAATTAGTAATTACCTAACAATAATAAATGTCGTAATAAATAATCTTCAGTTCAAAAAACTCTACATTCTGTTATCATAACAGCATCTTACATTATATATTTAAAAATCACAATAACTGATAACATTCCTCTTTTCAAATTGTAATTATGAATACAAGTGCTGGATCGTAGGTAAGGAAAACATGAATTCCGACTCACAATGTTAAAATTTTAAATATAATCATTGCGTATGTTGTAAATGACGCAGTTAAGTCGATAATAAATTTTGCACACAATGTAATCACTCAAGTATATAATATGTCAATTAGAGAACATAAAATATAAAATGTATTAGTGTTTACACAATTAGCATACGTTTTATAACATATAAAATAGACAATTATATGTATATTTTATAAAAAGGTAACGTATAAACATTTTATATTATAATATATATATATATATATATATATATATATATATATATATATATGTATATATATCGAAAAAGAGAAGAGGTAAAAGTATTCAATTACAATAATATTGAAACAATAATAATAACAAAAATAATATCGTTGAAATAATAATATGATATATAAATATATTTAAATCGAATTCAAATATTTCTATAATTTGTGTTACTGATTTAAATAAAAGAATTGAAAAACAACATAATTCTATCACTACAGCCTAATTCAATTTCGCAAATGACTTTTTTACTCACTTCTTAAACCATAAGAATGTTTTCGGGTTAAAATGTTCTATAACTAATTATTGAACATTTATGATTTTTGTTTATGCGGATTTCGATGGCGAGCCATCACCATCAAAACGCTGTAAGGTACAAAAAAAAAAAAAAAAAAACACAAAAATGATCAATAATCATTTCGATCAAAAAAAATTTCTTTTAGTTTACAGGATAAATGAACGTTACTTGTAAAAATAATAAAAGTTTTCACAAGAAGCAGGTTTGTAAAATGAAAATTCTATTGAAAAACAAATTTTTAATATAATACTAGAAATCCTGTTAAAATTTTATACATTTTTCAATTTATTTTACAAACGTTTTTTCGCCGAGTAAAAATTGTTTGATGAACATCATGATACTGAATATTTTTAACAATTGGTAACAATTTTGTGATACAAAAAATTTTCTATAAAATATCTTGTGTTGGTCTCTGTAATGTTAAATTAGATTTTTATAAAATGAACCGTAACGTTTCCAGAATCAGTACTGAAAAAACTATAGACTACAGACCTTAAAAATCAAGGAATATCTAAAAAGAGTTCATAATGGATTATTGATAATTTTTGATGATTGCTTAATGCATATTAGATAACAATTCCATCATCCTTAAAGAATTAAGATAAAAAGACATGATATTTTTCTACTCCTTAGCGCTCTGAGAATGATAACATCAATATTTAAATGCGTATGAACAAAAATGATCAATAATCAATTACTGAACATTTTTAATTAAAAAAAAAACTACAATTTGTATGAAATGAACGAAAAACTCATTGGTGTTAATGAATTTATCGATAATTCAAGAACTATATTATAAGTTAATAAGGAGCAAATAAATAAACTATATAAGTAAAACGGTAATATTTAGTTGCATGATAAGAATCCATAAAATAATTGATATTATAAAATAGATCGGACTTTATTGGAATTTGATTTTTATCATAAGATATAAATAAAAAAAAATGCTTAGAATTTGTTGAATGAAAAACATTACAACTTATGAACCCTTTCAAGCTAAAATCACTGAAAAATAACCTATTTTTGCGATTTTTTTCTTAATTTTACAATGAAATAATTAATCCAGCCACTTTGTTTTAAAAATTAAATTTGTATACATATTTCATAGATCAATGTTTTTATCAATTATTCATTCATATTTTAATACAATCTGAGCGTAATTTTAAAGCAATATCTATATCTTGAATGATACCAATGTTCATAAGACCAAACATGAAATGTGCATTTAACTATTCATCGCTTTACGCGTGTTGTACATTATATGAGCTAAGCTATAATTACTTTTTTTCATATTATAACTCTGAAAATAAGCTGATATTTATTAAACGGAATATATAAAGCACTGTAAGGTATATTTCCTCTATTTATTTCTCTACCTGCTACTGTTATATATATATATATATATATATATATATATATATATATATATATATATATATACACACACATATATACATACAAAGGGGCTTCGCCCCTTACTCGCTGCGCTCACCAATCCACGGGTTCGATCACTTGTCAATTATAAGCATGTCATGTAACCGAATGACACAATAAACAATTTGGTATCATAGTAGCACATCTCAAATAAATAAGTCGAAGTCATGGATTTATATTTATACAAAATATATGTTAGTATGTCTATATAAACCTTCTTGCAGATAGATTATTGCAATGTGTTTTATATATGAGATAACATATTTGAATACCATAGAAACCGACATCATAAATAAATAAGTGACGTCGTCGAAATTTTTTTGTGGATAATTTTGATTATATATATATATATATATATATATATATATATATATATATATATATATATATATATATATATATATAGTAATAAACAACTCCCTTCTATACGAATCCACTTCTAAACATATAAACACTAAATACACAAATAATACATTTTATATACTAAAACTGTGCGACTCGACGTTGTTGACAAATAAGTGAAGAAAAAACAAAACAGAGCATAATAATCAATGAATCCAAGTACACGGCCTCAACATTTGTTACACATTACATTGCATTTACATTCACAGTTTATTTTGATTCCTTCTATTATATGGCATCGAAAGAATTCCAACATAAACGTACGACTACGAATGAAAGAAATATATATCTGTATATGTTTGATAGACAAACGTAAACATTAATTTTAACACTTCGGATTTCGAAAAGATGAAAGTCAGTTTTTTTTGTATGTGCAATTCTAAAATAATCTATTTATATCTTAGGATATGATACGAACGATTTATTTTGTACCAGTACCGGAATTACAAACAGTTTTTTCTCGAAGAAAAAATCTATACTTTCTCGATTTATTTAAAGAATGTCACGAATATTTGATATTAAAAACATAATTTCTGTACTAATAGATAGTTTTCAATGAAAATTGCAATACCATGAAATACATATTTCGTGTAATGAAATGTTTAAAGCTAGTAAAACGGAAATAGTCATTTGAAGTTGAAAAAAAGATTGTCGGAGTAGGCACACTATATATAGACTATTAATACCATACATAAATTTGTATATAATTTTTCCTAATAGAAAAGCTAATAACAACAAAATATACATTGAAATATAGCAAAAAAAAAATAATAAATGCAGTAGTTTAGGTATAAATCATTTAGTTAAAACAGGAAGCAAATTATAATTTTAAAAGAAACTAGGGGGCTCCGCCCTCTACTCGCTTCACTCGTTAAACCGCGGGCTCGCTGCACTCGCTTCATTATCAATTATAAGCTTGTACATGTAACCGAATGAAACAATAAACATATTTGGGTATCATGAAGCCTGGTCCCTAATAAATAAGTCAACGTCATAGAATTTTTTTATTTTTTGTGGATAATTTTGATTTTATATATATATATATAGAGAGAGAGAGAGAGAGGAAAGAGAAATAAACATTTTGGGTACCATAAAACCTTTGTCTGAAATAAATAAGTCGACGTCATGAAATTTTTATTTTTAGTGGATAATTTTGATTTTATATATATAGAGATATCAAATCTCCATTTTGTTCTAGGGCTCTAATGACGTTAGTTGTCGACACGCCTTTAAACCCCAAATAACCATCTACCTCGTTCATTGAAATGAATTGGTTTCTTTTTTAGTGCCATGTTATCCTACAGGCAAAAAGACAATTGTCTGAGGCTCCCTTCAACATTGTACATGTCCCTCTAATTCAAGGTTGCCTAGGCTCCATGAAGCTATAAAGCGCCACTGTCTTTTATTGTTACATTTATACTTGGAAACTACTTTAAAGATAAAAGGATACTTAATTTGATCTTATCTATCTTACATGCACCAACGACTTTTTTTTATTTACACTTTAAGGTGATAAATCTTATTTTTATTTTCTCATAAATGCATACCGATATTATTTCATATGGATAGTTAGACACAATCATAGTTTTGGGATATTGCTCGTTGCCTGCATCTTTAAAATTTAATATATTTTTGTGAAAAAACAACTTTTAATTTCAAGATTTGAATTGTAACATTGAATTACCTTGTTACTGAATTATTTATCATCATAATTAAAAATTTTACTCGTAATTGGGACAGTAGTTGTAAAAAATATAATAATTTTGAAAAAAAGACTCCAAGACGATTTACCCGATATTGTCTTTTATTTGCGCATTTCGATTTTTATCAGTCAATAGTGAGAGTAAGAACATTTTTTTGACTTCTACATTCACTGATATTGATACAAAGATATTTTAATCATTGAAAACCATACAAAAATATGCTAGTGGGAACTTAACCATACAAGTTATTGTACCACCACAAAAATATGCTTCTACACCCTTAGCTTTATTTTTGAAATTTTGAGTCTATCCACATTATGTTTGTTTTAAATAACAAGTCGCTCTTCGACTAGATGCACATATCTTTTTATGTAAACATACAACTGGAAATATAAGCTCGAGTAAATGTCATTCATTAAGCAGTACAATTGATAAAATAATAAATTATAATGGACCATCCTTATTGATAAAAGAATGGTTGTAACGTTGCAACATAATACATATAAATACCTGGATTTGCTTAAATCATTATAGTTTTGTATCAACATTGTCAATAACATACATTAGTGGGCGCAAATAATTTTAGCTGTTAAACTGCCATAAACCCCAATAATCAACCAATATTATATTAGTGATAAAAATAATTTATTTAATTATTAACCATCGAATTCTATGTACAAATATACATATATATATACATATATATATACATATATATATATATATATATATATACACACACACACACACACACACAAAAGAAAAAAATTATTGAGCTGAATCCATCAAAGTCACAAAATACAAAACAGTCTAAAATAAACAATAGATGAAACTAGGATATCAAAAAATACATAGAATGTTGTGAGAGATGCTGGATTATTTAAATCAAAAGGGGTCTTCATCAACAAGTCATCAAAGACAGACAATAAATAAATAAATATATATATATATATATATATATATATATATATATATATATATATATATATATATATATACATTCGTGTATATAAAAACATGACAAAAAATATATAATGTACGTGTAAAAAAAATGTTACACATTTTCTTAAAAAATTTATTTACATAATAGTACAAAGAATAATTTCCTTCCCCTGTAGCTGAAAAAAGATAAAAAGAATAAATTACAATAAGTAATATGCGATATTATATCCTTACCAATGATTAAGTAGACCTTTACATAGTTCCAAATAGTTTCTGGTTAAGACAAGGAGGTAGTTGTTTAGTTAAGGAGAGTGGGCTAACCTCTACTGCAAGTAATTCATCTCCGCTACACCATCCGAAATATACAAGATGCTGTACAAAATCGATGTATTTAATGGAAAAATTACATGTACTTTAAACAAATTCATTATAAGTAAAAAGGAATATACAAAATACAGAAAAAAAAGAAATAAATACACTGTGAAATAGTCAAAGAATATATTTATTGGAAGAAAAAATATTTTGAAGAATGATACCTTATATTTCTTGATGACTGTAAACGTGTGTTCAACAGCACCTGACTGGCTTCCCTCTAAACTATCTGATAATGACGAATCAATTCGTGCAATTTTTGTATCATTCTTGTACAATTTCTAATAAAATAAAATTAACAAATATATTGGATAAATCAAAACTATTTTGAATGCTTTTTACTGACAAATTCTGTTTTTTTTTGCATTTTACCTTTTGCTTATTGAGAATGCAGATAGCAGAATCATCATGTAAAAGAATAATATCTACTGCCCTGGGATCATGTGAAATATTAAACACAGGCCAAGCTCTATTTAACCATTGACGTGGGTGCTTGGTATTTAAATCCCTTGAGAAATTTGTAAACTTGTTAATTTTCAAACCGTATTCTACAATCTAAAATATGAACTTATATTTGTACAAATATTAAATACACATATTTTAAATACATGTATGTATGTACATATATAAATAAATAAATAAATATATTATATATATATATATACATACATACATACATACACACACACACACGTTTATATTAAAGTAATGGTTTTAAGGAAAATAAATACAGATACACAAATACAAAATAAATTACTTTATGATCAGAATAAATGATGACTAAATTCTGTGAGTTTTGTATCGCAATAGACGTAGGTGGACAATGATATTTTGGTATTGAATAACTGAACTTATACTGATTGTTGTCATCTAAACTCCAAATTGCTATAGAACTTGACGAGTCAGCAGCAACAAGGTAAGTGCTACACTGTGATATTTTCAAAATTTGAACTGTACTTTTTAAGGCTGAAAAATGTCAGAAAATGTTTAGATATTAGGGTATATGCATTTTATTGTCTTAAAGAGAGTATTTTTAAATTTACCATCAGAAACACTAATTGTCTGTAAAATTGTAACATTCCCTTCACTATATGATAAGGAAACAATAATTATTGGTCCACTTCTTGTTGCAAATACAGCACGATCATTAGAAAACATAAATAACATTCGAATACAAGGTGTACAGTCTTTATGTAAACCAGATATTCGACATAGTTCTGGTTGGTTTTCTGACTTTATGTGGAAAAAGATATATATTTATTTGTATTTTTATAAATTTCATTATATTTATCTACTAAAGAAATACTTACAAATTTAAAATTATAAATACGAAGTAATGAATTTGTACTGTAAGCTATCCATTCTCCATTCGGTGATATTGCAGAACAAACAATGACTTCTTCAGCTTTTGTTTTAAGTATTAATAATTTTTCTGGTTCAGTTTTGATTGGTAAAATTCCATTATTTTTGCTAATTTCAGCTGTACCTAATTTCCATAATTCTAAGTGTGCAGTATATTGAAACAGTAAGTACCTAGCTTCCGATGCTACAGACACAACCTCTCCATACAATAGCGGTGGATATTTTACTAATGTTTTTGGTGGATAACTACTTACGGCTAAGTATGCATCGATTCCAGCCGAACATAACTTTCCTTCGGCGAGAACTAGAGATCGTACGTCGTGATCATGTATTTTACGTTGTATACTTTTAATCCATTTACTTGTATTTTCTTTAACCATTACTTTCTCATAATTCATTATAATTGGATCAACTCCAGCACAATAAAGAGATTGTTGGTCTTCTGATATACATATACTTAAAATATCTGCTCGAAGCGCCTGGTGACTTTCAACTTGAGCACCAATATTTCCATCCCAGAAAGTTAATTTTCCATTAGAATCTCCAGATATCACTGTTAAATCATCTGTTACTGCAATGCACCACACAATAGTTTCTTTATTGGCTTCTACTCTACTCATCGTCATTTTATGTAATGCATGACCAGTTTTCACATTCCAAACTCTAACAGCATCGATACTTCCTGTTACTAAAAGATCACCACTTTTATCATATCTTATACAGAATATTCGACCTTCTTGTTTGTCTAACAATTTTTCGTACAAAACACCATCAGACGTAATACTAAATATATTTATATATCCAGCTTCTGTTCCAGCAGCTAAACATGTTTTTGAATTATTTATATCCATGCACGAAGCAGAACCTGATGTAACTTGTACACTGTATTTTTTATATAAAGTATATAGATCATATTCAGAAATTGTGCCATTCAAACCAGCACTGAATAAACGACCATTGCACCAGCACATTTCTTCAACACTATCGTATGGATCAGGAGGTATGACACACTCTACAAAGGGTGCATAATTCATATTCCATATTTCTATACTTCCATTTTTCCTTTAAAAATTATAAATGGTACATTAAAGGACACAGTTTAATATAAATTTATTGCATAGTATCCAAAAAGTATAAATGCGAAAGCAAAATTATTAAATCATTACACAAACAATTAGTTGTAATAAATTTGGGTTACAATACCTGGAAACTGCTAATTTTCCTGATTCCTTCTCATAACACATAGAAATTATAGCTATAGGCTCAGGTCGATAAAAACCGACGTAATGTATTTTAGATAAAGGCATTATTAATGATTTATTTATTTCACTATAAAAATATCATAATTAAATTAAATAAATGTAAACTATAAACAAGAACGTGGTTGTTATAAACACACGTGTATGTACGGCGTGAAGTTAACTGCAAACACTGAAACACAGAATTAACCATACCCAACGTAAAATAATACTTCAATAATGTTGTTATATCAAATTTTTTTTAATGATTGACAATATATCTATTTATTTTTTAAAACATTTTGTTTTTTATTGAATTTAAATACATTTATCTTCTTAATTTACACTCGACAATTACTCAAACAGTTAATATAACTTGTGACATTCATATATCATAGAATACAAACTTAACTAAGATTTGTTAGTTGAACTGGTCGAAATTATTTTAAATTTGCCCTCTGAATTTAATGGTACTATGTAATTATAAAAATCAACATTATGTTTTAAATAAAATTATTTAGTTAGAAATTAAATGTAACTAAAAAACAAAATATTGCAGTATGGATTTGACACTATGGCTAAACTCCATTCACAAATGAATTTTTCACTCGCCTCACAAGTCCCAAAAATGTTCAATAATTGATTATTATTTGAATATTTTTGATCATAAAAATATATTGATTTATAAAGCGAGTAAAAATTCATCTGTGAAAATCGCATTCCATTTTGTGAAAGAATTTTATAAGTACTTAATATTTCTTTAATTGTTGCTAAAATGTTTTTAAATGAACTAATTTGAATAAAAGTATGTACTTATTGACACTTAAAAAAGTGTATTTGATATAACTAAAATAGAAAATATCCAATCTTTAAAACAAATAAGATACAACAATATGGGAATACTTCTTTGGCAATATTAAAATTTTACTACCTAATTGAATGTCAAATGCTACAATTTCGATGGAGTAAAATCTAAAAAAAAACTGAAAATAAAATGAACTTCGAATAATTAACATGAATTATTAATTAGTTATACATTAATCTACTTAAAATTTAAAATAAACTCTTATTAAATATTATTGTTACATATTATTAATGGCGTTGCTGATATTATTTTTTCGTATCTACATTTTTATTAATTTATGAATGTTTCAAAAAGTTGAATGTTTTAATCACTACAATTCAATTATAACTAAATATAAATAATTGTATTCGTACATGTGTATTACAATTCTGCAAAATTACAAATAAATAATTACCTGTCGAAAAATTACTTTTATATAAAAATGAAATAGTATCAAGCATATTTTTTCAAATTTGATCTACTTAATTTTTCTGCTTGATTGCTTGAAGTAAAATATTATTTTGATATTTTCACAAATGAATTTTCCACTCAAACCACGAAAAAACGTTCTTTACCACAAATCACATGTGTTTCTCTATCTTAATACTTTGAGGATAACAGTATCGTTACCGAAATTCGCATAAAGTAACAATCAAAAATGATTAATTATTAATTATTGAACATTTTCGATCAGATTTTTTTTTCATAGTTGATGAAATGAGTGAAAAATTCATTTGTAAATGTAATCACAATGACAAACTTAATTGTATTTCCGTTTTCCTGATAACCCGTTTTTTTGGATCCTCTGCTTTTGGATTACCTTGGTCTCCTTTTAAAGCACCAATAATTTATTTCAAGATGGCATGTGTTGAAACTAAGAATAGAGAACAGACACTTACGTGATCTAAAATGGGAAAGGCCATCAGGACAAGGCATCGACAGGATTACAGATACAAACACATACAATTATAATTTTACGTAGTGACTATTATGGTTCTTCAGTTTCATAAAAGTAATTAGATATAACATTTATATGTGACGATTTAATCCAAGATCGGAAAAGGAGAAAGGTTAATTTTTTACATATAAAAAATAAGAAAACGTATTTTTTAGAAAACATCCATATTAACTTAATAAATGATTTTAAAAATATTCCTGAACAAAACCATCTAACCACAAATCAAATCAAATCCTTTCCGGAAAACAATCAGTATTTTCGGGAAAGAATAAATATCTTCAAGTATTTTACCCTAGTGATATATTTTATGTTTTTTTCCTAAAACACTTTATTTTCTGCTTACTTAATCCATTAAAACACTTTATAAGGCTTCAATATTAACTTTCGTTGGTTCATTTTATTGAAAAGTCGTATTTTTGGAGTTTCGTCTGTGTACATATGTATGTATACAATATAATAAAACTAAATATTACTGTATTGATAACGTTATTCAATTCTGCATATTAAATTTACAATATGAAAAAAAATATGTATAATGATTATCAAAACAGTAATCTTTATAAATTGTTATTTATTCTAAAATCAGTCGTGTGAATTTTTCAACAATAATGTCTATGATTATTATCCCATTTACACTATGAACCAATTGCTTTAATAATCATAATGTAAATAAATTTTAGTTTAATTTTTGCACATATGATAACAAGAAAACATAAAAATAAATAAAAATTGAATAATATATTTGTCATAAAACTAATTTAATTCGTTTTACAAGATACACGGCCTTTTTTTAAAAAAGAACATATTCAAACAAGTGTGGGTACAACATTCACATGCAAATGAATAAATAACATGTATTTAAATATTTATTTAACAATTATGTAATAATAAGCATTCTAAAATTTATAAAATTTAATAAACCGTTCAATCAATTAGCCTCTATGTCTACTACAAGTGTACTAAAGATAAATGTAAAATATATATTGATTAAAAATATTTCTTATAAAATGTAAGAGGAGTATTAAAGATATTTGCAAATGTCAAAACATATTTCGTTTTAACAATGTTCTGTGTATATTTCCGTATTTAGTCAGATTGTGTTTATTTGTTCACTTATACGAATTAAAAATATATTCTCGTTTATAAAAATAGAAATCTATGGAAACGCAGTTTTTCATATAGAAAATGTAAATGATTAAAACAATTAAGTATTGAACTATTTAAATTATTTTTGATTTGAATAAAATAAGACTACTCGCTACATTAAAAAAATACTACATAAAAATCTCAAAATCTATGAAAAATTGTCAAAAATGATGAACATCCATATTTTTGACGACACAACTACGACACTAAAAAAATTCTAACTATTTTCTCTTAAATCTATAATACATTGATGTACGTATTTCGTTGTTAGTGGACTTGATTGATCCATAGAAGAAAGACTTCCTTTATATCTTCCATCTAATTAAAGATTGATTTCATATTGGCTGTTACATAGAAATCTACTTCTTTTATAATATGTTTGAAATCTAGCATTCTCCTTCTTTTACGAGGACGTAAACTGTACATAAAAATATATAAATTAATTAAAGAGAAAATTAATAAATTTTCAGATCAGATGTTCATAAACGTGTTTATTTAATCTGTAATTTAGAAATAATTGTGCTTATATTTTTCATTTACTTACATCGACCTTCGCGACAATAGGCGAATTCTGCCCAGCAACGGTTTTCAAACGTTCGTGGAAAACCAGAAGCGTCAATG
This sequence comes from Acanthacorydalis orientalis, assembly GCA_034766995.1. NCBI lineage: Eukaryota > Metazoa > Arthropoda > Insecta > Megaloptera > Corydalidae > Acanthacorydalis > Acanthacorydalis orientalis. The sequence continues at coordinate 39,541,445 of CM068315.1, read as the reverse complement.
GCACACACGGGACCCGTTGTCGGGTCACAACGACGACTCAAACATGGGGCGTACGGTGCTGTATCGTCACCCCTGCTAGGCGGTGCGGCATTCACATCGCAGCTGAAGAGCGTAACGAAAAACACAACTCCTGAAATAAAAAAAAAGTAAATTAATAATAAATTTTATTTAATAAATACTTTTTTATCGTTCACTAGCGATAGGTTTAACTTGGCGTTGCCCGGAACCCTGAGCAAAGTAAAAAAACATAATTAAAATAACAATAATAACAATATAGTTCTTGACACTGGTCAAATTCATATTCAGGAGTTAACTTTTCAATTCGTTATAAACTATTAAACATTTTTCTTCACTGAAAACTTGCAAAAATTGATTATTAATTAATTTTATTGACGACAATACCATTATCCTTAGAGCTCTAAGACATAAAGGTTTTAAAAAGAAACATGAGTGTTAATTTATTTTATTATGATTAGAAGTATTTTTCTATAAGCTGGAGTTTGTATTGTGATTTTAAATAATTAAAAATGCAATTTTATAAATCTCTCCATACACACACACACACACAAGAACAATAAAATGTATATGTAAAATATTTAATAATATATTTTATATAAAATATATTACTTTATACATAAAATATTCTACTATTGGTACATACTATAGATTATTAATATAAAAGTTTAGGGAAAATGGCAATGAAACCCTGTATTAGAGTAGAGAGCGTACAGAGTAGCTTTGGGAGCCGCATGCAGCGCGCAAGCAGCAGTTTACACCCACCGTTGATATATAGTTCACTTTCAATAGAGAGGTGAGACCTTAGAATTCGTTGCAATCTTACAATTAAATTACAATTATAATTTATTAAATTGTACATTTTTCAGAAAGACAATATGCAAAGATATGAAATAAACCTTATTGCTTTGTACATAAAATTATTATAAAAGCAATCTTTTCTTACGGAATTATGTTTTGGTTATTAATTATCTCTACATATTAACACACACACACATTTATATGTGTATATATATATATATACATATCTATATATATATATATATATATACATATATATATATATATACATATATATATATACATATATACATATACATTTATATACACATAGATATACACACACATATATATATATATATATATATATATATATATATATATATATATATATATAGAGACATTGAAAAAAAAATATATACATATATATATATATATATATATATATATATATATATATATATATAGATATACTCATAATTTACTTATCATATTACCCTAACGTATGTGCGCGTACAATTTATAAATAAGTATGATTTCATTCCATTATTACTATAAAACCAGAGGTCAATTAGTTTATAAATAAGGAGTTGAACGATAAAGAAGTATTTATTGATATTTTTTTCATATTATGTAGAGTATGGACGAATGTGAAAATCTTCACTATCATTTTATGTTTAAAATTACAGATTATTCAGTTACATATATATATATATATATATATATATATATATATATATATATATATATATTCGTTATTCTATTTTTGTCATTATTATAAATATTTTATTCAGATTTTCGTAACTATAAATATTAAAACACTGAAAAAGTGCCTTTCCGCTACAATATGTTCTTACAATTTTAAATTCGCATTGTTATCGGTTGTGTTCGTAGCTTTCGAGCTTTCATTTCAGTACATTAAGATTTATATGCATAATTTATCTGTCAACAAGGAATTTTCATTTAAATATATAAATTATTTATGAAGAGTTAGCATAAGAAAAACAAGTATGATTAATTGAAACGTACAGTAGAACAAATCGAATGAAATTCGAAGATAATAAGGAACATTACCAAGATTATATTTATTGATTTCGCATATAAAATTAATTAAGAATATAATTATTTATAACAAATCGATAAATAAAAAATGAATAGATTAAAAGAAGTTCAGTCTTAATAGGTATGAAAATTAATTCTGTACCTTTAAACTGAATTAATCATAACTGTATTAAAAAATAAAACATTTTCTCTTCATTTTAAGATTTTGTAACACCACACTTAATATTTGAAAACACTATATATCTTGGCCAAGCAGTTGGCATAACCTCATAAAACAGTAGTGAACACGGTGGCGTCTGTAAAGTAACATATTAGGTACTCCATTCTTTTTGGATTACAGTTAAAAAAATGGATCCGAAGCCGCGGGAATGATTTGTTTATCTTTGCCGCAAGGTGTTGTCACGCATAAAACATGCAAAAAATACAAAAACAATAGATATGAAAATTCATTACGACTTCATTAACTCAGTCGCAATCTTTTTTCGACAGAGGATTTGTCAATTACTCGACAGATGGAGCAAATTTAAATAATGGGAAATATTTTGAGTACTGAAATGTATTCCATTTTCCAGTAAACATTCGTTTTCTATAAAAAAAGGTACCGAATTAAGTTAATAATTTCTTTCATTTAAACATATAAACATGATTTGTTTTCCACTGATATGTAACAAAAAACTGAATAAATGAATTAAAAAAATAAGTTCCCGGGAGGAAATTCGGTAATTATTTATTTTTTGAACACGTGTAGTTATTATTGTCAGTACTATTTTATTATACTTATATTATTGTATTATTATTATGTTATAAAATTCATCCTCAAAAAAGTATAAAATTCCAAAAACTATACAATGTTTTTCATATCATAAATATAGTATTATTTGATATGTTTTTGTTATAAATACAATGTAACAATACATAAAAATAAAAATATCCATTGTTTTTGAGGAATGTAAATTTTATATAAATAAACATTGTGTTTGCCGTTATTAAAATATCATGAGATTCATGTTTCATTTCTCATGGCCATATTGAATGTTCTAAAGAACACAACAAAACATTTTTAAATCTTTTACGAAGTACTGTTGAAACAATTTCCAGAGCAGCTCATAACTGTTGAATAATTTGAACAAGAAAAAATGAAGGAAAGCTTAAAATGTAACCTTTCAATAATACATTTATTTTTCGACATAATCACTATTTTTATTATATTTTTGCTATTAAATAACGAGTGTGTCCATTTTATTATTAAATAAACTTGCCGATGAAATAAAATAATAAACATATTATAATAGTCCATAAAATGCACATATACATACTTTTATTAAGATGGAAGTCGAACGTTATATGGCAAACTGTGATAAATCAGTTATTCATTTTTAATTCCTACTATTTTTTTTGATAATGCTTTATCCGCAAGAATTTTCCTAACTTTTATGGAACGACATCTCAGAACGTACAAAACTTAACATTACACTTACATTACTTAACGTACAAAACTTAACATTTTTACAATCCCTCAATAAACTTCACTGTGCGTCCGAGATGTATTTGTGAATGTAAGGAAGTATGCATTTTTACAGACTATGTGACTGGAAGTTAATTGTCTTTTAAATGAACTAGCGTCTTATTTATTAAAATCATTAAACATTCCGCTTTCATCCACTTTGTAAATTTGATCTAGCATTAAATTTTATTTTTTTTATACATTTATTTTTAAATTCATTTTTTATACATTCATTTATTTTTTAGGTTTTGTGGAAATTAACCAAAAGTGGTCCGACAGGACCAATCTTATTTGATGTCTTTTTTTAATCACAAATTCTTAAATATTGTATTCATTTGAAATTCGTCCAACCGTTGCTAGTATAAAACAAAAGCTGGTCATCCTAAACTTTATTATTAAGAACAAGACTTCAGTCTTCTGTGAACACATGAAAGTTATGTTCCTATAGTTCCATAAATCATTTGTAAAATGTATTTTCCTGTTGTATTAGGTCGGTAGGAAAATAATTGTAGTTTTTGTTTTCTGAATTCTAACCTTAATTTTTTTTAATGAGTGTCATTTCAAAGTGTTCATGTTAAAATCATTTTAAAGTGCATTTTTTCGGTATGTATTTTGGTAACATCGACTTTAGTTTTATTATTAATTTTGCTTAATATTGGGCTACTGAATTAAAGATGAAAAAGAAGCAAATAAGAGAAAATTTTTGTATTAGTTCAAAACGGGTGGTCAAGCAGCAGAAACTGCCCGTAAACTAAACATTGCTTTTGGTGTAGGAACGTACGTGTTAAGGAACGTACGGTGCAATGGAAGTTTCCGGGCGTCCTTATTCAGATTATTATTCCACCCTCACCTTATTCAGGTATTATAGTTCATAACGACCAAGTGAAGGCGTTGGTTGAATCAGAACCACGTACAGCAATTCAAGAGTTTTCACAAAAGTTAGGCGTTAGTAATCCAACAATTCCAGACCACTTAAAACAGGTGAGAGAATCGAAAAAGAGGAAAATGCACATGAATCTGAAGATCATAAACCGTAATTATTTTTCTACCAAAGTAATAAAAGACCACTTTCATTGTTTGTAATAAAAATAACCATTTTTCCATTTTATGCAAAGTAAATTCAAGGGATTTTTTATTCCCTTATATCTGTAAGGTATTCATGACGAATTTTAATAAAAAAATCCTGCTTCACACATTAAGCTAATCAATCATGTTGAAATTTATCAAAAATACCATTTCAGGACTAGAAACATTCATACAGTTGTAATCAACGAATTTAGTGATAAAAAATGTATCGACAGGAAATAAGTTACTGCTTTTATAATTAAAAAAATACATGAAAGATAATATACAAAGTTGCATCTGTGATTTTCAAACTATTCCAACTGCTGAATAAGAATTCTAAAATTCTAAAAATGATAGTTGTCGAAATTGAAGAGTTGCAAGAATTTGCAAAGTTCTAAAGGACGGAGGTCATATATATATATATATATATATATATATATATATATATATATATATATATATATATATTATGTAATGTTTACTTAAAAATTTATAAAAAAGCATGTGTAGAAATGAATGATTATTTAATCTAGTACATATGAATTTGTTTCTCTCTCGCTGATTCAGACGGATACTTGAATGAATTTTATCTACAACAAAATAAATAATGACTAAAGGAAAATTCCACAGTCATAACATTGTTTATGGAACGGAGATTAGTCTGTTTTAAATGAAATATTTATTTTTCAATAATTTAATATAATAAAGATGAATAATAATATTGGACTGATTTGTTTTTCTAAAGTACTGTAACACTAAAGTCTCTAAATTACTTCTGTTTTTCTAATTATTAATTATGAATTAAGACAGTTTAGCTATCACTGGTATTTATTCTGATATATTATTTTAAACAGATTCGTTTGGAAATTATCACATGTTTGTATTAAAATTTCGACCTTATTCACTTAAATAATTTTTATCATTACCTTCTTATCGAATTATTATTTCTTTATATATGTATATATATATATATATATATATATATATATATATATATATATATATATATATAAAGAGATATGAAGAAGCCTTAATCCGGTAATGGATCATAAAGGTTGCAAGGAAATTTAATTTTTGTTCAAGATATCTCTTAAGCATAGAAACAAACTGAAATCATAAATAAAATTAAACTTAAATAAAAAAAGTGTTTAAGAAAAGATTTAGTTTGAAACTAAGAAAAAAAAACAGAACAGTATTTTATTTAGAAATATTTTCGCATTATTGTGAAAAGTAATTAAATAAGAAAAATAAAGCAGTCTCTAAGTAAAAACAAATATTTCAGACTGCGTTCAATAGAAAATCTTATCTCAAACGTTTATAACTTAATATAAAATTGGAGCATTGAAGTAAAAATCAAATAACGGTTTTAATTATGCGATAAGACGATAATAGTAAACAATATCTTTGATAAACACCATAATCACACAAATGGGCGGTTAATTATGACACTGAAAAAGTCAAAAAATTCAAAAAAATGATTTTATTATTTATTTTTTATTATTATACAATTATTTATATTTTGATAATCGAAAAGAACTTAGAAAAAAATTAAAAAATGTACCGTTTAATGACTTTGCAAAGTTGGTCCGTAAACATAATTCTGTTTTTATTTATTTTGATAGTGGATTAAGTCACTTACTTTTCAGTATACTTTGTTTTTCTGGAAAAATGCATGTACCTATCTAGTTTTTGTTTAAAATTATATTTATTTTTAAGGTAAACAATTCCTTAAGTTAAGTCAATTTCTTTGCTCAAAGCTCTAAAATAAACAATTATATTGTTATTTGGGAACAAAACGTCTAGAGAAATCAATTACAAAGAGAACGAAAAAAATTAAGGAATAATCTGTTTATTGGTTGAAAATACAATCGATCAGATTTTTAAAAGATGCGCCTTATTAGATGTTTTATAAAACATCTTGAGATGATAGTGCAGAATTTTAGATTTTAGATCTTTCATCCAAAGAAGGAAGGTCGAAAAAATACGAACAAATTCAATTATTCCCATTTTATGCGAGAATCCGACCACTTACAAAGGAAAAACATAAGGATATAATTGATCTGTTACCGTACATTCTGTTAATTTTCCACGAATATTTTCGTATCCTCAAAACATTACAAAACGAAAATACCATTATTGGAGAAGAAATCTCTAGTATTATTCTAAATTAAGTTAACATGATTATAATTAAAAAATGTGAGTGAAACCATTGTTTATAACTTTCTTTTTTGAACAAAACTGAAATATTTTTTGTTATAAGTCATTTTTATGATTGAATAATTTTGAAAATAGTTTAAGTCATATGAAGTATCAAAAAACAGATACTTTTTCATGACACTCGTAAAAATTCATAATTATATAAAGGATTTACATTATAACAGTAAGTACTTTGGAAAATATTTTGTTACATAATGGAAATATATTTTTTATTATACACAAACACAAAGGTCTAAATATCTCAATATAAAAATATATGACTTAGTCCACTCTCATAATTATCGGCATATATATATATATATATATATATATATATATATATATATATAATTTTTCTATTTAATTTATTTTATAGTAACGGTAAAATAAAAGTAAGTTAGGAGATGTTTTTTAAATAAAAGTTTAAGAAGATATGAAAGAACTACAAGGCCAGATTCTAAATCGAAATATATTAATCGACAATTCAATATTCTAATCACTTGACTAAAAACGTTTCTATCGGTTATCAGATAAAGCAAAATCAATATAAGATTCGACTTCAATTTTCAAAAATAGTTTAAAACGATTCATCGATATAAATGAAATATAAACGAAACGTAAAAGTGTTTAATAAATGATAAAAAGATCATAAAGTTATCGTTCTAAAAAGGAATCGTACGATTATTTGTACACAGAAACACGTTCCGGCCAATTATTGACTATTCGCATATAAGATATGGATTTTTTTAAAAAAATATTTTTTTATACACAAATTAACTACTGAAATGATTGATATGAATGACTTATCGTCTAAAAAGTGTTGTTTTATTAATATCGTCACTTAAATTAATATTAATCCAAATTTAAAAAAACGGAGTGCGATTAAAAAAGTTTGTACAGAAATTCATCATTCTTGAATGATTTGAGATATTGGAATGAAACAAAAAAGAAGGAAATCTGGTAGGATACTCTTTTTCCCGTACTCTTTCCCATTTTTTTCAATATTATTAACACTTTCAACAAATCGAATAGTTGTTCCTTCAGTCAATTCTTCACGGGAGCATCAATTTGGTCATCAATGTGCAGTTTTGACTTTACTTTTGAATATTTTGTTATTTATATGGCTGATTTTGAATATTTGGAGGTTTAGGACGCGTCGATATCTATGATCTTTAGTCCAGCTTTGAGATCATGCTTTAGCGATGAGAATAAATAGAAATCAAATGATGAAATTTGATTTTGTAGTACATACTTCTGGATGAGTTTTAAAGTGTATGGTGTCACACTGGGATGAAAAGAACTGTTCGGTTAGTCACCCATAACGCGGCAAACACGCCTTTTCAACTTCTTCGCGATTTTTACATTGCTTAAAGATACTGATATTATATCTGTATAGGTTACCATAAATGTCATTTACGCCTGGAGACTCCAGGTTTTGCAACATTTATCCAGTCTCCAGTTGTACTGGTAATTTCTCCATGAATGAGTACTGTAATAAATATTACCTTTTAATCTTAAAAAAAAACTGTTTATGTTTATTAAGTACTAATGTACTTGTCAACAAGGCATTTTTTCAGTAATGGAATCCACTTGGAGAAATGACAGAAATAGAATGCGAGTGGAGCTCGTTAAAGCAGAGTTAGGCATTCGAATTAATTTTGATATGGACCGGGACAGATTTTATTCTTATTTAGGTAAACCTTAACAGAAGAAATTACTGGACACAGCAAAATCAGACAAAAAATATAATTTTAGAAAATGAGCATTATAGTAATAAAAAGCATATGTAACTTTATTATTTTGCTGAATAAAATAATTTGTGTTTTCTTGGACCTTTTTTTTGCTAATCTCCAGACGAGTACTGGTCAAATGTTGGTAACCCTATATCTGTACTAAACTCTATCTATAAATCTACCATATCCAGATTGATGCAATTAAGTATTTTATTACGTGATGACTCAAGATACATAATACCTAAGCCTCGCTATTCACTTTTATTCAAAAGTGACAAGCATGTGCATCAAGCTTTTTGGCTACCCCTCGTATATACATATTTAAAACTGGTCAATGGTCAAGTATATTTTGTGGCAATGTGTGTAATTTTGAATGCACTTCAACATTTTGTAAATTTTGAAGTGCATCGGAATCAATACGTGCAGGATTCAATCAGTTTTAACTAATTATAATTAGCGAGACAGTACTATATACAAAATTAGTAGAAAAGTTAGGTTGTTTTTAAGTATAAACATTTTTTCATTTTATCATTATTTGATTATATAATGTTCCTTAGAAGGTAAAATAGTCTTTTGTTTTTAAAAATTGACATTAGCTGTATTAGTGTTTACACACACACACAACATACATACATACATATATATATATATATATATATATATATATATATATATATATATATTTATATATATAACAAAGAGGAGTGTATACTATTTCTTTTGTGATAATTACAATATATTTAAATCTATTCCGATAACTTGATTCATTATGCAAAAAAATAATAGTTATTTATAGATGAAACGGGGTCATGAAACGCTAGCTTATATTACATGTATATTGGATAATAAGTGCTTTTGATAAAAAAGGAGTATGTATTAATTACCATTATAGAGCGTAATAGATTTCAATGACAAATTATATCTTGTAATTAACTTCAAACACTTTGTCTTTTTATTGTAAATCTATCTTAAAATATATTACTAAAAATTCAAACAAAATTTAAATCAATATTTTACAATTTAAACGCGTTTACTTTTTGGATTTTCACAAATGAATGTTCATTCCTATACAAAGAACATAAAAGAATTGTTATCAAAAATGTTCAATATTTGATTATTGATCATTTTGAAACAGTGTTAATCTAAAAAAAAAGGAATTAAAAACTATGAATATACCTATATGAAAAAATATTTATTGCAATAAAAGTTAATTGAGTAATAAAATAGACGAACACTAATAATTGTTTTTCGTTCACAAATAAATGATTTCATTATGTAACAAACCACTAATTTTTTTAACAATTTTTTTTGCTAATTTGGTTTTTCAGACTGTAAATATTATATTTTCCTGTAAATTATCACACTGAGGTTAATCTCATTGCCATCTTAATGCGCATAAGAAACAATCAATAATAATAACTGAGAAAACGATTTATTTATGAAATCGAATTGTCAGTGTCAGAACTATATTATAATTGTTTGCATTTATATCTCCCGTTGATGTACTGCTCTGGTGGCCTTCGTCGTGTTTTCATCATTAGTTTCTCCATCTTCTACAACTAATTTAAGCATGTGTGCCATTTTAAGGTAAATTTAGATTATCCGAGTTATCTAATTCTATCTGAAGATAATACATATTCTGGATGTTGCAACAGACGACAAAATGATGGAAAAAAGACAAAAACCATTAAGATTAAAAGAAATGATGTTCGTACATTTGATATTACTAATTAAAATAGTTATAGTCTAGAAATGATGTGAAAAAATCTATGTTTTTAAATGTGAAATCTGTTTATTATATATTAAACTTATAATTACAACACTTTGTTGATCAAAATCTTATATAAATGAAATTATAGAGCAATAAATATTTATTATATATATATATATATATATATATATATATATATATATATATATATATATATTACGTTTAACTTGTATAAACAAAACATATAATGATGTAAATTATATATTTTTGATAAACATTTTAAGTGATTGTTTCATAATTTCAAAGGTTGTGTTATTAATATGGAATTTTTATTTTCCTAAGATTAAACTTATGATTTACTATTAAAAAATAAACCATACTCGTTTTTTCATTTTTTTATTGATCTATAACTATTACACTACTCTGAACTTTTTTTACAAAATACACTTATTCATAAATATAACAGCATAATTAATATTGTATTTTGGCAAATCGTACTATGAGGAGACGCAATTAAAAATAAAGATTATATTTTTGACTTTAAATTAATAACAGTGTAAAAATTAAAAGATTGCTGTTAAAAAAGAAAAACACAGAAAAAAGAAATCCAAGAAATAAAAATAAGCTTAGTGTTTTCGTAACAGTCCGCAGAACATTTCGAATGAAGACAGAGATTCTCTGAGTTAGAAGTGCATTTTTTTGCATTTGAAAGATGTATGTCAAATAATAAAACAAAATAAAGCCATGCCAGATGTGTAAAACACATAAATATTTAATTATAGATGGCCTTTGCATCAGTAAAGAGCACCAGCAGCATTAAAATTATTTGAAGTTGATGGTGCGATGCATCACTAGCAAAGAACTGGTTAATATTTAAAGGATGTGTTTTAAAAAGAATATATTCTTTCTTGAGATTGTTCTAAAAAAAATTACTAGCGAATTTAAATGGAATAGTTCTAATTTTAGCGATGATTTAAACAAATTAATGATTTAATAACCTTTTAACTTTTTTCTTTTATAGGTTATTTTAGAACGCTATCAAGATCAAAGTTCAATAAGTATTTGATTCTACTATCCTCTTACTAAAGTATATATTTATGCATATTTATATATATATATATATTTATTTATATATATATATATATATATTTATATACATATATATATATATATATATATATATATATATATATATATATATATATATATATATATACATATGTATGTTTGTATGTGTGTGTGTATATTTATGTATTATATATGTTTACAAATATATTGACACATAAACACTTTAAAAATGTTCATATTTCCTTGCGTAAGTGGGAGCCTATTTAAACATGTAAATAGTTGTGAATTTATCTTTTAACTAATACAATTTGCAAAGGAATAGGAAAATGAGTGTGCGCATTGCTAAGATAAATTTAGAAAAAAAGCAGGCGCATATCGTGCAGATTATATAAATATAAAAATAATGTTTGCATAAAACGTGAACATTACAGAGACACTTACCAATTAGAAACTGTATGTATTTTCTGTTTTTCATTATTAGAAGCGTTATAAATAATATTAAAAAATCTTGACAACGCACAATAAAAATCTATTATAATCGCTTTTCTTTCTGTATCAATACAACTGGTTTTGAAAAAAATATATAACGGAATAATCAAAAGATATCACTTAGTCACACATTGTTTAATGTTGCCGATATGAAAGAATTATAAATTGATTTGTTTTCAATAGTCAGGTCAGATTTTTCTTTGTATCCAAACAAGATGTTATCACAAACCTCCGGTAGTTAAAAATGCGTATCGATTGTTTTATCAAATGATTCTAAGCACACTTCGATTCCAACAGCGCAAGCACGTGGTCGAATAATGACAATTGAACGCGATCCGATTTATATTGTTTCTCAATTGTCACTCGACGCCGCCGTCTGCCGATCCACACTTTTTTTTAATTTATTTATTTATGTATAAATTTGTTATGTGTATGTCGACTTTTTTTATAACAATTATTACTTCTGTTTAACACAAATTTAATTCTCTTGTGTCTATGTATGAATTTATTTTTCAATCGATTTAATATACGTCGCGTTGAGATTAATGAAATGCGAGTATTGAAACAATATACACTGCGCACGATGGTACTGTTTTATTAAATATTTTCAATGATGGTTTGTTATCATTATCTCTATACACATTCTGTACATTTTACTGATAACAACGTAATCGTTTTTGTGTATGAGTAAATAAGACATACGTCTTTTATGTCATACGAAAGATTTCATTTACATTTGTCTTTTTACACTGAAAAGTGTAAAGTACATATTTACAGATGTAATTAATTACTCACACGTACGCATATATATATATATATATATATATATATATATATATATATATATATATATATATATATATACACAAACATATAAATCGGTCAACAAATTAATTCGGTGCTTTTTTTATAAAAAATGAATATTTATGGAAAAATTAAATACATTTTAATCCTCAAAATATCATCCATTATTTTATATAACTTCGCTCCATCTGTCGAGCAACTATCGACTCTTTTGTCAGAAAAAAACATGTCGGCTTTGAGTCGATGAAGTCGTAATGCATTTTCGAACCTTTTCCACTGTTTTAACATTTTTTGTACGTTTTGTACGTCACAACATCATCTCTTAAAGTTGAGTGACAAGTCATGCGTGTTTCAGTATGATCTTGGAACGAACCGGCAGAGCATACAGTGAATTGGAAAATCATCACCAAGACTTAAAAGGTTTCATTTGCAAAAATCCAAAATCAAAACTATGCTGATTACCATTTTCGATAAACAGGATGTGATACATAAAGAATTTGTGCCCGAAGGGCAAAAATTTCATAGTGCATTCTACATTGAAGTGATGAAGAAGTTATTGCAACACATTTCTCGAGTGCAATTTCGAGAAAAGGGTAGTTGATTCTTGTTATATGACAATGGACCTGCCCATTCTGCACTGATTGTGGTCATTTCTAATGAAACACGGCGTTGTTGAGATCAATCACCCACCCTATTTACATGACAGAACCAGCAGATTGTTTTCTTTTTCCTAAAGTGAAAACTCAAAGGGAGACGATTTAATAACGTAGAAGGTATTAAAAAAAATGCGACCGCCGAATTGAAAGCAGTTCCTTCGGAATACCTTTTCCGACTGCTTTCAAAAACTTTTAGAACGTTACAGTAAGTGTAATAAACTAAACGTAGATTACTTAATACACATTACTTAATACAATACTTAAGATTACTTAATAACATAAATATAAATCAATTTTCCGATTACATAAATTGTGTTTCTTTTCATTGTACCAATCCGGGAATTAAACTGACAAACCTTGTGATGTGTCTGAGACACATATTTGAAAGAGAACAGACATTGCCTGTATCTGAAACACTTGGAATGCATAAGGTTAAAATTACTATACAAATTTCCTGATAAACAGCTAAGATCTAATAATGATTATGATTAGATTCAACCGTATATAATCACATTTTAAGTCACAATATTTCTCCGTTTAAAGGCAACGGATATCCGTTAAGTACAAAGATTGCTCTAAAAAGATAACAGAAAAAATCTAATCCAAATATGCAAAGATTACTGAAACCATATCAATATAGTACATTCAGAATTATCACATGTATGAAATCAAATTATAGACTAGTTAAAAACCAGCTGTAATTTAACGTATATTAGTTCATAAAACATTGTAGTTTCTATTATCTTATTATTTTTTTTTGTGATTATATATACATATATATATATATATATATATATATATATATATATATATATATATATATATGTATATATGTATATATGTATATATATGTATATATGTATGTATATAAGCAACATCAGTTCGCGGTATTCATTGAGAATAAATGACGATGATATGTATATATAATGGTATATGAGAACACAGGTTCATATGTTAAACGTCGATTGACGCAATTGTCTGATTTGTTGTTGTTAGTGTGTTTCTTGAACACAATCAATTTTCAATTTATTATCGACGAAATGGTCTATTTATAAACAATGACGAAGCTTGTTTGAAATTGGCGGAATTTGTTACATATGTAATATACATATATGCATAGCCACAGACGTTTGTATATGAGAGAATGTGTATGTGACTGCTGTCGCGAATATCAATTAATTACCCGTTATAAAATAACAATGTGCCACGAATCTATTTATGGATGCATTGAGATGATCTATCGGTTCTACACATTGACTGCAACGGTCCATTTAATATAAAATAAAACAAATCTCCGACACTGTAAAATATATTGAATCAAATGCGATGTATGAATAATGAGCGCATAAAATAATTTAAATGCATTTCAGAGGCCATGACATGAAAATGGTAGACAATTAATACTGTTTATTCTGAAATATGCGCAACGTTTTCTTTAACATGAAGAACGTCATACGAAATTAAAAGACTTTTTCTATTCTCAAAAATATTAGTTTATAGCACTGGCACTTGCAGTAAACTTGTGAAAAAATACATTTTTCTCTCATAATAAAAAAATAAGCGAAATGATAAATTCAAAAATAGACCAATCAGTTATTAAATTGATATAAAAAATATTTTTTTTGGATTAACATATTTTATTTATATATATATATATATATATATATATATATATATATAAGTTTTCTATCGGAAAATACTTTTTAATTCAATAAATTACATTAAATTTTCATAAAAGCACATTCCTAATAAAATAGTTGTACACGTGGGCGCTTGTTGGAGTATTTTGATTTGATATTAGAGACAACAGCGTCAGTTTCAAAGTGTGCTTTATTTTTTGACATAATCTCCTCGAAGTTCAACGCACTTGCTCCAACGTTTCTCCAGCTTCACGATTCACATCTTCAAGCGACTCGTATCGCTTTCCAGCTAGAAAAATGTTGAGTTTTAGGAACAGATGGAAATCCGAGGGTGCCGAATGAGGCAAATACGGTGGATTGGGAATAATTTCAAATTACAATTCAATCAATTTTTGCTGAGCGACAACGTTTGAATGAACCTATGCGTTGTCCTAGTCAAACAACACTTTTCGTTAGCCATTCCGGGATGTTTTTTCCGAGATCTTTACCTTCAACTTCTCCAGAAATGTTCTTTAGTATTAGCATGTAACTGCTTTTCCTTTCTGAAAACAGTCGATCAATAAAATTCCTTTCGAATCTAAGATAACTGACGCTATCATCTTTCCAGCCGAGTGAACCGTGTTTCCCTTTTTCGGAACTGTCTCGGTGCTTTCAGTTCACCGTTTTAATTGCTTTTTCAATTCTAGCGTATAAGGGTGAATCTAAATGTTATCCATGATCACAAAACGCCGCTTGAAATCCTTTGGATTCTTTTTAAACAGTTCTAAGAAATCCGCTGATGTTCGTGTATGATATTATGATATATTAATACTAATTAAAAATATTGACAGGAAAACATATTTTATTTTTTATTATGTGTTGAGCAAATAAAACATGAATACACAAATACACATACACACACAGTCATATATATATATATATATATATATATATATATATATATATATACATTTTTTCTATCCGTATTATTTTGAATAAACCATAACATACACTTGTTATCTACTATTACTTATAAATAGAATATTCTATTAATTTCTATTACTTCTCTAAGTATATATAAAAAAAAATTAATATCTAAATTAATGATTAATAATTATAATTTATGTGTATGTATGTATACATACATACATATATATATATATATATATATATATATATATATATATATATATATAACACTAAACGCACTAGTCCCAACATTTCTCCAGCTTCGCGATTCCCTCTCGGAAGTGAGTTTCTTCGGGATTCTCAAAATAACCGTTTGTTACCTCTATCGCCTCTTCAAGTGACTCGTATCGCTTTCCAGCCAGAAAAATTTTGACTTTCGGGAACAGATGGAAGTTAATCAGGCGAATACGATGTATGCGCAAGGATTTCAAATTCAATTCGAGCAACTTTTGCTGAGCGACAACGCTTACGAGTAAATGAGCCGATGCATCGTCATGGTGAAACAACACTATTTTCTTAGCCATTCCAGGTTGTTTTTCCACGATCACTACTTTCAACTTCTCCAAAAGTGTTACGTAGTATTTGTAGGTAATTGTTTTCCTCTTCTGACGATAGTCAATCAAAATAATTCCTTTCGCGTCCCAGAAAACTGACGCCATTACCTATCCAGCCGTATGAACCGTCATTGCTTTCTTCGGAACCGTTTCACCGCATTCAGCTGATTATTTTGATTCCGTTTTCCATTCTGGAGTGTAATAACCGAATCCAAATTTCATCCATAGCAACAAAACGTCGCATGAAATTCATTGAAGTCTTTTTAAATAGTGCCATGAAGTCGGCTGATGTTCGCGTATGAATTGGTTTGCTCAGTTGAGATTCCCATGTCCTCTGCTATTTCGCTCACTTTCACTTGTTGGTAGGACAAAATGATATAATAGTCTTTATCAATGATTTCTGACGTGACAACTGTTCTCGGGTGCCTCTTCGTTGCTCGTTCTGCCACGTTTAAATTCATTAACCCAAAGTCAAACGGTTCCGTAGGAAGGACTAGATTCACCTAGTGTAGGAAAATTATCTCATGAATTTCTTTCTCTGTTTTCCCTCCAAAAAAAAGAACTGAACCACACCTCGAATTTCGATTTTATCCATTTTGCATTTTCGCACGAAACGCTTATATTGAAACAACTCTCAAATGAAGAATTAATGTTAGAATGACTTTACACTTCGCATACGTTACTAAAAAGGCTGGAACTAAATAAAAACATATCCAGCTGTTCCCCTTTTCCTGACCGAGTACATGAACCAAGTTAATCAAATTTCCCTCGTAATTATAAAAATGCTAAAATAATCATAAATCTATATTTGATAAACGAACATAAAATTGATAAACATAATTCTCTAAAAAAACATAAATACTATCATTCGTTCGAAAACCCCGTAATGTTAATAAGCCAGGGCACGGCTTAAGAAGCAAGTAAATGAAACTGTACAATGTTTTGTCCAACAATTCGATTATAATAAACCTACAAAAACTTAATTTACAACTAGATATATAAAGATAATATTTTATTCATATATTTTTATTAAAAAAATTATTTATCATTGAAATTATTTACTTTTACTCCTAGGATCCCATTGTTATATTTTTCGACTTAGTCGTGTTAGATGTAGATGTATTTCTTTACTATAAGTTTCGACTCTTGAGCCATCTTTTGATAATTTGAAGACATACGAAATTATGAAAAGATGTCTCAGAGTCTAAACCAATCGTTACAGCATATATCAAGTGATTTAAAGGAAGAAAACTGATGAGAACAATATCTGACTGACTTTAAAATCGAAAAATTTTAATTTCATACTCTAATTAGTTCAGAAAATAATTATATAGAATTAGTGTACAGAATCTTGTGTTAGTCAGCAGCACATTGTTATTAATATTTTTTAAAAGAAATACTTTTAAAATTAAAATACTGATTATATTCCATTCCTACAATCATACAATATAAACGAATAAATATCATGAATTTTAATATTTGAAAAGACAAACAATACCTATCTAAATCATTATTTATTTAATGTCAAGATTTAGAATAATTATACCCGTTGTAAATAGTTATTATAAAATATTTAAGTTATAAAACTTATTTTTCGCGCCTGATAATTATTTTTTTTTAATTATCAATGAAAAATAATAGGTAATTTTAAGAAATCAATAATTTTAAATTCAGCATCAAATATATTAAAACTATTGTGTATTGAAATGAATACAATTATAAAGCAATAGTGTAAGTTAAGTTGCATTTATGTTAAATTATTCAAATTTTAAACAGTAAAAAGGCATATTGATGGCAATTTTGTTTATTATATAAAATTATTTTAATAAATGAAATAAAATCTGTTTAGGTTTTAATTCAGTCGTTTATATACATTTTTAATTTTAAACATTTAATCCCAGATTATTACATTTTTATTAACATTTCAAACATTATGATTTGTAATTTTTTATCAGAAAAAAATGTACTTCGACAATAATGATTTATTCTGAAAATTATTCTCTATTTTCTACAAGAAGTTTATAAATTTTGATTAGATTTTTCATAATAATTATTTTCCTAAGAGGGCACATACAATGTTTTATTCTTCAATTTAAAAATAAAAAAAAAACCAGATATTTTTCATTACGTGTCTATTTCTATTGAAAAGCAACATTATATCTTTGATATTCGAAAAAAAAGACAAATCAAATTTTCTCAATTTCTATTATATAACAATGAAAACAATTTTATTTTTTCGAAATATACATAGGTTTAAGTCAAGTAGTCCTATATAGAGGTTAAACTTTTTTGAATATAATATATTATTTATTAGTGCACCAAGATTTGTTTCAAATAAGTTTTATTTTACTCACTATGTATATATATATATATATATATATATATATATATATATATATATATATATATATATATAAATACATATTTTAAAAAAACTCATACCAATTTTAGAATAACCTGATGTCACTAAGAGATTAAGATCGGTTAAGATATCATTTTCAGTTAATATAAATATCAAATTTATTAAAATAACAGGAAACCATTGAAAGATAAATATCCATTTACAGTTGTGTTCACCACAACATTGTATTTGCCACAAATCTTTAAATAAAAACTTGAAACCCACATTTCCTTAAACAGTAAAAACATCATTTTTATTTTCATTTAAAATGTATAATTAAGATAATGTTATATAAAAAAGATGATGAGGAACGGATAATCAGATTTTAGGTCGTAAATTTTGATAAATTATTATAGTTACATATATATATATATATATATATATATATTAAAACAGTAATTAAACAAAAAGTCAGTTAAAAAATACGTTTCGAAATTAAAAAAATTGATAATTTTGTCTACAATAAATATTGGCACTGTGACTGAATTCATTTACAAAAAATAAGTGTTACTATCTTCATAAATGACAATTTTTTCTGATTAAAAATGTTTAATTATTAATTTTTATTAATTTTATGTGGTCGCTTATGCGTTTTTCGATAACATTAACAAAGAAATGTCGTTGATGCCCTATCTTCCTTAGGAGTTTAGAAGAATATAAAGAAAGAAAGAAGATTGAAGTATTTTATCACTGCGCGAACTTAGGATTTCTCCATTGTTTACAAAACACAAAACTTCTTCAATTTGACAGACTGTCAGATGCTAACTACTTGACATAACTTTATAAAACTTCAGAGTCAAACTAATGAAAAATGACAATGAGAAAAATCATAGACAATTCATGACAATTTATGCTATCTATCAGCTAGGGTAGAACGTTTTGTCACACTCTCCTATATATATATATATATATATATATATATATATATATATATATATATATATATAATATATTATATGTAGAAATATTGCAATACAAAAATAATAAAATTATTAATGAAACATCAAAAGATGCAAAGTGATTAATGATGTATATTGTATGCATGTCTGCATACATACATACATATATATATATATATATATATATATATATATATATATACACTGACAATTTTATATATACCAACAATATTACTTGCGTATTTGTCAGGTATGTAAATTAACACCCATTCGTTCGTATAATTTATATATAATTACCAACATATACACGCTCATGAATATTATTGTGCATTTAATTTAAAATTCTTGTTTTCAACGCTTGAGGAGGGACTGACTCATGTGTAAATATTTTCGAACAAATATTTCTTATGATACTAACATTTAAAATTTGTTTCATAATGGGTATTTAAGGTGCATATAATAATATGTATTTTTTCATCACATTTAGTATTATTTTAATAAGTGTACAAAACTGAATGTTTTTTTCGATTTCTTTCTATGTGCAAATTACAATTTAAATTACAAAAGAGTATTATTTTAAGGATGAACGGGATTTTGTATTTTGAATAAATATCGTATTTTCCTTATGTCTAAGAATATAATTAATATATTCTTGACTTTAGAAAGTAATAAGTTGATAATTATTATAAACAATACATACATGCACATATATATTTGGTTAATAAAAAAATAATTGCGGTTTATGGCCTTCAAATTCATATATATTTTTGAATTTAAGTGGTTTTAAGTGGTGTTTAAATAAAACCAAAGTCGATGTTACCAAAATACAGACCAAAAAAATGCACTTTAAAATGAAGAATTTAGAAAACAAAACCCGTTATTATTTTCCTACCAGCCTAATATATGTATATATATATATATATATATATATATATATATATATATATATATATATATATATATATACATATACATATATATATATATATATATATATATATATATATATATATATATATATATATATATATATACATATACATATTCTATTTCTCTCACTGCATGAATTTTAATATATATTCATTGCATTGAACTCTGTACTCCATTTATAGTAATAGGCTATTACAATATTTACTATTTTACTATGGGAAATACCACTCGAGAAAAACAAACACCGTTTACGTATTAATAATTTTTTTTAAAACATTTAGTATTTATAAGGTCGTCCTAATTGAGGAAAAACTTAACAAAAATATTTAAGACATATGACGTACTTAGTATCATTTAGAAGGCTGAACTAAAGACACTTTCATTTCAAACCCAAATTTATATACATATTGCGTTTCGTCAGTGTGTTTCTTTAAATTCCACGAGTACGAATAATGATGATATTAAATAATTAATAATAATTGGGTACAGTAAAATAATTAATTATATTACTTTATCACAATATAGTTTGACACTATGCTTAGAGTCACTCTACAGCATGAGTTTTTTACTGACTCGACGAAATAAAAAACATTTTTCTGATATAAGTGTTCAATACCTGATTATTGGTTATATTTGATTATTGTTTCTGTGCATTTCGATGACGATTCCATCATTCTTAAACTAAAGAAAAATCTGATTTTTCTTGTACCGTACCGCTATGAAGATGACGGCATGGTTATCGAAATACAGATAAAAAATAAACGAAAATGATAAATAATCAATTACTAAACATTTTTGATACAAAACGTGTGTAATTTATGGAGCAACCGAAAAATTTGTTCGAAATTTTTATTATATTTTTAGTGCAGTTCGTAAAATATTATAAGTATACTAAACAAGTAAGAAGTATACTACATATAAGTATACTAATAAGTAAAATAATATAAGTATAAATATTTAGGTATACTCAGTGGCGCGAATATTCCTGTAACTTACACCAACAGGAGGGACCAAATCAATATTTTATAAACTCATTACTGCAGTATAACACTGTACGTGGGGCCCCCTGAATCATAGTTGTCTGAGCCCCATGAGCTATAACGCGCCACTCAGTATACTGTTATAATGGCGTCTGTTGATGCTTGACTCGGAAAAATATTTATTGATATAAATTAATAAATTATATTAAGTATAAATAGTATAAATAACATATATATATATATATATATATATATATATATATATATATATATATATATAACTGCATAAAAATTATAAACTTTTATTCTTATTTACTATAATATTCAATATCTTCTTCAAAAAATTAAAATTGACAATACCATAAAATAATATTTTTAGATTTATGGCAGCTGCAGGACACGTGCAAAATGAATTTATATATGCATTATAGTTTAAAAATTAAAATCTGTAACCCTTTCATTGTTTGATGTCCTTATATTACCGCATTTACATAATTTATCAACTCGCAAACAGACAAATAAATGAAAATCGATGAAATAAAATTATTTTTTTTTAAAATTGATATATCAAATGTTAACAAAATGTGAAAAGATCTTGCCTCTGTTCATAAATTACAAACATAGAAATTTTACAGGTTTTAATTTTTTAATTTTATATATATATATATATATATGTATATATATATATAAAAATATATATGTGTATACATATATATATAAATATATATGTGTATATATATATATATATATATATATATATATATATATATATACATTATTGAAATTCGATAATATAACGAATTTTCAATAAGGGAACACCTAAATTAACAAAAATTATGATTATAATGTGTCCATTTGTAGTGAATCGATTTCCAAATGTATACAGACCACATAATGAAAAAATGGATAATTTTTAAAACGACAATGCGACTTAGTATTAATTATAAGACTTATAAGTAAATATTTAATATTTAAATGTAAACAATAATCACTTTTACATAGTAATATTGATTAATAATATTTTTGGATTAAAAAATAATTATCTGATTGTGTTTACAGTATAATATAAAGGTTGGTTATTGCGATTTTAGGACGCATCGACAGCAAGGTCACTAGCTCCCGAAATGTAATATAAAGATCTATATAGTTTAATTAATTAAAAAAAGCGTTTAAAAAGTGGATTATAACATACAATAATTATTTTATAGAATATCTTATCACATATATATATATATATATATATATATATATATATATATATATATATATATATATATATATATATATATATATAATGTTTATTCGTACATGAATTAAATGAATGATTTCAGTATACAATGTTTATACTGGAATCATTCATATAAAAAATGAAATTATTTATTGTTATCTTTGGTCGAAAGTTAAAAACATTCGTAGAGAGATAAATATTCATAAATTATGTGTCCTATTTTTAAAATAAACATAAGACCTCAAAAACATTAATTAAAATATTAAATTACATAATAAGAAAGTTCCCCTTGAATAGGATTACAGATTATCGACTGATTTACTGACATTTCTGACCTATTTGCGTACTTTCCAGTTTATAAGAAATTGTAGATCTTATATATATATATATATATATATATATATATATATATATATATATATATATATATATATATATATATATATATATATATACTCATTCGTACACATACATCAAATATGCATACATACAGAAATATAAAATGATTTGAATAATGTTTATTTTCTAATTTCACGGCTAATCTTAATAGTGTACACAAATCGTAATCTGGCTTATGTGTAACAAAGAAAAGAGAAAAACAGACAATGATTTATTTGATGGACGATATTCGTACGTAACAAAACTGGTTGTCTTTCATGTCGATAAACTACAAGACTCAAGACCACACATCCTGACAAGTACAAAGAGATTATCTGCGGACAACCATCGTTGCGATCTCTTTAAAAGCGACTGTTAATTGTGGTTCAAGTATTTAGTGGACGCAGTCCGTCGACGATATTACTGTCACGATTCCATTTCAACAATAATGAAGACAAGTTTTGTTCTTATTGTGGTCGTTGCGCTTGCCGGTGAGTTTAAATTTGTATTTTAATATTACATACATACATACGTGTATATATATATATATATATATATATATACACACATATATATATATATATATATATATATATATACATATATATATATATATATATATATATATATATACATATATATATATATATATATATATATATATATATGTATATATACTTATATACATACATACAAATATATATATATATATATATATATATATATATAAATAAATAAACACTGAATATAAGATATGAAAACAAAAATATTATCATTTTCATTTAAGAAATAAATATTTTTAATACAATACCTTTTGTACACAAATTATTTTGCATTATATATATATTTTTATTTACATGTTTGACATAAAAAATAAAAATAAAAAATAAAATTATCAATATGCTTTTTCAATTACAAAACTTACTATTAAAAATACTCCTTTATTTAACATATTATTCTTTATATATAAATAGATATTATTAAATGGAAAAGTGTTTTAATTTCTTCTGATTTCAACAATCACGAGTCTGGTTTACATACATTTATAATATATTTTCTAACATTTTTACCACGCGTATTTACCGATTAACTTCTAAATATTTAAATGTCTTTCTTTATTCAATATTTTTATCATCCGTTCATTCTTTCTTTTTACATCTTATCTTATCTATTTCTATTATAAAGTTTATTCTTGTTATTATATGTTTAAATTTTATATGTTTTCGTATCAATTTTATGGGTCTTTTACTTATTCTTTTTATTGCTGTTAATTATATTCTTTCTCCACTATCGTGTCATTATTTATTAACGCCGACTATTTAATTTTAATAAAACAATATTGGATCAATTTGTTCTATTTGTTTTCGTCTATAGAAAACGAATAGAATTACTCGAAAAAATATTCGAAAACTTTAGACAATAGAGAAAAGCATTCTTAAAGAAGCAAAAAATGGATTAAAAATTTCTTGAAAATGTATGGAAAAAAGGATTTTCAATTAATTTCAAACGTCTTTAACTGGCATATAATATTATTATTATCCTATTTATTCTTAAATTCACTCCCTTCTTCTGTGTAATTTTATTATTTCTAATATATATCCATACTTGTCTATAATATCGAAATCAACTCCAACTCTACGGATAATTTAATCATATATTCACACACACATATATATATATATATATATATATATATATATATATATATTATTTCTTAAAGAATACATGTTCAAAAATCGTAAATGAATATTAAAATATTGATGCATTTTTAAATATCTTCAATAGTTTAGAAGACAATCACTACAAATTACCTACCACTAAAAACAAATATAATTTAAAAGTAAATTTTCTTGGTTCTCAATGATTTGTATATTTTTTGATGCATAGTCTGTATTCAGCTTATTATAAGGTACTACGAGAAACAAGTTTGAGAAACAAGTTTTATAAAGTCTGATTTGTAAATTAAAATTACGATGGCACCTAAAATTTAACAGCAGGAAAATAGTAGTCTAAGTATTTTGCACTAAAAAAAAATTATGTTAAAACTTTTATACCGTTCTTTCTTTTTTTATTCATATATATATATATATATATATATATATATATATATATATATACAGATATATATATATATATATATATATATATATATATATATACACTATTAACAATATATAAATTAATGATATAAATACGTAAATGTACATTATTTATATATTAATATTATTCAAAGCATAATAAAACAAGTTTGCATTTGGAATCCCTGAATTTTCTTTTGTCATATGGTATTCACATATTTACGACGTTCCAAACAAAATATCATATTCATTTAAAAATTATTTAAATTATACACTTATTTCACTCCTACAATCATATTGAAGAGTTTTTGTGAGTTTTTATGATAAATTAATGCTAATTAAAAGTATTCAAGGCCAAATATAGATTTTTAATTGTTTTACTACCTTTTGAGCAAAAATAAAACATTAATACACAAACATATAGTCATATATATATATATGCATATATATATATATATATATATATATATATATATATATATATCATTTTTTCAATTAGTATTATTTTGAATAAACCATAGCATACACTTGTTATCTGCTATTTCTTATAAACAGAATATTCATTAATTTCTATTGCTTCTCTAAGTGTATATAAAAAAGTTTAATAACTAAATTAATGACTAATAATTATAATTTATATGTATATATATTTATATATATATATACGAGCACGGTTTGAAGAGTAACTTGATTCGATATTAGAGTCAACAGCTTCAGTTTCAAAGTGTACTTTATTTTTCGACCTAATCCACTCGAAGTTGAACGCACTTGTCCCCTATTTCTCCAGCTTCGCGATTCCTTACCGGAAGTGTGTTTCTTAGAGGTCCTCAAAAAAGCTGTTAGTAGCTCCTATCGCCTCTTTGTTCGAATCATATCGCTTTTCAGCCCGAAAAATTTTGAGGTTCGGGGACAGATGAAAGTTCGAGTGAGCCACATCAGGCGAATACGGTGGCTGCTCATTTCAACTTCTTCAAAAGTGCTGCATATCATTGGACAATAACTGTTTTTCCTTTCCGAAGAAAGTCAATCAAGTTACCTCACTCAATTTCACTCGTCGATCGAACAAAACCATATGCATTTTATCAATGATTTCTGGCGTGCCAGCTGTTCTCAGGCTTCCTGAGCGCGGTGCATCTTCGATGCTCGTTCTGCCACGTTTAAATTTATTCACCTAAAATCGAACAGTTTCGTACGAAGAACAAGATTCACCCAATTTAGGAAATATTCTTTCAATGAATTTCCTTCGTTCTTTTCCGTTCCAAAAGAAACAAACTGAATCGCACTTTGAGTTCCAGTTTTATTCATTTTGCACTATCGCACGGAACGCTCGTTTTGAAACAACTATCAAACGAAGAATTAATGCCGGAATGACTTGCAACTTCACATGGGTTACTAAAAGGGATGGAACTATTTGAAATCATATACAGCTGTCCCACTCTTCCTCAGCGAATACACGGACTATGTAATTCTTTAAACCGTTTTCGTACATACATACACACACATACATACACACACACACACACACACACATATATATATATATATATATATATATATATATATATATATATATATTAGGTACAAACTCGTAAAAACTATACAAAAATGATCTTAAGCACATCGATATGACTATGATGGAATAGTTCTTATATATTGTTCGAAAAAAAATTGACAAATTTTCATTATTTCTTGTCAATTTCAAAACAAAAAAATATAACAGAAAATTCATGATATATTTTGAATTTAAAAATTGGAAAACAGAAAAGAATTTTGAAAAAAAAACAATCATAAGACTATAAAGCAAAGAATAGTCTAAAAGCACGGTAGAAATGATAAATAAATTGATGGAATCACTGACAAACGTCCTTCAGGTTATAATAAATGCCAATAGGGTATATCCAATATATTAACCGTTCGTTGACTTCCATGTTTACATTATTCGAACCAAAAAATAAAAGTATAAAAATGAAGAGAACAATATTTATATTCCAGCTACGGTGGTATCAGGCGCTGTGCGTAGAAGACGTCAACAATCATTCGAAGAATTATTTGCACAAGGTTTACCAGCTGAAACAACAACACCACAAACTCAATTACCGACTACAACAACTTTATCGCCAAACTCGCCTATAGTTCGTTGTATAAGAGCATGTGTAGTCCTCCCTCATTACAATCCTGTTTGCGGTAGTAACAGAGTTACTTACAATAATATGCAACAACTTGAATGTGCACGACGATGTGGTGTCGGTAAGTACAAGATTTAATTCAACCATAGTATAAAAAAATATGTAAAATGATCATTTACTTATTCACAACATAAAAAAGTCACAAAAATATATCAGTGTTACATGGTAACAAAAAAATACGTTTTAATCTATCTCACTGTTATGTTGTTTTATCTGGATTATTTAACCTTTTTACCCTCCACGGCATTATTAAGATATATTCACGAGAAACACGTCACAATTCTTCTATATCTTATCTGCACCTCATCTAAAAGTAACATTTACTACATTAAAACTCCTGTTTTAAACATTTGAAATTTAAAATCAAGTAATCAATCAGTATTGACTTATAAAATTCAAAACATAAAATAAAAATTCAGTGCGTCATATTATAAATCAAAAAGGAAAGGATTTTTAAAGTGTGTTTATTTGAACATATATGAATGTTTTGTTTTTAATCATTAAACGATGAAGCAATAATATTGAAATCGATGCAGATTATATTGAAAAAAGAAAAATGTAAATTAAAATAAACATGTTCTTTAGTTCTTTGTTTTTTGACTTATTATCTGATGTAAGACTATCAATTTTTTATATTTAATTATTTTATAAGAATCTGATAATCATTTTATGTTATTATTTGTGGCATATGAGGAAAATAATTTTAAACGAAATTATACAGAAACATATATAATTACAGATATATATATATATATATATATATATATATATATATATATATATATTACCTAATAAAAAAATGACCTTCACATTTAAATGAATGGATGAGTAGAGTTAAACATTGTAAGAAAGAATGGATTGTTGTAAACATTTCTAAATTAGAATGATTTCTTCCTCCTTCGATTTTTTTTAAATATTTCAAATGGAAATTTAAAATATATTCAATATATTTAAAATATAATTTTAAATATTAACCATTCTGATAAAAAATACACAACTCTATTAATAAAATTATTGTTTTTGAACTAATTAAAAAAATTAAGTACTCTCAACTAGTTGTTTATTTTAAAGAAGCATGTATTTGAAATGAAAGGATAGTACAAAAAATCAATTGGACTAAATTATAAAACGATAAATAAATTAACAGGTACGGCACATACATACCGTATATATGTATATAATTAAATAAATATCTGTGTATTTGTATGTCTGTGAATAGATTTATTGTTAAAGTATGAATGAGTTTATATATTTTAATCATAAATAATTTTAATTTTTATAATTTAAAATATTTTGTTTTCAAAAGTTATAAATTATATATATATATATATATATATATATATATATATATATATATATATATATATATATATATATATATGTATATTATATATATATATATATATATATATATATATATTATATATATATATATATATATTATATATATATATATATATATATATGGCAATATAACTAATAATTTTTTATCATTTCAGATGTGCAGTTATTGTTCGGCGGTGCGTGTCGCGCACTGTAAACGTTCAAAATTTTTATTGATGTCTTTTCCTATATAACAATTTCGTTTGAATCTAGAACTATTATATAAAATTCAATTTTCTTCCATAAAATAATTACAAAATGAAGATTCACAGTCAATTTTATTTATTTTTTACACAGATAAAAAAATATGTCTAGTTTGACTAAAATTCTGTTCGGGACAAAACTATAAAAATAAAGTCATTAGCAATTAAACTAATCACAGTAAAAATACTTGAGTTTCCAAGTATTATTTCAAACGTTCTTTTAATATATATTTTAATAGCTTTTATTTTTGTTTAATATTCTCAGCTGTCAATATATATATATATATATATATATATATATATATATATATATATATATATATATACATGCATGCATAAAATAATGAATAACATTTGACGATTTTTTTTATTTCGCATATTGTTTTATATATTATTTTGTAAACGCTAACGGCCTTATAGAATGAATAAACTTCAGTTTTTTGTAATGTACAAAAGTAAACAAATACATTTTTAACAGAAAATTGTTTGTATTTAATCACCTTTACTAGGTCCGTAGCCAGACTGTCATATTAGAGGAGGCAAAAAAATTTTAAGGGGACAATTTTTTATTGATAAAATTGTTGAGGGTTACGCTGTAAACACGTTTAGAAAAAAATTTTTGCGCGTAAAAACGTTTTTAATCGTCAAGGTGAACCCATTAGGAAGATTCTCTCAATGATTCTTCACGATTTTCAAATCTTCCAAAATCGCAAATTTTGTTAGGAAGGCAAACGCAGAAACCAGAGTGGGCAGTGCTCCCTCTACCACACCTTTGACTACGTGCCTGCCTTTAACTATGTCTATAAAAAGTACAAAGATAACTATTAAGAACTAGCGATGATTGATACAGGTAGTGGTTAGATGACCTTTCCGTGCACCATGTACAAACCAATGAAAGGCTATCTACATAGTATATATGATACTTTGTTGAATATACTGCACGGAATGTCTCCTTCAAGAGAGCATGAAAAATTTCTCCACAAATAAACGGACATCATCTCCGATCCAAAATACAAACAGGTGATATAAGCGACGCGAATCATGGAGTCCCGTACGATATACTTGTCAAAAAGTTATAAAAATTATATATGATTATCTTAAAAATATATAATGATGTTCTAAATAATAAATACTTCTAGACAATAAAATATAATTATTAATATATATATATATATATATATATATATATATATATATATATATATATATATATATATTGTTACAACCAAAGCATATTTCATTTTCAGTCAAACTTAAAAATATAAAGCATTCCATATTATGAATTCCCTGAAACATTACATGTATAAATAGAAATGGAAGAAGCCACAATGATGTTCTACATAATAAATACTTCTAGACAATAAAATATAATTATTAATATATATATATATATATATATATATATATATATATATATATACTCGTACATTTAATTGACAAACCGACACTGATTCAGTCTTCAAATGGATGCCTAATTTCGCATCGCACAACAAAAATGGCCGATTTGCGAAATTACCACATTTTCTGTGACGTCAGAGCGAATTTGTAGAGGCGATTGGTCGCGAACCACGCATGCTACCGATGAACTGGAACGAGTTTGGAGATTCGACGGATGTCTAATATCGCTTTGCAGCACAAACAACTATCGATTTGCAAAAAAAATATTTTGCAAAAAAATATTTTTCACTTTCTTTGCAATTTTTTCATTGCGTTGGATGCTGGTAGATTTGTAAGCCTACGTATTAATATTTAAAAGTAACACCGGCCTCTAAAATGCATTTGAATCAGGATGCTATTTGGATCATTCACAATATTCGGGCCCTATTTCTCCCACCCTGTACGCTCAATTGATAAACCCACACCGGTTCAGTATTAAAATAGACGTCTAGTATCGCATCGCATAACAAAAATGGTCGTTTTAAGCAAAATTTTACATTTCCAGTGACGTCAGTGCGAAATTGCAAACGCGATTGTTCCGACACCGCACGCGTTACCGATGTACTGAAACCGAATCAGAGTTTAAATGGGTGTCTAGTATCGTTTCGCAATGAAAAAACTGTCAATTTGCAAAATATAAATTATTGCAAAAATAATTTCTTCGCATTTTTGACAATTTTTCTGCCGTATCGGAAGCGAGCTGATCCGTAGACCCACGTACAAATAATTTTACCTTACCATTTCAAAGATGCTGGATTGGCATTATTACAATTTTGTAAATTATAATTTTGATTGTAATTTTATTTTCTGTTCTTAATATATACTCTTAAAACAAATCACAAGTTCATAGTTTTTTTCTATGCTTTAAAGAATTGAATTATTGAATTAAACATTACAAGTTCTATATACTTTCTAAAAATTCTTATTAAAAAATGAAGAAAATGTCGTTATTAAATTCGTGAAATAATATTCGTTTGAAATAACAAGCTTAAGTATCTCGAACAAAATCAAATGTATAAAGAAAACATTGTGTGAATGTTATACATTTCACGATTAATACTTAAAATTGTTTTAAACACATTTATAGTAAAAGTAATGATTGAATTAACTTATGCTCATACTTATAAAATCAATGTAATTTAGAATATTTGTGTAATTTTGTCAATATACATTATTTAAAAACTGAAGCCCTTAGCCCAAAATTTCACAGATTCATATTTCGATAGCAAGTTTACAAACAATAATTGATTTTATTATCCAGTCCAGAAAATGAGCATCATTTGAAAATTACAAAAAAAATTACATTACTAGATTATACAATCAGATTGTTATTAAAAAGTTCAAAAATTGACAAATTGTTAACTAAAAATTATAATTAACTATCTTTAAAAATAAGAAATGTTTTTAAATGCATTTACATTGAGAAGAATTTGATCTTTTTAATTGTTTAATCATTACTGAAAAGAATGATATATATATATATATATATATATATATATATATATATATATATATATATATAAATTTGACTGTTTTGATATCCACTTGTTTGTAAATGCATTTACAAATTGTTATAATTTTAGTATGACCCTACGAAACAGTCACTTCTATATTCGTCTTTATTAAATTTTATACGGAATTACATATTATTAAATTTACTCATTTTTATTAATTTTGTACATAATTTATTTACTTACATCTTTACATCCATTTTGTCGTACTCGTTTTTGTTATACCGGAACATTCTGCTAATCATGAATGGTGTTTTTCTGGCAAAGGTAAGGTTTTCCAGAGCGTACCTGTTTTAACAAAATATGGTTTTTTACTGTTTATGCCAATTTGCATTTTATTTCAATGACAAAAAAGTAAACAAATAAACATAATTGCAGATAAAATTTATAATACTATAGAACTACATATAAAGTTGTAAAAATAACATTTGTAGTGAAAATGTATATGATCTGTAATTTTTTGTACTACATTTCAATATAGTCATGTTAATTATATTAATAGTCATACATTATTTTATTTACAATTTACTCTCCAAATATTATATTATACATATAACTTTCAATATAGATTCTAAATTATATCTATTACTCAGTTCATTAAAACATGGAACGGCAGTTCAACTTAATTGAAATTTAAAAGTAGAAAACATGAACATGTTTTTTTACACGCATGCATGCATGGTTCGATAAACGTCTTTGCACATTAGCAATATATTTCTTTTATACGATACAAATATTTTTAATTAATTTTAATGGACAATTATGCGAAAACAGCTCACAATCTCACATTTCCACCGACACCTAACTCCACCATGCGTTAAGTGTTGAGATTTCTTCTGCGTAATATAATGTTTCCAGGCACATATTCAGTTTGGAACCTTTCAATAAATAAAAACAATTCTGCTACTATAACATTTATATTGATTTTTTTTCTAAAATAATATGGAAATCGCGTGAATATCGAAATTTACGTACGAGTATTTTTGTGAATTTTATGTATTGCAAACAAGACATCTCTCTTTAACTCAATAGCATCCGTTTATCGTTCGCATTCTAATTGAGAAAATTTATTCAGTTATGATTAAAAACAAAAATTAAAATTTATAGTAATTGAATATTACTGCATATATGCAAACAATATTTATAATTTTTCTATATAAAAAAATAAAATTCCATCCTAAATTTTCCATAAAATCAAAAAAAAAAAATTTATTGTATATATATATATATATATATATATATATATATATATATATATATATATATATATATATATATATATATATATATATGTATGCGTGTGTGTGTTTCGAATTATAAATCGTTTTAGTGGCGCTCTCTACTGCCACCATATTTAATTTATAAACTAAATATCTTTGAAAAAAAAATTTATTTATCATTCGACTACGAGAAAGTATTGATTTCTTGTTTAGTTTATATCCAAACCTACACGAAACTTATTTTCATACAAGCTATAGGAAAATTTTAAAAATTATTTTTAACTATTTCTATGAGATGGTTCTATGTATCTACCTTAGACTCTACAATACACCCTTGACTTTGTTAATATTATTGCGTGTAAAGTATAGTAAATATTATTTTATTGTCACACAATTTTACATAGTTTAAGGTACATCTAATAAATAATTCATTTTTAAAAAAACATTTTTTCAAGAAAAACTCCCACAAAAAAATATATTAATTAATTACTTTAAAGACATCATATATAATTAAAAAACACAATGATTATAATATACTAATTTTTAAGATGTATTGTTAATACATTTGTTGGAAAGAACATCCAAAGGTATCCATTATGAACCGATGTTATTTTTGTCTCATTTATGATATAGAACATTAAAATAGGCATCGGATAGTATGAAATAGTTGCCACTTTTTTAACATTTTGGATATTTTAGGCATGAAAAACCTTTAATTTCGCGAATTTTTCGCGGTTTTTGTGACTTTTTTGGTATCTATTATGAACCGATGTTAATTTTGACTCATGTATGATATAGTATATTAAAATACGCATCGGATAGTATGAAATAGTTGCCATTTTTATAGCATTTTGGATCTTTTAGCCATGAAAAACCTTTATTTTTGTTAATTTTTCGCGGTTTTTGTGACTTTTTCGGTATCTATTATAAACTGATGTCAATTTTGACTCAAGTATGAAATAGAACATTAAATAACGCATAGAACAGTATGAAATAGTTGCTAGTTTTATAACATTTTGGGTATTTTATGAAGAAAAAACTGTAATTTTTGCTGATTTTTGCAGTTTTTATGATATTTCCGACATGTATTACGGACAGATATTAATTTAGTCTAGAAATATACATAAAGAATTAAAAGACGAATCGACCAGTATTAATTAGTTGCCAAATTATCCTACATATCCACAAAATAAGCAATATCCGTAATATCCACCATATACGAAATATCCGCATTATCCGCAATATCAAAAAAATGTGATTTTTTGCAGTTTATTTGATATTTCCTACATATTTTATGGACTGATATTAATTTTAAATAAGATATGATATAGAACAATTATATACGCATCGACCGGTATGAAATAGTTGCCATTTTTAAAACAATTTGGATATTTTATATATTGCGGATATGGCGGATATTGAGGATATGGCGGATATGGTTTATTTTGTTGATATGTAGGATATTTTGGTAACTAGTTAATACTGGTCGATTCGTCTATTAATGCTTTATGTATATTTCTAGACAAAATTAACATCGGCCCATAATAAATGTCGGAAATATCAAAAAAACCGCAAAATATCTGCAAAAATTTCCGTTATTCCTTCATAAAATATGCAAAGTGTTATAAAACTAGCAACTATTTCATACCGTTCGATGCGTATTCTCATGTTCTATATCGTAAAAGAGACAAAATTAACATAGGTTCATAATTGATACCGAAAAAGTGACAAAACCGCGAAATATCCGCAAAACATCCGCAAAAATAAACGTTTTTCTTGCTTAAAATATCCAAAATGTAAAAAAAATGACAAAAATTTCATACTGCTCGATGCGTATTCTCATGTTCTATATCATAAGATAATAATAAATACCAAAAACAACTCAAAAACCCCCAAAAATCGCATTTTTTTGGATTTTGCGGATATGCGGATATGGCGGATACGCAAAAATAAACGTTTTTCTTGCTTAAAATAGCCAAAATGTAAAAAAATGACAAAAATTTCATACTGTTCGATGCGTATTCTCATGTTCTATATCATAAGATAATAATAAATACCAAAAATAACTCAAAAACCCCCAAAAATCGCATTTTTTTGGATTTTGCGGATATGCGGATATGGCGGATACGCAAAAATAAACGTTTTTCTTGCTTAAAATAGCCAAAATGTAAAAAAAATGACAAAAATTTCATACTGTTCGATGCGTATTCTCATGTTCTATATCATAAGATAATAGTAAATACC
The DNA here is from genome assembly GCA_034766995.1 of Acanthacorydalis orientalis. Taxonomy (NCBI): domain Eukaryota; kingdom Metazoa; phylum Arthropoda; class Insecta; order Megaloptera; family Corydalidae; genus Acanthacorydalis; species Acanthacorydalis orientalis. Next base: position 39,506,142 of record CM068315.1, on the reverse strand, counting down.
AAAAATAACTCAAAAACCCCCAAAAATCGCATTTTTTTGGATTTTGCGGATATGCGGATATGGCGGATACGCGGATATTGCGGATATGGCGGATACGGCGGATATCATATCCGCGGCGGATATCATATCCGCGGCGGATATCATATCCGCCATATCCGCAATATCCGCCATATCCGCGTATCCGCCATATCCGCATATCCGCAAAATCCAAAAAAATGCGATTTTTGGGGTTTTTTTGTTATTTTTTGTTATTTATTATTATCTTATGATATAGAACATTAAAATACGCATCGAACAGTATGAAATTTTTGTAATTTTTTTTACATTTTGGATATTTTAAGCAAGAAAAACGTTTATTTTTGCGTATCCGCCATATCCGCATATCCGCAAAATCCAAAAAAATGCGATTTTTGGGGGTTTTTTGTTATTTTTTGTTATCTTATGATATAGAACATTAAAATACGCATCGAACAGTATGAAATTTTTGTAATTTTTTTTACATTTTGGATATTTTAAGCAAGAAAAACCTTTTTTTTTTGCGGATATTTTGCGGATATTTCGCGGTTTTTGTAACTTTTTCGGTATCCATTATGAACCGATGTTATTTTTGTCTCATTTATGATATAGAACATTAAAATAGGCATCGGATAGTATGAAATAGTTGCCACTTTTTTAACATTTTGGATATTTTAGGCATGAAAAACCTTTAATTTCGCGAATTTTTCGCGGTTTTTGTGACTTTTTTGGTATCTATTATGAACCGATGTTAATTTTGACTCATGTATGATATAGTATATTAAAATACGCATCGGATAGTATGAAATAGTTGCCATTTTTATAGCATTTTGGATCTTTTAGCCATGAAAAACCTTTATTTTTGTTAATTTTTCGCGGTTTTTGTGACTTTTTCGGTATCTATTATAAACTGATGTCAATTTTGACTCAAGTATGAAATAGAACATTAAATAACGCATAGAACAGTATGAAATAGTTGCTAGTTTTATAACATTTTGGGTATTTTATGAAGAAAAAACTGTAATTTTTGCTGATTTTTGCAGTTTTTATGATATTTCCGACATGTATTACGGACAGATATTAATTTAGTCTAGAAATATACATAAAGAATTAAAAGACGAATCGACCAGTATTAATTAGTTGCCAAATTATCCTACATATCCACAAAATAAGCAATATCCGTAATATCCACCATATACGAAATATCCGCATTATCCGCAATATCAAAAAAATGTGATTTTTTGCAGTTTATTTGATATTTCCTACATATTTTATGGACTGATATTAATTTTAAATAAGATATGATATAGAACAATTATATACGCATCGACCGGTATGAAATAGTTGCCATTTTTAAAACAATTTGGATATTTTATATATTGCGGATATGGCGGATATTGAGGATATGGCGGATATGGTTTATTTTGTTGATATGTAGGATATTTTGGTAACTAGTTAATACTGGTCGATTCGTCTATTAATGCTTTATGTATATTTCTAGACAAAATTAACATCGGTCCATAATAAATGTCGGAAATATCAAAAAAACCGCAAAATATCTGCAAAAATTTCCGTTATTCCTTCATAAAATATGCAAAGTGTTATAAAACTAGCAACTATTTCATACCGTTCGATGCGTATTCTCATGTTCTATATCGTAAAAGAGACAAAATTAACATAGGTTCATAATTGATACCGAAAAAGTGACAAAACCGCGAAATATCCGCAAAACATCCGCAAAAATAAACGTTTTTCTTGCTTAAAATATCCAAAATGTAAAAAAAATGACAAAAATTTCATACTGCTCGATGCGTATTCTCATGTTCTATATCATAAGATAATAATAAATACCAAAAACAACTCAAAAACCCCCAAAAATCGCATTTTTTTGGATTTTGCGGATATGCGGATATGGCGGATACGCAAAAATAAACGTTTTTCTTGCTTAAAATAGCCAAAATGTAAAAAAATGACAAAAATTTCATACTGTTCGATGCGTATTCTCATGTTCTATATCATAAGATAATAATAAATACCAAAAATAACTCAAAAACCCCCAAAAATCGCATTTTTTTGGATTTTGCGGATATGCGGATATGGCGGATACGCAAAAATAAACGTTTTTCTTGCTTAAAATAGCCAAAATGTAAAAAAAATGACAAAAATTTCATACTGTTCGATGCGTATTCTCATGTTCTATATCATAAGATAATAATAAATACCAAAAATAACTCAAAAACCCCCAAAAATCGCATTTTTTTGGATTTTGCGGATATGCGGATATGGCGGATACGCGGATATTGCGGATATGGCGGATACGGCGGATATCATATCCGCGGCGGATATCATATCCGCGGCGGATATCATATCCGCCATATCCGCAATATCCGCCATATCCGCGTATCCGCCATATCCGCATATCCGCAAAATCCAAAAAAATGCGATTTTTGGGGGTTTTTTGTTATTTTTTGTTATTTATTATTATCTTATGATATAGAACATTAAAATACGCATCGAACAGTATGAAATTTTTGTAATTTTTTTTACATTTTGGATATTTTAAGCAAGAAAAACGTTTATTTTTGCGTATCCGCCATATCCGCATATCCGCAAAATCCAAAAAAATGCGATTTTTGGGGGTTTTTTGTTATTTTTTGTTATCTTATGATATAGAACATTAAAATACGCATCGAACAGTATGAAATTTTTGTAATTTTTTTTACATTTTGGATATTTTAAGCAAGAAAAACGTTTTTTTTTGCGGATATTTTGCGGATATTTCGCGGTTTTTGTAACTTTTTCGGTATCCATTATGAACCGATGTTATTTTTGTCTCATTTATGATATAGAACATTAAAATAGGCATCGGATAGTATGAAATAGTTGCCACTTTTTTAACATTTTGGATATTTTAGGCATGAAAAACCTTTAATTTCGCGAATTTTTCGCGGTTTTTGTGACTTTTTTGGTATCTATTATGAACCGATGTTAATTTTGACTCATGTATGATATAGTATATTAAAATACGCATCGGATAGTATGAAATAGTTGCCATTTTTATAGCATTTTGGATCTTTTAGCCATGAAAAACCTTTATTTTTGTTAATTTTTCGCGGTTTTTGTGACTTTTTCGGTATCTATTATAAACTGATGTCAATTTTGACTCAAGTATGAAATAGAACATTAAATAACGCATAGAACAGTATGAAATAGTTGCTAGTTTTATAACATTTTGGGTATTTTATGAAGAAAAAACTGTAATTTTTGCTGATTTTTGCAGTTTTTATGATATTTCCGACATGTATTACGGACAGATATTAATTTAGTCTAGAAATATACATAAAGAATTAAAAGACGAATCGACCAGTATTAATTAGTTGCCAAATTATCCTACATATCCACAAAATAAGCAATATCCGTAATATCCACCATATACGAAATATCCGCATTATCCGCAATATCAAAAAAATGTGATTTTTTGCAGTTTATTTGATATTTCCTACATATTTTATGGACTGATATTAATTTTAAATAAGATATGATATAGAACAATTATATACGCATCGACCGGTATGAAATAGTTGCCATTTTTAAAACAATTTGGATATTTTATATATTGCGGATATGGCGGATATTGAGGATATGGCGGATATGGTTTATTTTGTTGATATGTAGGATATTTTGGTAACTAGTTAATACTGGTCGATTCGTCTATTAATGCTTTATGTATATTTCTAGACAAAATTAACATCGGTCCATAATAAATGTCGGAAATATCAAAAAAACCGCAAAATATCTGCAAAAATTTCCGTTATTCCTTCATAAAATATGCAAAGTGTTATAAAACTAGCAACTATTTCATACCGTTCGATGCGTATTCTCATGTTCTATATCGTAAAAGAGACAAAATTAACATAGGTTCATAATTGATACCGAAAAAGTGACAAAACCGCGAAATATCCGCAAAACATCCGCAAAAATAAACGTTTTTCTTGCTTAAAATATCCAAAATGTAAAAAAAATGACAAAAATTTCATACTGCTCGATGCGTATTCTCATGTTCTATATCATAAGATAATAATAAATACCAAAAACAACTCAAAAACCCCCAAAAATCGCATTTTTTTGGATTTTGCGGATATGCGGATATGGCGGATACGCAAAAATAAACGTTTTTCTTGCTTAAAATAGCCAAAATGTAAAAAAATGACAAAAATTTCATACTGTTCGATGCGTATTCTCATGTTCTATATCATAAGATAATAATAAATACCAAAAATAACTCAAAAACCCCCAAAAATCACATTTTTTTGGATTTTGCGGATATGCGGATATGGCGGATACGCAAAAATAAACGTTTTTCTTGCTTAAAATAGCCAAAATGTAAAAAAAATGACAAAAATTTCATACTGTTCGATGCGTATTCTCATGTTCTATATCATAAGATAATAATAAATACCAAAAATAACTCAAAAACCCCCAAAAATCGCATTTTTTTGGATTTTGCGGATATGCGGATATGGCGGATACGCAAAAATAAACGTTTTTCTTGCTTAAAATAGCCAAAATGTAAAAAAAATGACAAAAATTTCATACTGTTCGATGCGTATTCTCATGTTCTATATCATAAGATAATAATAAATACCAAAAATAACTCAAAAACCCCCAAAAATCGCATTTTTTTGGATTTTGCGGATATGCGGATATGGCGGATACGCGGATATTGCGGATATTGCGGATACGGCGGATATCATATCCGCGGCGGATATCATATCCGCGGCGGATATCATATCCGCGGCGGATATCATATCCGCCATATCCGCAATATCCGCCATATCCGCGTATCCGCCATATCCGCATATCCGCAAAATCCAAAAAAATGCGATTTTTGGGGGTTTTTTGTTATTTTTTGTTATTTATTATTATCTTATGATATAGAACATTAAAATACGCATCGAACAGTATGAAATTTTTGTAATTTTTTTTACATTTTGGATATTTTAAGCAAGAAAAACGTTTATTTTTGCGTATCCGCCATATCCGCATATCCGCAAAATCCAAAAAAATGCGATTTTTGGGGGTTTTTTGTTATTTTTTGTTATCTTATGATATAGAACATTAAAATACGCATCGAACAGTATGAAATTTTTGTAATTTTTTTTACATTTTGGATATTTTAAGCAAGAAAAACGTTTTTTTTTGCGGATATTTTGCGGATATTTCGCGGTTTTTGTAACTTTTTCGGTATCCATTATGAACCGATGTTATTTTTGTCTCATTTATGATATAGAACATTAAAATAGGCATCGGATAGTATGAAATAGTTGCCACTTTTTTAACATTTTGGATATTTTAGGCATGAAAAACCTTTAATTTCGCGAATTTTTCGCGGTTTTTGTGACTTTTTTGGTATCTATTATGAACCGATGTTAATTTTGACTCATGTATGATATAGTATATTAAAATACGCATCGGATAGTATGAAATAGTTGCCATTTTTATAGCATTTTGGATCTTTTAGCCATGAAAAACCTTTATTTTTGTTAATTTTTCGCGGTTTTTGTGACTTTTTCGGTATCTATTATAAACTGATGTCAATTTTGACTCAAGTATGAAATAGAACATTAAATAACGCATAGAACAGTATGAAATAGTTGCTAGTTTTATAACATTTTGGGTATTTTATGAAGAAAAAACTGTAATTTTTGCTGATTTTTGCAGTTTTTATGATATTTCCGACATGTATTACGGACAGATATTAATTTAGTCTAGAAATATACATAAAGAATTAAAAGACGAATCGACCAGTATTAATTAGTTGCCAAATTATCCTACATATCCACAAAATAAGCAATATCCGTAATATCCACCATATACGAAATATCCGCATTATCCGCAATATCAAAAAAATGTGATTTTTTGCAGTTTATTTGATATTTCCTACATATTTTATGGACTGATATTAATTTTAAATAAGATATGATATAGAACAATTATATACGCATCGACCGGTATGAAATAGTTGCCATTTTTAAAACAATTTGGATATTTTATATATTGCGGATATGGCGGATATTGAGGATATGGCGGATATGGTTTATTTTGTTGATATGTAGGATATTTTGGTAACTAGTTAATACTGGTCGATTCGTCTATTAATGCTTTATGTATATTTCTAGACAAAATTAACATCGGTCCATAATAAATGTCGGAAATATCAAAAAAACCGCAAAATATCTGCAAAAATTTCCATTATTCCTTCATAAAATATGCAAAGTGTTATAAAACTAGCAACTATTTCATACCGTTCGATGCGTATTCTCATGTTCTATATCGTAAAAGAGACAAAATTAACATAGGTTCATAATTGATACCGAAAAAGTGACAAAAACCGCGAAATATCCGCAAAACATCCGCAAAAATAAACGTTTTTCTTGCTTAAAATATCCAAAATGTAAAAAAAATGACAAAAATTTCATACTGCTCGATGCGTATTCTCATGTTCTATATCATAAGATAATAATAAATACCAAAAACAACTCAAAAACCCCCAAAAATCGCATTTTTTTGGATTTTGCGGATATGCGGATATGGCGGATACGCAAAAATAAACGTTTTTCTTGCTTAAAATAGCCAAAATGTAAAAAAATGACAAAAATTTCATACTGTTCGATGCGTATTCTCATGTTCTATATCATAAGATAATAATAAATACCAAAAATAACTCAAAAACCCCCAAAAATCACATTTTTTTGGATTTTGCGGATATGCGGATATGGCGGATACGCAAAAATAAACGTTTTTCTTGCTTAAAATAGCCAAAATGTAAAAAAAATGACAAAAATTTCATACTGTTCGATGCGTATTCTCATGTTCTATATCATAAGATAATAATAAATACCAAAAATAACTCAAAAACCCCCAAAAATCGCATTTTTTTGGATTTTGCGGATATGCGGATATGGCGGATACGCAAAAATAAACGTTTTTCTTGCTTAAAATAGCCAAAATGTAAAAAAAATGACAAAAATTTCATACTGTTCGATGCGTATTCTCATGTTCTATATCATAAGATAATAATAAATACCAAAAATAACTCAAAAACCCCCAAAAATCGCATTTTTTTGGATTTTGCGGATATGCGGATATGGCGGATACGCAAAAATAAACGTTTTTCTTGCTTAAAATAGCCAAAATGTAAAAAAAATGACAAAAATTTCATACTGTTCGATGCGTATTCTCATGTTCTATATCATAAGATAATAATAAATACCAAAAATAACTCAAAAACCCCCAAAAATCGCATTTTTTTGGATTTTGCGGATATGCGGATATGGCGGATACGCGGATATTGCGGATATTGCGGATACGGCGGATATCATATCCGCGGCGGATATCATATCCGCGGCGGATATCATATCCGCGGCGGATAACATATCCGCGGCGGATATCATATCCGCCATATCCGCAATATCCGCCATATCCGCGTATCCGCCATATCCGCATATCCGCAAAATCCAAAAAAATGCGATTTTTGGGGGTTTTTTGTTATTTTTTGTTATTTATTATTATCTTATGATATAGAACATTAAAATACGCATCGAACAGTATGAAATTTTTGTAATTTTTTTTACATTTTGGATATTTTAAGCAAGAAAAACGTTTATTTTTGCGTATCCGCCATATCCGCATATCCGCAAAATCCAAAAAAATGCGATTTTTGGGGGTTTTTTGTTATTTTTTGTTATCTTATGATATAGAACATTAAAATACGCATCGAACAGTATGAAATTTTTGTAATTTTTTTTACATTTTGGATATTTTAAGCAAGAAAAACGTTTTTTTTTGCGGATATTTTGCGGATATTTCGCGGTTTTTGTAACTTTTTCGGTATCCATTATGAACCGATGTTATTTTTGTCTCATTTATGATATAGAACATTAAAATAGGCATCGGATAGTATGAAATAGTTGCCACTTTTTTAACATTTTGGATATTTTAGGCATGAAAAACCTTTAATTTCGCGAATTTTTCGCGGTTTTTGTGACTTTTTTGGTATCTATTATGAACCGATGTTAATTTTGACTCATGTATGATATAGTATATTAAAATACGCATCGGATAGTATGAAATAGTTGCCATTTTTATAGCATTTTGGATCTTTTAGCCATGAAAAACCTTTATTTTTGTTAATTTTTCGCGGTTTTTGTGACTTTTTCGGTATCTATTATAAACTGATGTCAATTTTGACTCAAGTATGAAATAGAACATTAAATAACGCATAGAACAGTATGAAATAGTTGCTAGTTTTATAACATTTTGGGTATTTTATGAAGAAAAAACTGTAATTTTTGCTGATTTTTGCAGTTTTTATGATATTTCCGACATGTATTACGGACAGATATTAATTTAGTCTAGAAATATACATAAAGAATTAAAAGACGAATCGACCAGTATTAATTAGTTGCCAAATTATCCTACATATCCACAAAATAAGCAATATCCGTAATATCCACCATATACGAAATATCCGCATTATCCGCAATATCAAAAAAATGTGATTTTTTGCAGTTTATTTGATATTTCCTACATATTTTATGGACTGATATTAATTTTAAATAAGATATGATATAGAACAATTATATACGCATCGACCGGTATGAAATAGTTGCCATTTTTAAAACAATTTGGATATTTTATATATTGCGGATATGGCGGATATTGAGGATATGGCGGATATGGTTTATTTTGTTGATATGTAGGATATTTTGGTAACTAGTTAATACTGGTCGATTCGTCTATTAATGCTTTATGTATATTTCTAGACAAAATTAACATCGGTCCATAATAAATGTCGGAAATATCAAAAAAACCGCAAAATATCTGCAAAAATTTCCATTATTCCTTCATAAAATATGCAAAGTGTTATAAAACTAGCAACTATTTCATACCGTTCGATGCGTATTCTCATGTTCTATATCGTAAAAGAGACAAAATTAACATAGGTTCATAATTGATACCGAAAAAGTGACAAAAACCGCGAAATATCCGCAAAACATCCGCAAAAATAAACGTTTTTCTTGCTTAAAATATCCAAAATGTAAAAAAAATGACAAAAATTTCATACTGCTCGATGCGTATTCTCATGTTCTATATCATAAGATAATAATAAATACCAAAAACAACTCAAAAACCCCCAAAAATCGCATTTTTTTGGATTTTGCGGATATGCGGATATGGCGGATACGCAAAAATAAACGTTTTTCTTGCTTAAAATAGCCAAAATGTAAAAAAATGACAAAAATTTCATACTGTTCGATGCGTATTCTCATGTTCTATATCATAAGATAATAATAAATACCAAAAATAACTCAAAAACCCCCAAAAATCGCATTTTTTTGGATTTTGCGGATATGCGGATATGGCGGATACGCAAAAATAAACGTTTTTCTTGCTTAAAATAGCCAAAATGTAAAAAAAATGACAAAAATTTCATACTGTTCGATGCGTATTCTCATGTTCTATATCATAAGATAATAATAAATACCAAAAATAACTCAAAAACCCCCAAAAATCGCATTTTTTTGGATTTTGCGGATATGCGGATATGGCGGATACGCGGATATTGCGGATATTGCGGATACGGCGGATATCATATCCGCGGCGGATATCATATCCGCGGCGGATATCATATCCGCGGCGGATATCATATCCGCCATATCCGCAATATCCGCCATATCCGCGTATCCGCCATATCCGCATATCCGCAAAATTCAAAAAAATGCGATTTTTGGGGGTTTTTTGTTATTTTTTGTTATTTATTATTATCTTATGATATAGAACATTAAAATACGCATCGAACAGTATGAAATTTTTGTAATTTTTTTTACATTTTGGATATTTTAAGCAAGAAAAACGTTTATTTTTGCGTATCCGCCATATCCGCATATCCGCAAAATCCAAAAAAATGCGATTTTTGGGGGTTTTTTGTTATTTTTTGTTATCTTATGATATAGAACATTAAAATACGCATCGAACAGTATGAAATTTTTGTAATTTTTTTTACATTTTGGATATTTTAAGCAAGAAAAACGTTTTTTTTTGCGGATATTTTGCGGATATTTCGCGGTTTTTGTAACTTTTTCGGTATCCATTATGAACCGATGTTATTTTTGTCTCATTTATGATATAGAACATTAAAATAGGCATCGGATAGTATGAAATAGTTGCCACTTTTTTAACATTTTGGATATTTTAGGCATGAAAAACCTTTAATTTCGCGAATTTTTCGCGGTTTTTGTGACTTTTTTGGTATCTATTATGAACCGATGTTAATTTTGACTCATGTATGATATAGTATATTAAAATACGCATCGGATAGTATGAAATAGTTGCCATTTTTATAGCATTTTGGATCTTTTAGCCATGAAAAACCTTTATTTTTGTTAATTTTTCGCGGTTTTTGTGACTTTTTCGGTATCTATTATAAACTGATGTCAATTTTGACTCAAGTATGAAATAGAACATTAAATAACGCATAGAACAGTATGAAATAGTTGCTAGTTTTATAACATTTTGGGTATTTTATGAAGAAAAAACTGTAATTTTTGCTGATTTTTGCAGTTTTTATGATATTTCCGACATGTATTACGGACAGATATTAATTTAGTCTAGAAATATACATAAAGAATTAAAAGACGAATCGACCAGTATTAATTAGTTGCCAAATTATCCTACATATCCACAAAATAAGCAATATCCGTAATATCCACCATATACGAAATATCCGCATTATCCGCAATATCAAAAAAATGTGATTTTTTGCAGTTTATTTGATATTTCCTACATATTTTATGGACTGATATTAATTTTAAATAAGATATGATATAGAACAATTATATACGCATCGACCGGTATGAAATAGTTGCCATTTTTAAAACAATTTGGATATTTTATATATTGCGGATATGGCGGATATTGAGGATATGGCGGATATGGTTTATTTTGTTGATATGTAGGATATTTTGGTAACTAGTTAATACTGGTCGATTCGTCTATTAATGCTTTATGTATATTTCTAGACAAAATTAACATCGGTCCATAATAAATGTCGGAAATATCAAAAAAACCGCAAAATATCTGCAAAAATTTCCGTTATTCCTTCATAAAATATGCAAAGTGTTATAAAACTAGCAACTATTTCATACCGTTCGATGCGTATTCTCATGTTCTATATCGTAAAAGAGACAAAATTAACATAGGTTCATAATTGATACCGAAAAAGTGACAAAACCGCGAAATATCCGCAAAACATCCGCAAAAATAAACGTTTTTCTTGCTTAAAATATCCAAAATGTAAAAAAAATGACAAAAATTTCATACTGCTCGATGCGTATTCTCATGTTCTATATCATAAGATAATAATAAATACCAAAAACAACTCAAAAACCCCCAAAAATCGCATTTTTTTGGATTTTGCGGATATGCGGATATGGCGGATACGCAAAAATAAACGTTTTTCTTGCTTAAAATAGCCAAAATGTAAAAAAATGACAAAAATTTCATACTGTTCGATGCGTATTCTCATGTTCTATATCATAAGATAATAATAAATACCAAAAATAACTCAAAAACCCCCAAAAATCACATTGATTTGGATTTTGCGGATATGCGGATATGGCGGATACGCAAAAATAAACGTTTTTCTTGCTTAAAATAGCCAAAATGTAAAAAAAATGACAAAAATTTCATACTGTTCGATGCGTATTCTCATGTTCTATATCATAAGATAATAATAAATACCAAAAATAACTCAAAAACCCCCAAAAATCGCATTTTTTTGGATTTTGCGGATATGCGGATATGGCGGATACGCAAAAATAAACGTTTTTCTTGCTTAAAATAGCCAAAATGTAAAAAAAATGACAAAAATTTCATACTGTTCGATGCGTATTCTCATGTTCTATATCATAAGATAATAATAAATACCAAAAATAACTCAAAAACCCCCAAAAATCGCATTTTTTTGGATTTTGCGGATATGCGGATATGGCGGATACGCGGATATTGCGGATATTGCGGATACGGCGGATATCATATCCGCGGCGGATATCATATCCGCGGCGGATATCATATCCGCGGCGGATAACATATCCGCGGCGGATATCATATCCGCCATATCCGCAATATCCGCCATATCCGCGTATCCGCCATATCCGCATATCCGCAAAATCCAAAAAAATGCGATTTTTGGGGGTTTTTTGTTATTTTTTGTTATTTATTATTATCTTATGATATAGAACATTAAAATACGCATCGAACAGTATGAAATTTTTGTAATTTTTTTTACATTTTGGATATTTTAAGCAAGAAAAACGTTTATTTTTGCGTATCCGCCATATCCGCATATCCGCAAAATCCAAAAAAATGCGATTTTTGGGGGTTTTTTGTTATTTTTTGTTATCTTATGATATAGAACATTAAAATACGCATCGAACAGTATGAAATTTTTGTAATTTTTTTTACATTTTGGATATTTTAAGCAAGAAAAACGTTTTTTTTTGCGGATATTTTGCGGATATTTCGCGGTTTTTGTAACTTTTTCGGTATCCATTATGAACCGATGTTATTTTTGTCTCATTTATGATATAGAACATTAAAATAGGCATCGGATAGTATGAAATAGTTGCCACTTTTTTAACATTTTGGATATTTTAGGCATGAAAAACCTTTAATTTCGCGAATTTTTCGCGGTTTTTGTGACTTTTTTGGTATCTATTATGAACCGATGTTAATTTTGACTCATGTATGATATAGTATATTAAAATACGCATCGGATAGTATGAAATAGTTGCCATTTTTATAGCATTTTGGATCTTTTAGCCATGAAAAACCTTTATTTTTGTTAATTTTTCGCGGTTTTTGTGACTTTTTCGGTATCTATTATAAACTGATGTCAATTTTGACTCAAGTATGAAATAGAACATTAAATAACGCATAGAACAGTATGAAATAGTTGCTAGTTTTATAACATTTTGGGTATTTTATGAAGAAAAAACTGTAATTTTTGCTGATTTTTGCAGTTTTTATGATATTTCCGACATGTATTACGGACAGATATTAATTTAGTCTAGAAATATACATAAAGAATTAAAAGACGAATCGACCAGTATTAATTAGTTGCCAAATTATCCTACATATCCACAAAATAAGCAATATCCGTAATATCCACCATATACGAAATATCCGCATTATCCGCAATATCAAAAAAATGTGATTTTTTGCAGTTTATTTGATATTTCCTACATATTTTATGGACTGATATTAATTTTAAATAAGATATGATATAGAACAATTATATACGCATCGACCGGTATGAAATAGTTGCCATTTTTAAAACAATTTGGATATTTTATATATTGCGGATATGGCGGATATTGAGGATATGGCGGATATGGTTTATTTTGTTGATATGTAGGATATTTTGGTAACTAGTTAATACTGGTCGATTCGTCTATTAATGCTTTATGTATATTTCTAGACAAAATTAACATCGGTCCATAATAAATGTCGGAAATATCAAAAAAACCGCAAAATATCTGCAAAAATTTCCGTTATTCCTTCATAAAATATGCAAAGTGTTATAAAACTAGCAACTATTTCATACCGTTCGATGCGTATTCTCATGTTCTATATCGTAAAAGAGACAAAATTAACATAGGTTCATAATTGATACCGAAAAAGTGACAAAACCGCGAAATATCCGCAAAACATCCGCAAAAATAAACGTTTTTCTTGCTTAAAATATCCAAAATGTAAAAAAAATGACAAAAATTTCATACTGCTCGATGCGTATTCTCATGTTCTATATCATAAGATAATAATAAATACCAAAAACAACTCAAAAACCCCCAAAAATCGCATTTTTTTGGATTTTGCGGATATGCGGATATGGCGGATACGCAAAAATAAACGTTTTTCTTGCTTAAAATAGCCAAAATGTAAAAAAATGACAAAAATTTCATACTGTTCGATGCGTATTCTCATGTTCTATATCATAAGATAATAATAAATACCAAAAATAACTCAAAAACCCCCAAAAATCACATTTTTTTGGATTTTGCGGATATGCGGATATGGCGGATACGCAAAAATAAACGTTTTTCTTGCTTAAAATAGCCAAAATGTAAAAAAAATGACAAAAATTTCATACTGTTCGATGCGTATTCTCATGTTCTATATCATAAGATAATAATAAATACCAAAAATAACTCAAAAACCCCCAAAAATCGCATTTTTTTGGATTTTGCGGATATGCGGATATGGCGGATACGCAAAAATAAACGTTTTTCTTGCTTAAAATAGCCAAAATGTAAAAAAAATGACAAAAATTTCATACTGTTCGATGCGTATTCTCATGTTCTATATCATAAGATAATAATAAATACCAAAAATAACTCAAAAACCCCCAAAAATCGCATTTTTTTGGATTTTGCGGATATGCGGATATGGCGGATACGCGGATATTGCGGATATTGCGGATACGGCGGATATCATATCCGCGGCGGATATCATATCCGCGGCGGATATCATATCCGCGGCGGATAACATATCCGCGGCGGATATCATATCCGCCATATCCGCAATATCCGCCATATCCGCGTATCCGCCATATCCGCATATCCGCAAAATCCAAAAAAATGCGATTTTTGGGGGTTTTTTGTTATTTTTTGTTATTTATTATTATCTTATGATATAGAACATTAAAATACGCATCGAACAGTATGAAATTTTTGTAATTTTTTTTACATTTTGGATATTTTAAGCAAGAAAAACGTTTATTTTTGCGTATCCGCCATATCCGCATATCCGCAAAATCCAAAAAAATGCGATTTTTGGGGGTTTTTTGTTATTTTTTGTTATCTTATGATATAGAACATTAAAATACGCATCGAACAGTATGAAATTTTTGTAATTTTTTTTACATTTTGGATATTTTAAGCAAGAAAAACGTTTTTTTTTGCGGATATTTTGCGGATATTTCGCGGTTTTTGTAACTTTTTCGGTATCCATTATGAACCGATGTTATTTTTGTCTCATTTATGATATAGAACATTAAAATAGGCATCGGATAGTATGAAATAGTTGCCACTTTTTTAACATTTTGGATATTTTAGGCATGAAAAACCTTTAATTTCGCGAATTTTTCGCGGTTTTTGTGACTTTTTTGGTATCTATTATGAACCGATGTTAATTTTGACTCATGTATGATATAGTATATTAAAATACGCATCGGATAGTATGAAATAGTTGCCATTTTTATAGCATTTTGGATCTTTTAGCCATGAAAAACCTTTATTTTTGTTAATTTTTCGCGGTTTTTGTGACTTTTTCGGTATCTATTATAAACTGATGTCAATTTTGACTCAAGTATGAAATAGAACATTAAATAACGCATAGAACAGTATGAAATAGTTGCTAGTTTTATAACATTTTGGGTATTTTATGAAGAAAAAACTGTAATTTTTGCTGATTTTTGCAGTTTTTATGATATTTCCGACATGTATTACGGACAGATATTAATTTAGTCTAGAAATATACATAAAGAATTAAAAGACGAATCGACCAGTATTAATTAGTTGCCAAATTATCCTACATATCCACAAAATAAGCAATATCCGTAATATCCACCATATACGAAATATCCGCATTATCCGCAATATCAAAAAAATGTGATTTTTTGCAGTTTATTTGATATTTCCTACATATTTTATGGACTGATATTAATTTTAAATAAGATATGATATAGAACAATTATATACGCATCGACCGGTATGAAATAGTTGCCATTTTTAAAACAATTTGGATATTTTATATATTGCGGATATGGCGGATATTGAGGATATGGCGGATATGGTTTATTTTGTTGATATGTAGGATATTTTGGTAACTAGTTAATACTGGTCGATTCGTCTATTAATGCTTTATGTATATTTCTAGACAAAATTAACATCGGTCCATAATAAATGTCGGAAATATCAAAAAAACCGCAAAATATCTGCAAAAATTTCCGTTATTCCTTCATAAAATATGCAAAGTGTTATAAAACTAGCAACTATTTCATACCGTTCGATGCGTATTCTCATGTTCTATATCGTAAAAGAGACAAAATTAACATAGGTTCATAATTGATACCGAAAAAGTGACAAAACCGCGAAATATCCGCAAAACATCCGCAAAAATAAACGTTTTTCTTGCTTAAAATATCCAAAATGTAAAAAAAATGACAAAAATTTCATACTGCTCGATGCGTATTCTCATGTTCTATATCATAAGATAATAATAAATACCAAAAACAACTCAAAAACCCCCAAAAATCGCATTTTTTTGGATTTTGCGGATATGCGGATATGGCGGATACGCAAAAATAAACGTTTTTCTTGCTTAAAATAGCCAAAATGTAAAAAAATGACAAAAATTTCATACTGTTCGATGCGTATTCTCATGTTCTATATCATAAGATAATAATAAATACCAAAAATAACTCAAAAACCCCCAAAAATCACATTTTTTTGGATTTTGCGGATATGCGGATATGGCGGATACGCAAAAATAAACGTTTTTCTTGCTTAAAATAGCCAAAATGTAAAAAAAATGACAAAAATTTCATACTGTTCGATGCGTATTCTCATGTTCTATATCATAAGATAATAATAAATACCAAAAATAACTCAAAAACCCCCAAAAATCGCATTTTTTTGGATTTTGCGGATATGCGGATATGGCGGATACGCAAAAATAAACGTTTTTCTTGCTTAAAATAGCCAAAATGTAAAAAAAATGACAAAAATTTCATACTGTTCGATGCGTATTCTCATGTTCTATATCATAAGATAATAATAAATACCAAAAATAACTCAAAAACCCCCAAAAATCGCATTTTTTTGGATTTTGCGGATATGCGGATATGGCGGATACGCGGATATTGCGGATATTGCGGATACGGCGGATATCATATCCGCGGCGGATATCATATCCGCGGCGGATATCATATCCGCGGCGGATATCATATCCGCCATATCCGCAATATCCGCCATATCCGCGTATCCGCCATATCCGCATATCCGCAAAATCCAAAAAAATGCGATTTTTGGGGGTTTTTTGTTATTTTTTGTTATTTATTATTATCTTATGATATAGAACATTAAAATACGCATCGAACAGTATGAAATTTTTGTAATTTTTTTTACATTTTGGATATTTTAAGCAAGAAAAACGTTTATTTTTGCGTATCCGCCATATCCGCATATCCGCAAAATCCAAAAAAATGCGATTTTTGGGGGTTTTTTGTTATTTTTTGTTATCTTATGATATAGAACATTAAAATACGCATCGAACAGTATGAAATTTTTGTAATTTTTTTTACATTTTGGATATTTTAAGCAAGAAAAACGTTTTTTTTTGCGGATATTTTGCGGATATTTCGCGGTTTTTGTAACTTTTTCGGTATCCATTATGAACCGATGTTATTTTTGTCTCATTTATGATATAGAACATTAAAATAGGCATCGGATAGTATGAAATAGTTGCCACTTTTTTAACATTTTGGATATTTTAGGCATGAAAAACCTTTAATTTCGCGAATTTTTCGCGGTTTTTGTGACTTTTTTGGTATCTATTATGAACCGATGTTAATTTTGACTCATGTATGATATAGTATATTAAAATACGCATCGGATAGTATGAAATAGTTGCCATTTTTATAGCATTTTGGATCTTTTAGCCATGAAAAACCTTTATTTTTGTTAATTTTTCGCGGTTTTTGTGACTTTTTCGGTATCTATTATAAACTGATGTCAATTTTGACTCAAGTATGAAATAGAACATTAAATAACGCATAGAACAGTATGAAATAGTTGCTAGTTTTATAACATTTTGGGTATTTTATGAAGAAAAAACTGTAATTTTTGCTGATTTTTGCAGTTTTTATGATATTTCCGACATGTATTACGGACAGATATTAATTTAGTCTAGAAATATACATAAAGAATTAAAAGACGAATCGACCAGTATTAATTAGTTGCCAAATTATCCTACATATCCACAAAATAAGCAATATCCGTAATATCCACCATATACGAAATATCCGCATTATCCGCAATATCAAAAAAATGTGATTTTTTGCAGTTTATTTGATATTTCCTACATATTTTATGGACTGATATTAATTTTAAATAAGATATGATATAGAACAATTATATACGCATCGACCGGTATGAAATAGTTGCCATTTTTAAAACAATTTGGATATTTTATATATTGCGGATATGGCGGATATTGAGGATATGGCGGATATGGTTTATTTTGTTGATATGTAGGATATTTTGGTAACTAGTTAATACTGGTCGATTCGTCTATTAATGCTTTATGTATATTTCTAGACAAAATTAACATCGGTCCATAATAAATGTCGGAAATATCAAAAAAACCGCAAAATATCTGCAAAAATTTCCGTTATTCCTTCATAAAATATGCAAAGTGTTATAAAACTAGCAACTATTTCATACCGTTCGATGCGTATTCTCATGTTCTATATCGTAAAAGAGACAAAATTAACATAGGTTCATAATTGATACCGAAAAAGTGACAAAACCGCGAAATATCCGCAAAACATCCGCAAAAATAAACGTTTTTCTTGCTTAAAATATCCAAAATGTAAAAAAAATGACAAAAATTTCATACTGCTCGATGCGTATTCTCATGTTCTATATCATAAGATAATAATAAATACCAAAAACAACTCAAAAACCCCCAAAAATCGCATTTTTTTGGATTTTGCGGATATGCGGATATGGCGGATACGCAAAAATAAACGTTTTTCTTGCTTAAAATAGCCAAAATGTAAAAAAATGACAAAAATTTCATACTGTTCGATGCGTATTCTCATGTTCTATATCATAAGATAATAATAAATACCAAAAATAACTCAAAAACCCCCAAAAATCACATTTTTTTGGATTTTGCGGATATGCGGATATGGCGGATACGCAAAAATAAACGTTTTTCTTGCTTAAAATAGCCAAAATGTAAAAAAAATGACAAAAATTTCATACTGTTCGATGCGTATTCTCATGTTCTATATCATAAGATAATAATAAATACCAAAAATAACTCAAAAACCCCCAAAAATCGCATTTTTTTGGATTTTGCGGATATGCGGATATGGCGGATACGCAAAAATAAACGTTTTTCTTGCTTAAAATAGCCAAAATGTAAAAAAAATGACAAAAATTTCATACTGTTCGATGCGTATTCTCATGTTCTATATCATAAGATAATAATAAATACCAAAAATAACTCAAAAACCCCCAAAAATCGCATTTTTTTGGATTTTGCGGATATGCGGATATGGCGGATACGCGGATATTGCGGATATTGCGGATACGGCGGATATCATATCCGCGGCGGATATCATATCCGCGGCGGATATCATATCCGCGGCGGATAACATATCCGCGGCGGATATCATATCCGCCATATCCGCAATATCCGCCATATCCGCGTATCCGCCATATCCGCATATCCGCAAAATCCAAAAAAATGCGATTTTTGGGGGTTTTTTGTTATTTTTTGTTATTTATTATTATCTTATGATATAGAACATTAAAATACGCATCGAACAGTATGAAATTTTTGTAATTTTTTTTACATTTTGGATATTTTAAGCAAGAAAAACGTTTATTTTTGCGTATCCGCCATATCCGCATATCCGCAAAATCCAAAAAAATGCGATTTTTGGGGGTTTTTTGTTATTTTTTGTTATCTTATGATATAGAACATTAAAATACGCATCGAACAGTATGAAATTTTTGTAATTTTTTTTACATTTTGGATATTTTAAGCAAGAAAAACGTTTTTTTTTGCGGATATTTTGCGGATATTTCGCGGTTTTTGTAACTTTTTCGGTATCCATTATGAACCGATGTTATTTTTGTCTCATTTATGATATAGAACATTAAAATAGGCATCGGATAGTATGAAATAGTTGCCACTTTTTTAACATTTTGGATATTTTAGGCATGAAAAACCTTTAATTTCGCGAATTTTTCGCGGTTTTTGTGACTTTTTTGGTATCTATTATGAACCGATGTTAATTTTGACTCATGTATGATATAGTATATTAAAATACGCATCGGATAGTATGAAATAGTTGCCATTTTTATAGCATTTTGGATCTTTTAGCCATGAAAAACCTTTATTTTTGTTAATTTTTCGCGGTTTTTGTGACTTTTTCGGTATCTATTATAAACTGATGTCAATTTTGACTCAAGTATGAAATAGAACATTAAATAACGCATAGAACAGTATGAAATAGTTGCTAGTTTTATAACATTTTGGGTATTTTATGAAGAAAAAACTGTAATTTTTGCTGATTTTTGCAGTTTTTATGATATTTCCGACATGTATTACGGACAGATATTAATTTAGTCTAGAAATATACATAAAGAATTAAAAGACGAATCGACCAGTATTAATTAGTTGCCAAATTATCCTACATATCCACAAAATAAGCAATATCCGTAATATCCACCATATACGAAATATCCGCATTATCCGCAATATCAAAAAAATGTGATTTTTTGCAGTTTATTTGATATTTCCTACATATTTTATGGACTGATATTAATTTTAAATAAGATATGATATAGAACAATTATATACGCATCGACCGGTATGAAATAGTTGCCATTTTTAAAACAATTTGGATATTTTATATATTGCGGATATGGCGGATATTGAGGATATGGCGGATATGGTTTATTTTGTTGATATGTAGGATATTTTGGTAACTAGTTAATACTGGTCGATTCGTCTATTAATGCTTTATGTATATTTCTAGACAAAATTAACATCGGTCCATAATAAATGTCGGAAATATCAAAAAAACCGCAAAATATCTGCAAAAATTTCCGTTATTCCTTCATAAAATATGCAAAGTGTTATAAAACTAGCAACTATTTCATACCGTTCGATGCGTATTCTCATGTTCTATATCGTAAAAGAGACAAAATTAACATAGGTTCATAATTGATACCGAAAAAGTGACAAAACCGCGAAATATCCGCAAAACATCCGCAAAAATAAACGTTTTTCTTGCTTAAAATATCCAAAATGTAAAAAAAATGACAAAAATTTCATACTGCTCGATGCGTATTCTCATGTTCTATATCATAAGATAATAATAAATACCAAAAACAACTCAAAAACCCCCAAAAATCGCATTTTTTTGGATTTTGCGGATATGCGGATATGGCGGATACGCAAAAATAAACGTTTTTCTTGCTTAAAATAGCCAAAATGTAAAAAAATGACAAAAATTTCATACTGTTCGATGCGTATTCTCATGTTCTATATCATAAGATAATAATAAATACCAAAAATAACTCAAAAACCCCCAAAAATCACATTTTTTTGGATTTTGCGGATATGCGGATATGGCGGATACGCAAAAATAAACGTTTTTCTTGCTTAAAATATCCAAAATGTAAAAAAAATGACAAAAATTTCATACTGTTCGATGCGTATTCTCATGTTCTATATCATAAGATAATAATAAATACCAAAAATAACTCAAAAACCCCCAAAAATCACATTTTTTTGGATTTTGCGGATATGCGGATATGGCGGATACGCAAAAATAAACGTTTTTCTTGCTTAAAATAGCCAAAATGTAAAAAAAATGACAAAAATTTCATACTGTTCGATGCGTATTCTCATGTTCTATATCATAAGATAATAATAAATACCAAAAATAACTCAAAAACCCCCAAAAATCGCATTTTTTTGGATTTTGCGGATATGCGGATATGGCGGATACGCAAAAATAAACGTTTTTCTTGCTTAAAATAGCCAAAATGTAAAAAAAATGACAAAAATTTCATACTGTTCGATGCGTATTCTCATGTTCTATATCATAAGATAATAATAAATACCAAAAATAACTCAAAAACCCCCAAAAATCGCATTTTTTTGGATTTTGCGGATATGCGGATATGGCGGATACGCGGATATTGCGGATATTGCGGATACGGCGGATATCATATCCGCGGCGGATATCATATCCGCGGCGGATATCATATCCGCGGCGGATATCATATCCGCCATATCCGCAATATCCGCCATATCCGCGTATCCGCCATATCCGCATATCCGCAAAATCCAAAAAAATGCGATTTTTGGGGGTTTTTTGTTATTTTTTGTTATTTATTATTATCTTATGATATAGAACATTAAAATACGCATCGAACAGTATGAAATTTTTGTAATTTTTTTTACATTTTGGATATTTTAAGCAAGAAAAACGTTTATTTTTGCGTATCCGCCATATCCGCATATCCGCAAAATCCAAAAAAATGCGATTTTTGGGGGTTTTTTGTTATTTTTTGTTATCTTATGATATAGAACATTAAAATACGCATCGAACAGTATGAAATTTTTGTAATTTTTTTTACATTTTGGATATTTTAAGCAAGAAAAACGTTTTTTTTTGCGGATATTTTGCGGATATTTCGCGGTTTTTGTAACTTTTTCGGTATCCATTATGAACCGATGTTATTTTTGTCTCATTTATGATATAGAACATTAAAATAGGCATCGGATAGTATGAAATAGTTGCCACTTTTTTAACATTTTGGATATTTTAGGCATGAAAAACCTTTAATTTCGCGAATTTTTCGCGGTTTTTGTGACTTTTTTGGTATCTATTATGAACCGATGTTAATTTTGACTCATGTATGATATAGTATATTAAAATACGCATCGGATAGTATGAAATAGTTGCCATTTTTATAGCATTTTGGATCTTTTAGCCATGAAAAACCTTTATTTTTGTTAATTTTTCGCGGTTTTTGTGACTTTTTCGGTATCTATTATAAACTGATGTCAATTTTGACTCAAGTATGAAATAGAACATTAAATAACGCATAGAACAGTATGAAATAGTTGCTAGTTTTATAACATTTTGGGTATTTTATGAAGAAAAAACTGTAATTTTTGCTGATTTTTGCAGTTTTTATGATATTTCCGACATGTATTACGGACAGATATTAATTTAGTCTAGAAATATACATAAAGAATTAAAAGACGAATCGACCAGTATTAATTAGTTGCCAAATTATCCTACATATCCACAAAATAAGCAATATCCGTAATATCCACCATATACGAAATATCCGCATTATCCGCAATATCAAAAAAATGTGATTTTTTGCAGTTTATTTGATATTTCCTACATATTTTATGGACTGATATTAATTTTAAATAAGATATGATATAGAACAATTATATACGCATCGACCGGTATGAAATAGTTGCCATTTTTAAAACAATTTGGATATTTTATATATTGCGGATATGGCGGATATTGAGGATATGGCGGATATGGTTTATTTTGTTGATATGTAGGATATTTTGGTAACTAGTTAATACTGGTCGATTCGTCTATTAATGCTTTATGTATATTTCTAGACAAAATTAACATCGGTCCATAATAAATGTCGGAAATATCAAAAAAACCGCAAAATATCTGCAAAAATTTCCGTTATTCCTTCATAAAATATGCAAAGTGTTATAAAACTAGCAACTATTTCATACCGTTCGATGCGTATTCTCATGTTCTATATCGTAAAAGAGACAAAATTAACATAGGTTCATAATTGATACCGAAAAAGTGACAAAACCGCGAAATATCCGCAAAACATCCGCAAAAATAAACGTTTTTCTTGCTTAAAATATCCAAAATGTAAAAAAAATGACAAAAATTTCATACTGCTCGATGCGTATTCTCATGTTCTATATCATAAGATAATAATAAATACCAAAAACAACTCAAAAACCCCCAAAAATCGCATTTTTTTGGACTTTGCGGATATGCGGATATGGCGGATACGCAAAAATAAACGTTTTTCTTGCTTAAAATAGCCAAAATGTAAAAAAATGACAAAAATTTCATACTGTTCGATGCGTATTCTCATGTTCTATATCACAAGATAATAATAAATACCAAAAATAACTCAAAAACCCCCAAAAATCACATTTTTTTGGATTTTGCGGATATGCGGATATGGCGGATACGCAAAAATAAACGTTTTTCTTGCTTAAAATATCCAAAATGTAAAAAAAATGACAAAAATTTCATACTGTTCGATGCGTATTCTCATGTTCTATATCATAAGATAATAATAAATACCAAAAATAACTCAAAAACCCCCAAAAATCACATTTTTTTGGATTTTGCGGATATGCGGATATGGCGGATACGCAAAAATAAACGTTTTTCTTGCTTAAAATAGCCAAAATGTAAAAAAAATGACAAAAATTTCATACTGTTCGATGCGTATTCTCATGTTCTATATCATAAGATAATAATAAATACCAAAAATAACTCAAAAACCCCCAAAAATCACATTTTTTTGGATTTTGCGGATATGCGGATATGGCGGATACGCAAAAATAAACGTTTTTCTTGCTTAAAATAGCCAAAATGTAAAAAAAATGACAAAAATTTCATACTGTTCGATGCGTATTCTCATGTTCTATATCATAAGATAATAATAAATACCAAAAATAACTCAAAAACCCCCAAAAATCGCATTTTTTTGGATTTTGCGGATATGCGGATATGGCGGATACGCGGATATTGCGGATATTGCGGATACGGCGGATATCATATCCGCGGCGGATATCATATCCGCGGCGGATATCATATCCGCGGCGGATATCATATCCGCCATATCCGCAATATCCGCCATATCCGCGTATCCGCCATATCCGCATATCCGCAAAATCCAAAAAAATGCGATTTTTGGGGGTTTTTTGTTATTTTTTGTTATTTATTATTATCTTATGATATAGAACATTAAAATACGCATCGAACAGTATGAAATTTTTGTAATTTTTTTTACATTTTGGATATTTTAAGCAAGAAAAACGTTTATTTTTGCGTATCCGCCATATCCGCATATCCGCAAAATCCAAAAAAATGAGATTTTTGGGGGTTTTTTGTTATTTTTTGTTATCTTATGATATAGAACATTAAAATACGCATCGAACAGTATGAAATTTTTGTAATTTTTTTTACATTTTGGATATTTTAAGCAAGAAAAACGTTTTTTTTTGCGGATATTTTGCGGATATTTCGCGGTTTTTGTAACTTTTTCGGTATCCATTATGAACCGATGTTATTTTTGTCTCATTTATGATATAGAACATTAAAATAGGCATCGGATAGTATGAAATAGTTGCCACTTTTTTAACATTTTGGATATTTTAGGCATGAAAAACCTTTAATTTCGCGAATTTTTCGCGGTTTTTGTGACTTTTTTGGTATCTATTATGAACCGATGTTAATTTTGACTCATGTATGATATAGTATATTAAAATACGCATCGGATAGTATGAAATAGTTGCCATTTTTATAGCATTTTGGATCTTTTAGCCATGAAAAACCTTTATTTTTGTTAATTTTTCGCGGTTTTTGTGACTTTTTCGGTATCTATTATAAACTGATGTCAATTTTGACTCAAGTATGAAATAGAACATTAAATAACGCATAGAACAGTATGAAATAGTTGCTAGTTTTATAACATTTTGGGTATTTTATGAAGAAAAAACTGTAATTTTTGCTGATTTTTGCAGTTTTTATGATATTTCCGACATGTATTACGGACAGATATTAATTTAGTCTAGAAATATACATAAAGAATTAAAAGACGAATCGACCAGTATTAATTAGTTGCCAAATTATCCTACATATCCACAAAATAAGCAATATCCGTAATATCCACCATATACGAAATATCCGCATTATCCGCAATATCAAAAAAATGTGATTTTTTGCAGTTTATTTGATATTTCCTACATATTTTATGGACTGATATTAATTTTAAATAAGATATGATATAGAACAATTATATACGCATCGACCGGTATGAAATAGTTGCCATTTTTAAAACAATTTGGATATTTTATATATTGCGGATATGGCGGATATTGAGGATATGGCGGATATGGTTTATTTTGTTGATATGTAGGATATTTTGGTAACTAGTTAATACTGGTCGATTCGTCTATTAATGCTTTATGTATATTTCTAGACAAAATTAACATCGGTCCATAATAAATGTCGGAAATATCAAAAAAACCGCAAAATATCTGCAAAAATTTCCGTTATTCCTTCATAAAATATGCAAAGTGTTATAAAACTAGCAACTATTTCATACCGTTCGATGCGTATTCTCATGTTCTATATCGTAAAAGAGACAAAATTAACATAGGTTCATAATTGATACCGAAAAAGTGACAAAACCGCGAAATATCCGCAAAACATCCGCAAAAATAAACGTTTTTCTTGCTTAAAATATCCAAAATGTAAAAAAAATGACAAAAATTTCATACTGCTCGATGCGTATTCTCATGTTCTATATCATAAGATAATAATAAATACCAAAAACAACTCAAAAACCCCCAAAAATCGCATTTTTTTGGACTTTGCGGATATGCGGATATGGCGGATACGCAAAAATAAACGTTTTTCTTGCTTAAAATAGCCAAAATGTAAAAAAATGACAAAAATTTCATACTGTTCGATGCGTATTCTCATGTTCTATATCACAAGATAATAATAAATACCAAAAATAACTCAAAAACCCCCAAAAATCACATTTTTTTGGATTTTGCGGATATGCGGATATGGCGGATACGCAAAAATAAACGTTTTTCTTGCTTAAAATATCCAAAATGTAAAAAAAATGACAAAAATTTCATACTGTTCGATGCGTATTCTCATGTTCTATATCATAAGATAATAATAAATACCAAAAATAACTCAAAAACCCCCAAAAATCGCATTTTTTTGGATTTTGCGGATATGCGGATATGGCGGATACGCGGATATTGCGGATATTGCGGATACGGCGGATATCATATCCGCGGCGGATATCATATCCGCGGCGGATATCATATCCGCGGCGGATATCATATCCGCCATATCCGCAATATCCGCCATATCCGCGTATCCGCCATATCCGCATATCCGCAAAATCCAAAAAAATGCGATTTTTGGGGGTTTTTTGTTATTTTTTGTTATTTATTATTATCTTATGATATAGAACATTAAAATACGCATCGAACAGTATGAAATTTTTGTAATTTTTTTTACATTTTGGATATTTTAAGCAAGAAAAACGTTTATTTTTGCGTATCCGCCATATCCGCATATCCGCAAAATCCAAAAAAATGCGATTTTTGGGGGTTTTTTGTTATTTTTTGTTATCTTATGATATAGAACATTAAAATACGCATCGAACAGTATGAAATTTTTGTAATTTTTTTTACATTTTGGATATTTTAAGCAAGAAAAACGTTTTTTTTTGCGGATATTTTGCGGATATTTCGCGGTTTTTGTAACTTTTTCGGTATCCATTATGAACCGATGTTATTTTTGTCTCATTTATGATATAGAACATTAAAATAGGCATCGGATAGTATGAAATAGTTGCCACTTTTTTAACATTTTGGATATTTTAGGCATGAAAAACCTTTAATTTCGCGAATTTTTCGCGGTTTTTGTGACTTTTTTGGTATCTATTATGAACCGATGTTAATTTTGACTCATGTATGATATAGTATATTAAAATACGCATCGGATAGTATGAAATAGTTGCCATTTTTATAGCATTTTGGATCTTTTAGCCATGAAAAACCTTTATTTTTGTTAATTTTTCGCGGTTTTTGTGACTTTTTCGGTATCTATTATAAACTGATGTCAATTTTGACTCAAGTATGAAATAGAACATTAAATAACGCATAGAACAGTATGAAATAGTTGCTAGTTTTATAACATTTTGGGTATTTTATGAAGAAAAAACTGTAATTTTTGCTGATTTTTGCAGTTTTTATGATATTTCCGACATGTATTACGGACAGATATTAATTTAGTCTAGAAATATACATAAAGAATTAAAAGACGAATCGACCAGTATTAATTAGTTGCCAAATTATCCTACATATCCACAAAATAAGCAATATCCGTAATATCCACCATATACGAAATATCCGCATTATCCGCAATATCAAAAAAATGTGATTTTTTGCAGTTTATTTGATATTTCCTACATATTTTATGGACTGATATTAATTTTAAATAAGATATGATATAGAACAATTATATACGCATCGACCGGTATGAAATAGTTGCCATTTTTAAAACAATTTGGATATTTTATATATTGCGGATATGGCGGATATTGAGGATATGGCGGATATGGTTTATTTTGTTGATATGTAGGATATTTTGGTAACTAGTTAATACTAGTCGATTCGTCTATTAATGCTTTATGTATATTTCTAGACAAAATTAACATCGGTCCATAATAAATGTCGGAAATATCAAAAAAACCGCAAAATATCTGCAAAAATTTCCGTTATTCCTTCATAAAATATGCAAAGTGTTATAAAACTAGCAACTATTTCATACCGTTCGATGCGTATTCTCATGTTCTATATCGTAAAAGAGACAAAATTAACATAGGTTCATAATTGATACCGAAAAAGTGACAAAACCGCGAAATATCCGCAAAACATCCGCAAAAATAAACGTTTTTCTTGCTTAAAATATCCAAAATGTAAAAAAAATGACAAAAATTTCATACTGCTCGATGCGTATTCTCATGTTCTATATCATAAGATAATAATAAATACCAAAAACAACTCAAAAACCCCCAAAAATCGCATTTTTTTGGACTTTGCGGATATGCGGATATGGCGGATACGCAAAAATAAACGTTTTTCTTGCTTAAAATAGCCAAAATGTAAAAAAATGACAAAAATTTCATACTGTTCGATGCGTATTCTCATGTTCTATATCACAAGATAATAATAAATACCAAAAATAACTCAAAAACCCCCAAAAATCACATTTTTTTGGATTTTGCGGATATGCGGATATGGCGGATACGCAAAAATAAACGTTTTTCTTGCTTAAAATATCCAAAATGTAAAAAAAATGACAAAAATTTCATACTGTTCGATGCGTATTCTCATGTTCTATATCATAAGATAATAATAAATACCAAAAATAACTCAAAAACCCCCAAAAATCGCATTTTTTTGGATTTTGCGGATATGCGGATATGGCGGATACGCAAAAATAAACGTTTTTCTTGCTTAAAATAGCCAAAATGTAAAAAAATGACAAAAATTTCATACTGTTCGATGCGTATTCTCATGTTCTATATCATAAGATAATAATAAATACCAAAAATAACTCAAAAACCCCCAAAAATCACATTTTTTTGGATTTTGCGGATATGCGGATATGGCGGATACGCAAAAATAAACGTTTTTCTTGCTTAAAATAGCCAAAATGTAAAAAAAATGACAAAAATTTCATACTGTTCGATGCGTATTCTCATGTTCTATATCATAAGATAATAATAAATACCAAAAATAACTCAAAAACCCCCAAAAATCGCATTTTTTTGGATTTTGCGGATATGCGGATATGGCGGATACGCAAAAATAAACGTTTTTCTTGCTTAAAATAGCCAAAATGTAAAAAAAATGACAAAAATTTCATACTGTTCGATGCGTATTCTCATGTTCTATATCATAAGATAATAATAAATACCAAAAACAACTCAAAAACCCCCAAAAATCACATTTTTTTGGATTTTGCGGATATGCGGATATGGCGGATACGCAAAAATAAACGTTTTTCTTGCTTAAAATATCCAAAATGTAAAAAAAATGACAAAAATTTCATACTGTTCGATGCGTATTCTCATGTTCTATATCATAAGATAATAATAAATACCAAAAATAACTCAAAAACCCCCAAAAATCGCATTTTTTTGGATTTTGCGGATATGCGGATATGGCGGATACGCAAAAATAAACGTTTTTCTTGCTTAAAATAGCCAAAATGTAAAAAAAATGACAAAAATTTCATACTGTTCGATGCGTATTCTCATGTTCTATATCATAAGATAATAATAAATACCAAAAATAACTCAAAAACCCCCAAAAATCGCATTTTTTTGGATTTTGCGGATATGCGGATATGGCGGATACGCAAAAATAAACGTTTTTCTTGCTTAAAATAGCCAAAATGTAAAAAAAATGACAAAAATTTCATACTGTTCGATGCGTATTCTCATGTTCTATATCATAAGATAATAATAAATACCAAAAATAACCCAAAACCCCCAAAAATCGCATTTTTTTGGATTTTGCGGATATGCGGATATGGCGGATACGCGGATATTGCGGATATGGCGGATATCATATCCGCGGCGGATATCATATCCGCCATATCCGCAATATCCGCCATATCCGCGTATCCGCCATATCCGCATACCCGCAAAATCCAAAAAAATGCGATTTTTGGGGTTTTTTTGTTATTTTTTGTTATTTATTATTATCTTATGATATAGAACATTAAAATACGCATCGAACAGTATGAAATTTTTGTAATTTTTTTTACATTTTGGATATTTTAAGCAAGAAAAACGTTTATTTTTGCGTATCCGCCATATCCGCATATCCGCAAAATCCAAAAAAATGCGATTTTTGGGGGTTTTTTGTTATTTTTTGTTATTTATTATTATCTTATGATATAGAACATTAAAATACGCATCGAACAGTATGAAATTTTTGTAATTTTTTTTACATTTTGGATATTTTAAGCAAGAAAAACGTTTATTTTTGCGTATCCGCCATATCCGCATATCCGCAAAATCCAAAAAAATGCGATTTTTGGGGGTTTTTTGTTATTTTTTGTTATCTTATGATATAGAACATTAAAATACGCATCGAACAGTATGAAATTTTTGTAATTTTTTTTACATTTTGGATATTTTAAGCAAGAAAAACGTTTTTTTTTGCGGATATTTTGCGGATATTTCGCGGTTTTTGTAACTTTTTCGGTATCCATTATGAACCGATGTTATTTTTGTCTCATTTATGATATAGAACATTAAAATAGGCATCGGATAGTATGAAATAGTTGCCACTTTTTTAACATTTTGGATATTTTAGGCATGAAAAACCTTTAATTTCGCGAATTTTTCGCGGTTTTTGTGACTTTTTTGGTATCTATTATGAACCGATGTTAATTTTGACTCATGTATGATATAGTATATTAAAATACGCATCGGATAGTATGAAATAGTTGCCATTTTTATAGCATTTTGGATCTTTTAGCCATGAAAAACCTTTATTTTTGTTAATTTTTCGCGGTTTTTGTGACTTTTTCGGTATCTATTATAAACTGATGTCAATTTTGACTCAAGTATGAAATAGAACATTAAATAACGCATAGAACAGTATGAAATAGTTGCTAGTTTTATAACATTTTGGGTATTTTATGAAGAAAAAACTGTAATTTTTGCTGATTTTTGCAGTTTTTATGATATTTCCGACATGTATTACGGACAGATATTAATTTAGTCTAGAAATATACATAAAGAATTAAAAGACGAATCGACCAGTATTAATTAGTTGCCAAATTATCCTACATATCCACAAAATAAGCAATATCCGTAATATCCACCATATACGAAATATCCGCATTATCCGCAATATCAAAAAAATGTGATTTTTTGCAGTTTATTTGATATTTCCTACATATTTTATGGACTGATATTAATTTTAAATAAGATATGATATAGAACAATTATATACGCATCGACCGGTATGAAATAGTTGCCATTTTTAAAACAATTTGGATATTTTATATATTGCGGATATGGCGGATATTGAGGATATGGCGGATATGGTTTATTTTGTTGATATGTAGGATATTTTGGTAACTAGTTAATACTGGTCGATTCGTCTATTAATGCTTTATGTATATTTCTAGACAAAATTAACATCGGTCCATAATAAATGTCGGAAATATCAAAAAAACCGCAAAATATCTGCAAAAATTTCCATTATTCCTTCATAAAATATGCAAAGTGTTATAAAACTAGCAACTATTTCATACCGTTCGATGCGTATTCTCATGTTCTATATCGTAAAAGAGACAAAATTAACATAGGTTCATAATTGATACCGAAAAAGTGACAAAAACCGCGAAATATCCGCAAAACATCCGCAAAAATAAACGTTTTTCTTGCTTAAAATATCCAAAATGTAAAAAAAATGACAAAAATTTCATACTGCTCGATGCGTATTCTCATGTTCTATATCATAAGATAATAATAAATACCAAAAACAACTCAAAAACCCCCAAAAATCACATTTTTTTGGATTTTGCGGATATGCGGATATGGCGGATACGCAAAAATAAACGTTTTTCTTGCTTAAAATAGCCAAAATGTAAAAAAAATGACAAAAATTTCATACTGTTCGATGCGTATTCTCATGTTCTATATCATAAGATAATAATAAATACCAAAAATAACTCAAAAACCCCCAAAAATCGCATTTTTTTGGATTTTGCGGATATGCGGATATGGCGGATACGCGGATATTGCGGATATGGCGGATACGGCGGATATCATATCCGCGGCGGATATCATATCCGCGGCGGATATCATATCCGCCATATCCGCAATATCCGCCATATCCGCGTATCCGCCATATCCGCATATCCGCAAAATCCAAAAAAATGCGATTTTTGGGGGTTTTTTGTTATTTTTTGTTATTTATTATTATCTTATGATATAGAACATTAAAATACGCATCGAACAGTATGAAATTTTTGTAATTTTTTTTACATTTTGGATACTTTAAGCAAGAAAAACGTTTATATTTGCGTATCCGCCATATCCGCATATCCGCAAAATCCAAAAAAATGCGATTTTTGGGGGTTTTTTGTTATTTTTTGTTATCTTATGATATAGAACATTAAAATACGCATCGAACAGTATGAAATTTTTGTAATTTTTTTTACATTTTGGATATTTTAAGCAAGAAAAACGTTTTTTTTTGCGGATATTTTGCGGATATTTCGCGGTTTTTGTAACTTTTTCGGTATCCATTATGAACCGATGTTATTTTTGTCTCATTTATGATATAGAACATTAAAATAGGCATCGGATAGTATGAAATAGTTGCCACTTTTTTAACATTTTGGATATTTTAGGCATGAAAAACCTTTAATTTCGCGAATTTTTCGCGGTTTTTGTGACTTTTTTGGTATCTATTATGAACCGATGTTAATTTTGACTCATGTATGATATAGTATATTAAAATACGCATCGGATAGTATGAAATAGTTGCCATTTTTATAGCATTTTGGATCTTTTAGCCATGAAAAACCTTTATTTTTGTTAATTTTTCGCGGTTTTTGTGACTTTTTCGGTATCTATTATAAACTGATGTCAATTTTGACTCAAGTATGAAATAGAACATTAAATAACGCATAGAACAGTATGAAATAGTTGCTAGTTTTATAACATTTTGGGTATTTTATGAAGAAAAAACTGTAATTTTTGCTGATTTTTGCAGTTTTTATGATATTTCCGACATTTATTACGGACAGATATTAATTTAGTCTAGAAATATACATAAAGCATTAAAAGACGAATCGACCAGTATTAATTAGTTGCCAAATTATCCTACATATCCACAAAATAAGCAATATCCGTAATATCCACCATATACGAAATATCCGCATTATCCGCAATATCAAAAAAATGTGATTTTTTGCAGTTTATTTGATATTTCCTACATATTTTATGGACTGATATTAATTTTAAATAAGATATGATATAGAACAATTATATACGCATCGACCGGTATGAAATAGTTGCCATTTTTAAAACAATTTGGATATTTTATATATTGCGGATATGGCGGATATTGAGGATATGGCGGATATGGTTTATTTTGTTGATATGTAGGATATTTTGGTAACTAGTTAATACTGGTCGATTCGTCTTTTAATGCTTTATGTATATTTCTAGACAAAATTAACATCGGTCCATAATAAATGTCGGAAATATCAAAAAAACCGCAAAATATCTGCAAAAATTTCCGTTATTCCTTCATAAATTATGCAAAGTGTTATAAAACTAGCAACTATTTCATACCGTTCGATGCGTATTCTCATGTTCTATATCGTAAAAGAGACAAAATTAACATGGGTTCATAATTGATACCGAAAAAGTGACAAAAACCGCAAAATATCCGCAAAACATCCGCAAAAATAAACGTTTTTCTTGCTTAAAATATCCAAAATGTAAAAAAAATGACAAAAATTTCATACTGCTCGATGCGTATTCTCATGTTCTATATCATAAGATAATAATAAATACCAAAAACAACTCAAAAACCCCCAAAAATCGCATTTTTTTGGATTTTGCGGATATGCGGATATGGCGGATACGCAAAAATAAACGTTTTTCTTGCTTAAAATAGCCAAAATGTAAAAAAAATGACAAAAATTTCATACTGTTCGATGCGTATTCTCATGTTCTATATCATAAGATAATAATAAATACCAAAAATAACTCAAAAACCCCCAAAAATCGCATTTTTTTGGATTTTGCGGATATGCGGATATGGCGGATACGCGGATATTGCGGATATGGCGGATACGGCGGATATCATATCCGCGGCGGATATCATATCCGCGGCGGATATCATATCCGCGGCGGATATCATATCCGCGGCGGATATCATATCCGCGGCGGATATCATATCCGCCATATCCGCAATATCCGCCATATCCGCGTATCCGCCATATCCGCATATCCGCAAAATCCAAAAAAATGCGATTTTTGGGGGTTTTTTGTTATTTTTTGTTATTTATTATTATCTTATGATATAGAACATTAAAATACGCATCGAACAGTATGAAATTTTTGTAATTTTTTTTACATTTTGGATATTTTAAGCAAGAAAAACGTTTATTTTTGCGTATCCGCCATATCCGCATATCCGCAAAATCCAAAAAAATGCGATTTTTGGGGGTTTTTTGTTATTTTTTGTTATCTTATGATATAGAACATTAAAATACGCATCGAACAGTATGAAATTTTTGTAATTTTTTTTACATTTTGGATATTTTAAGCAAGAAAAACGTTTTTTTTTGCGGATATTTTGCGGATATTTCGCGGTTTTTGTAACTTTTTCGGTATCCATTATGAACCGATGTTATTTTTGTCTCATTTACGATATAGAACATTAAAATAGGCATCGGATAGTATGAAATAGTTGCCTCTTTTTTAACATTTTGGATATTTTAGGCATGAAAAACCTTTAATTTCGCGAATTTTTCGCGGTTTTTGTGACTTTTTTGGTATCTATTATGAACCGATGTTAATT
Organism: Acanthacorydalis orientalis; assembly: GCA_034766995.1. NCBI lineage: Eukaryota > Metazoa > Arthropoda > Insecta > Megaloptera > Corydalidae > Acanthacorydalis > Acanthacorydalis orientalis. Next base: position 39,470,793 of record CM068315.1, on the reverse strand, counting down.
TTGACTCATGTATGATATAGTATATTAAAATACGCATCGGATAGTATGAAATAGTTGCCATTTTTATAGCATTTTGGATCTTTTAGCCATGAAAAACCTTTATTTTTGTTAATTTTTCGCGGTTTTTGTGACTTTTTCGGTATCTATTATAAACTGATGTCAATTTTGACTCAAGTATGAAATAGAAAATTAAATAACGCATAGAACAGTATGAAATAGTTGCTAGTTTTATAACATTTTGGGTATTTTATGAAGAAAAAACTGTAATTTTTGCTGATTTTTGCAGTTTTTATGATATTTCCGACATTTATTACGGACAGATATTAATTTAGTCTAGAAATATACATAAAGCATTAAAAGACGAATCGACCAGTATTAATTAGTTGCCAAATTATCCTACATATCCACAAAATAAGCAATATCCGTAATATCCACCATATACGAAATATCCGCATTATCCGCAATATCAAAAAAATGTGATTTTTTGCAGTTTATTTGATATTTCCTACATATTTTATGGACTGATATTAATTTTAAATAAGATATGATATAGAACAATTATATACGCATCGACCGGTATGAAATAGTTGCCATTTTTAAAACAATTTGGATATTTTATATATTGCGGATATGGCGGATATTGAGGATATGGCGGATATGGTTTATTTTGTTGATATGTAGGATATTTTGGTAACTAGTTAATACTGGTCGATTCGTCTTTTAATGCTTTATGTATATTTCTAGACAAAATTAACATCGGTCCATAATAAATGTCGGAAATATCAAAAAAACCGCAAAATATCTGCAAAAATTTCCGTTATTCCTTCATAAATTATGCAAAGTGTTATAAAACTAGCAACTATTTCATACCGTTCGATGCGTATTCTCATGTTCTATATCGTAAAAGAGACAAAATTAACATAGGTTCATAATTGATACCGAAAAAGTGACAAAACCGCGAAATATCCGCAAAACATCCGCAAAAATAAACGTTTTTCTTGCTTAAAATATCCAAAATGTAAAAAAAATGACAAAAATTTCATACTGCTCGATGCGTATTCTCATGTTCTATATCATAAGATAACAAAAAATAACAAAAAACCCCCAAAAATCGCATTTTTTTGGATTTTGCGGATATGCGGATATGGCGGATACGCAAAAATAAACGTTTTTCTTGCTTAAAATAGCCAAAATGTAAAAAAAATGACAAAAATTTCATACTGTTCGATGCGTATTCTCATGTTCTATATCATAAGATAATAATAAATACCAAAAATAACCCAAAACCCCCAAAAATCGCATTTTTTTGGATTTTGCGGATATGCGGATATGGCGGATACGCGGATATTGCGGATATGGCGGATATCATATCCGCGGCGGATATCATATCCGCCATATCCGCAATATCCGCCATATCCGCGTATCCGCCATATCCGCATATCCGCAAAATCCAAAAAAATGCGATTTTTGGGGGTTTTTTGTTATTTTTTTTTATTTATTATTATCTTATGATATAGAACATTAAAATACGCATCGAACAGTATGAAATTTTTGTAATTTTTTTTACATTTTGGATATTTTAAGCAAGAAAAACGTTTATTTTTGCGTATCCGCCATATCCGCATATCCGCAAAATCCAAAAAAATGCGATTTTTGGGGGTTTTTTGTTATTTTTTGTTATCTTATGATATAGAACATTAAAATACGCATCGAACAGTATGAAATTTTTGTAATTTTTTTTACATTTTGGATATTTTAAGCAATAAAAACGTTTTTTTTTGCGGATATTTTGCGGATATTTCGCGGTTTTTGTAACTTTTTCGGTATCCATTATGAACCGATGTTATTTTTGTCTCATTTATGATATAGAACATTAAAATAGGCATCGGATAGTATGAAATAGTTGCCACTTTTTTAACATTTTGGATATTTTAGGCATGAAAAACCTTTAATTTCGCGAATTTTTCGCGGTTTTTGTGACTTTTTTGGTATCTATTATGAACCGATGTTAATTTTGACTCATGTATGATATAGTATATTAAAATACGCATCGGATAGTATGAAATAGTTGCCATTTTTATAACAATTTGGATATTTTATATATTGCGGATATTGCGGATATTGCGGATATGGCTTATTTTGTTGATATGTAGGATATTGTGGCAACTAGTTAATACTGGTCGATTCGTCTTTTAATGCTTTATGTATATTTCTAGACAAAATTAATATCTGTCCGTAATAAATGTCGGAAATATCAAAAAATCCGCAAAAATTACCGTTTTTCCTTCATAAAATATCCAAAATGTTATAAAACTAGCAACTATTTCATACTCTTCTATGCGTTATTTAATGTTCTATTTCATACTTGAGTCAAAATTGACATCGGTTTATACCGGTCGATGCGTATATAATTGTTCTATATGATATCTTATTTAAAATTAATATCAGTCCATATAAAATGTAGGAAATATCAAAAAAACTGCAAAAAATCACATTTTTTCTTGGATTCTGCGGTTATATACTGGTACGATATACTCGTCAACAAATTATATATGATTATCTTAAAAATATAATTTTATCAATTGTCGGATTAATTTTTTCGGGCATATTTTTTAGGAATTTCAATTGACCACAAATTGGACTAAATTTGAGCACAGAACCATCTCCTTGTTAATCGAGACACAATAACAACACATATTTCAGCAATGATGTGTCTATCTTATCAATTGTTCTAATAATTAATATTTTTTTAGTTTTCATGCTTTTTCTTATACATTAATTTTGCGTTTACAAAATTAATAGTAAGTAAAATAAGATTTAAGTGCATAAAATGAAAACGTGTTCAAATATTACAAAATTAAGACGGAATATTCTTTTAATGTTTTTTGTACATAAATTTTGTATATCAACGTAAATCTCCGTGCTTCCATTTATAGAAGAATGAAATAACTGAGATCTAATTTTAAAAGGTGAAAAAATTTTATATAAAATTCGATAGTTTTATTACAAAAAAGAAGTGTACGATATGTGACACTGTGATCGAAATAAATGCAATCATAACCTCACTACTAGAAAATTATGAAATCCAACTGTCAAAATAAAGAACATTAGACAAACCAACGAATACATCGGATCGTTTGTCAAATATTTCTATGCATTAATGCATTTATTACAAATAAAAGAAGAATAAAAAGGAATATAATAATAGTAATGAAAGAAAAGAATTAGTAAACAGTACCTTAAAAATGATTTCTTCACATCATAGCACACAAACAATTTACACTATTTCGAATTTAGAATAACAAAACAAATGAGGTACATTCTAAACAGTACTGAACTCAGCTACAGTTATGACAACAAAATGCACACAATAAATAAAACTATTGTAAGAATTTATAACCATGAACTTTTGTAAAATATTTTATAAGAAAAAACTTACTTTTTTAAAAAATATTCTTTAATATATTTTCTATAATTAATGGATAATTAAAATTTGAAATTATTATTAATGTTCGCTGAAAAATATTAAGATAATTACAAATTATATTTTTTAAATAATACTTGAAGAAAATATATACTTGTTTGACTTTAGATCATTTTGTACAACAAAATTATAAAAAAATAAGGATAGTTTTTTAATAGCATTTATTTAAAATTATTTACAAAATAAATAGATGCACAATAATGAAGCTTAAAATAAGACTATTTTATTCTGAGTATTATAAACATATAATTTGTTATCGGCACTACAACGTTAAAGGACAGAATGATTTTTTGTTTCTGTATATTTTTGCTATTTAATGAAATATACAATATCAACTTTGGTATAATAGTTAAAAATTCATCAAAAATAATTGATTCTAATAAAATTATAAGTCAATAAAATTCTTAAGAAGTTAACGTATTTCATAAAATACAGGTTTGATTTTAAATCTATTTGGCAAAATTTATTCAAATTTTTTTGAGGCTGTAGAATGATTTGATCGAAATGACAATTTTAAAACTGATATCCTACCTGGATGATTCAATTTATTAAAAAACAAATAATGCCCGAGTCGACAGTAAAAACTATAATATATTATTACTTTTAGTCTTCAATTTCTAAAATAAAATGAATAAAAAAAGTAATTCTTTAAAAAAAATGAATAAAAACAAGAGACGTGATATCTATGAAGTAGCCCAATGTTCGGCTCTCCACAATAGCGCATAGATATCATTCGAACTATTTTCACGAACTGGCGCAGCTACAACAGGACTTCGAAGTGATGCAGGAGAGATTGACACATCGATATATCTTGAAACAAGACTACGATATCCTCTACCAACGGTCGCGACGTACGCTCTTCCTTCGGTATCTGGGCCACGCGGTCTAGTAATCAACGGAATAATCGAACCAACCTCCTCTTCAAATGGGCGGAATACTGTTATCGGACGCATTGAAGATCGTTCTGCGACAATGACGCATCCCCACGTCGTACCAATATAAAGATCATCTCCCACAATTGCTAAACTTGTTACCTAAGAATTTTGAACAATCGAATTACAATCACATTCACCTGTCACAAGTGATAAGTCATAGGTGTTTAATTACGATGTTCTAGCATGCAGTGAACTGAAAAATCATCATTAACATCCAAAATGTTTTGTTAGCAAAAATACCTTTTTCGATTAACAGGGTGTGATCCATAAAGAATTTGTGCCTGTCGAACAAACAGTTAATAATACACGCTACGTTGAAGTGATTAAGAGATTATTTCAACGCATTTCTGGAGTGCGCTCCCAAATACGAAAAAATGGTAGTTGGTTTTTGTTACATGACAATGCAGCTGCCCATTTTGCTCTCATGAGACACGGCATTGTTGAGATCAATCACCCACCGTATTTACCTGACTTGGCACTAGCAGACTTTTTTCTTTTTTTTAAAGTGAAAACTGTTCTCAAAGGGAAATGATTTCAGAACGTAGAAGGTATTAAGAAGAATGTGACCGACGAATTGAAAGCAGTTTCTTTAGACACCTTTACTGTTTTCAAAAACTTTTAGAACATTGCAATAAATGTATTAAAATGAAATAAGATTACTTTGAATAAATATCAAACATTTTTCATTTTACTTAAATTGTGTTTCTTTTCATTGTGTCAATCCGGGAATTAAATTGCAAAACCTCGTACGTGTTCCAAAATTTGACAATCGTCATCAGTTTTACAAAGTGGTATATTTAGTGTGCATTTTTTTTGGAAAAATCTAAGCCTCCCTTCTGTAGGAAATTTTTAAAACTATTAAAAACATTAGAAAACAGTAAGAAATGAACTCTTTTTTTGTACATACTTGGCATTTCGATGGACTGAGATGTTCTTCAATTGCAATCGACTTAAGACTTTCCGAGCATGGCACTAATTTTGAACAGTCGAGTTTATTCGTTATCGTACGATCCTTCACGTCCCATCGATAAACTGTACATCCTGGATAAACATACGA
>CM068315.1:39247817-39460317 GCA_034766995.1 Acanthacorydalis orientalis | reverse complement strand
TCTGATCCTCGTTCGTCGACGATAGCTGCAGCGTAGTTGGGATGTCCTTCAACGGACGGCATTCGACTAGAATCTGCTGAATCTGGACCGACGCCACTATCGCATTCTGAAGTATACGATTCTTGAGATTTACGAATACGTCGCATATTTGAATAACAATGATCGAGTGCAGCCCTTCCAAACGCCTGTAATTAATACACATTTTATAAGAAAAACAAGTAGATTAAAATATTATCTATACATACTTCTGCGACATGCCGGCTTGGAAAACTGGGCGTGTTGTTTGTACTAGGTTGATTAGGTAATTCTACGTCGATTGCGCAATTCAGACATTTTGGACATGGTATAAACCTAGTAACTAAGAATTTTCCTTCCGATGTATGTACAAAACGTGTTCCTGTAAAAGAGATCTTAATAATAAGAGAACAATTTAATATTGAAAAAAACGCTTTACCTAAAGTCGGATACCAATCTTCGAGTAACACGTCGACGTGATCTACAGCAAGAGCTAAAAGTTGTGCGACAGATTCAAGATTCGGTTCAATCACGACAGTTCTAGGCTCTATATACGGTCTATCAATTACAAGAGATTCAATAGGCAAATACAACTCGAGAATCGATGAAGTAGCAAGATCGACTTCACACCATACGCCTTCCTGTTTTGATCGAAATCTGTAAGAAAATAAATAATTATTGTTTTCAATAGAAGAATTGTTTATTTATCAAATATTGTGTGAATATTACCGTAATTGTCTGTAATGTGTCGGTGATCCATGAAGTACTTCTTTCATTCGAAACAACATCAAATCGCCGTAGTTCAACTGAAGACCCGTCTGCCAAAGAACCCATTCAGCTTTCACGTCAAGTGCTTTTGCTGTCCTAGTATCTTGCATGAGCTGTAAACAAAATAGAATATTATTTCCATTTTTTAATACTTTTAATGAATGTAAAACGTACTTCTCTAGGGAATGTGAAAAAGGACCTAACAATATCAACGATCGAATCATCGGCAAGTATTCTCGAAATAAGTCTCGACCAAAAACCGGAAGGAAAATACGACATTGACAATAATCTTGTTAAAATTTTATCAGGCTCTGCTTTACGTCCGATTCCGGTTTTATGCGGCTCCTCGGATTCACTCTGACTTGACGCATCGCCACCACTCATATCTCTAGCAGCAGCACCCGGCGATGCAAGTGAAAACGTCTCGTCTCCAATATAAGCCGGATATAGAACCGATTTTGGCGATATTGCTATTTTCTTATTACGAACAGCACGGCCACGGGATCTCAACGGTACACCGATCCGCACAACGGAATGGGCCGATCCAGGACGTGCACGTGCCATTCGCGCTTCGTCCTCAGATGGAAGAAGTGAAGGAATCAATAAAGTACGCGAATCCCATGTTAACGCTACTTCAAATTTATTTAATAAATTAACGATGTAGCCACGTGCTTCGGACGGTCCAGCGCCGCTTGATTTGAATATATGTTTGAGATCATCAAGTTTCATAACACCGGTTCGAGCGAATGGATTGATTTCGCGAATGGTCACAACATGCGCTAGCATGTCGCAAAGCCACTGCGGATCAAGGAAATAAAGATCTTTCAGCGTTGCATCGTCGTAATGCAACAGAACACCTGCATTCGAAAAAACGATCAAAAATAACCCGTTAAAATTTAAAATAAAAGAAAAACAAACCGTTATCATGCAGAAACATAGTTGCCTGATGAAGCTCTGCACAATCTCTAAATGTGCGGTTATATCGTAAATTCATTTCCCGTGTGACAAGTGCCCTGTACTGTTCAGATGACAGGACAGGATCTGCACCGACTGCTCTTCTTTCACTTGCTAAATGTCCAACTACATCTTCAAGAGCCAGATAAGTCGCTGGGACTCTCTGTTCGAGTAATAATTCTTTACTACCTGAAATAACAATCGTTAATAACCCAACTATCTGAAACCAGATCGATTAGATTTGTATACCTGGTTGTCTTAAACTGAAGACTGTATCATAGATAAGATTACAAAGCAATTTGATGTTATGTCTTGTCGAACAGCTAACTTCGATAGTATCAAGCACTCTCGGCAATCCGCATTTTTCTGCATCTACAATATTTATAAATCTATCTCGAATTGACTGTTGCAAATCTTCCGTCGTTGAAGCTGGTAAAAATTCTTGCGCTGTATCGTAATGAGTTCCTACAATAAGCACCGGTGAATTTGGTGCTCTCGCTTGAATATTAACAAGCCACTGAAGGATTTCGTCAATGCCTCGTTGTCCGTCAGGTATTTTCCATACGACCAGATATAAACTCCGTTTCGAAAGAAAATACTGATGCGTCGCATAATATCTGTAATACCACATATTGTGAATAATCCAACATCGATTCCGAAAGTTTAAACTACTTCTTCTACTAACTCTTTCTGTCCTCCGAAATCCCACGTTCGAAAAATAACAGGTCCATGAGACGAATGTCCTCTTGCCTTTTTCTCATACACCCAATCGCCAATATCGACCCCTACTGTCGACATATTCGTACCACGTGCTGTCTTCACGTTCATATTTTTATTACCCATACGTTTTGTCCAGTGCTACGAATATATTTACGCTGTTACAAATTTAATACTTAAATAAATTTAGGTCGTTTAAAATACCTCGACCGGTTTTTTCCTATAACTGCCTACGCCTTCTGAACGCAATTTTTCAAGTAAACTAGTTTTCCCTATTCCTTGTATTCCGACGATCATAAGTTTCATTCTAGCATAAGGCCTTGCATCTTCGAGTACTGATTTCAAATAGCCGACTATATCCATAGTTTTGTACTTTTTACTCTCTATCATTGATTTTAAAGGCTCTTGTAGAGCGCAACCACGCGTATTTAGATTCCAAAGTCGAGAAAGTAAACCCATTTGGGGAGGCAGTTCAGAAACGTCTAGAAATAAATGTAATCTGCATTCCTGGCAATGTTTTTATTAATTAAACTTTGATTTTTACCTATATTTCCACTAATATTCAGCACAGACAAATTACTTAATTCATGTATATTGTGAGGAATTTCTCTTAAATTATTATTGCTTATATCCAACATTGATAAATTGGGGAATATAAGGCGCGATTTTCCAGCAGTCACCATATTCTAATAATAATTTAAGGAAGGTTTCTATTAAAAAAAGTAATTATAATTATTATATGAATGATTACCCAATCATTTTCTTCCTCGTCTTGAACATTTCCATCACCATCATCATCCGTCGATAATTGTATTCTTGATAGACAATTATCAGCTAAAACGAGTGTACGTAAATTGTCTAACCGTAAATGTCTTCTATGTAGACACACTGATTGCAATACGACGCTACGTAGAGACCTTCCAGAATGTCTTCGATCTATAATTTCCATATATAAGCTATGTACATAATTTATGAAAAGAATTTGCTAAATCAATAAAAATATTGTTTGTAATTAACTACACAGCCGTATTTTTCTCAACTAATTATTTGGTTATTTTATACTATAATATTGTATTCGTCGATGATTGAATTGATTTTTAGAAATATGGTTTTATTTTCAAATAGGATATTTTTTCTCGCTCCACAAACTAACTAAACATTTTTGCCGACGAAAAATGTTCAATAACTGCTTACTGATCATTGCTTGAGAGCATATTTCAACGGCGATACTATCATCTTCAGAGTTTTAAAATACAGAAAAATCTGTTGATCGATGGTTGATTATTGTTAATAGTTTAACTTCAATAGCTTCCGTAATAGATATTTTTATGTCTCTTTCTTGAATCAGTTTCAGCGCATATCTTTGATAACTTAACGTATGAGTTTATTTCGAGTATACTTCAAACTAGAAACAAATAGTTCAAGAACTGATCCTATCATAGTAGAATACTTAAAAAGTAATTTTAACGGAATCAAGTGGAAGATGCTAGATGACGATATAACAGTGAAATAAGAAATATAACAATTATTATTTTAATATATTTCTAATCAATATATGAGTATGAAAGAACAATTATCTAAAGGCGACGATATTATATAATAACACATAAAAACATTACATAAAAAAAATAAAAACAAAAAAAACTCATGGTACATTTCTAACGATGCTCAGCTAAAATACTCAAATTATAGCACATAAGAAATATTGTCAAGAGAAATAGAATGGAATCTGAAAATACTATAATACATTTTATAATCAATATATATTTAAATTCAGATGTAAACGAAGAACGACCAAGAAGAAACCTTCAAAAAATTGCTAAATTGGTTTCCTCCTGAATGCAGAAAAAAGGAACACCTAGATGAAGACAATTATAGTCAGGCGAATAAAATTCTCTCTCTCTCTCTCTATAAATATATATATATATATATATATATATATATATATATATATATAAACTCAGCCCTCTTATAACATGGTACTTTGAAAACACGATTTCGATATAAAACGACGCAAAAAATGCCGTCCTATAACACGAGATTCTTATAACACGGTTTCCATATAGCACGATTTAATAAACTTGGGAAACCCTCATATACACGAATGTTTCCATAACATTGTTTTGATTGACATAAATAGGGAATTTCCCTTGTATACATAATACTGCGAAGTCCGAGTCGCTGTTGTTACTGAAAACTAATTCAGTAGACGGTTTCTTGTTCATAAATTCACACACTCCGGGAACACGGTTCCGATTTAACTCGGAACGCATTTCCCGATTTGTATTACTTCTAGGTTTCATTTAACACGGTTTCGATACAACGCGGAACAAACTAACCGTGTTATAGAAGGGTTGAGTGTACATATACATATACTGTCATTTCTAAAAAAATTTTACAATAATTTAACGTGACTAATATCATACTTGATTTGTATTTATGTACAGTAAAACGAATCATGAAAAAAACGAATCATGAATAATTTTTATCATGCTTTGTGGATATAAATATTTACAAACTAGATAAATATTTCGAAACGATAATACAAGGATGATTTTGTATCAACAAAACTACAAATAAATAAAATATCTATTTTAATTTCAATACTTAATTACAATGTAATAATTTGTCCTTTTTTTATTTTATCTATATTCTAATCAATTTTAAAATTTCGAATACAGAAGTAAATATTATACTAATTGACTTGTAGTCGATTTTTTCTTTTATTGGATTACATTTTTTTATTTAGACATTATTTAATAAAGAGCAGTATATATTAACCATTTCATGCCTAGCGCCGGCTATATCCGGCATTGGTGATCTCAACACTAGCGCCACGCTACTTGAGTGCCAAACACTAAACACATTATTTCATTTAAGTTGTCATGGACCTCTTTTATAAAGCATAATTAGTACACAATCGTTGGGGAGCACCGAAAGTGAGAGACACTTTTTACACGTACAGTGTGCACTAATGCCAATAACACCCATTCATCGGTAACGTACTGATGGCCAGTTTCGCCGTTGCGAAAGGGTTAATTATGTAAAATCTTTGTTTATTACTTACTTGGCAGTATTGGCATCTTCGCTTTCGCAGCAGCTGAATCGTTCGGCGCGTAACACGTAGTATTCGCCGTTTCCATTGTATCTTGCGCGTCTATTTGAGGTAAACTCGGCCAGCAAGTTATCTCATTATGACTCAAATCGAGCTGCTTGAGTGCATTCGGATAGCTCGTAATGTGTGACATCGAACGCAAATTATTATAAGCCATATTGAGACGCGTTAGGTTAACGGCAAGACATGGCAAACAGGCCGGTATACTTGAGAATAAATTATGGGCGAGATTCAAGGCGGACAATTTTGACGATCGTTCCGTTGCCGTGTCGTCCGAATGCAATATCTGCTCGGTGACTTCGACATTCTTCGACCATACGTGATGCTTATTCAATTCAAGTTGGCTTTATAAGAAAAAGTAAGCGTCACACATGCAATATTCTAGGCGAAAAGTATGACATAGCCGAACTTACCGTACAGACGGGTTCTTTTTTCTATATCGTACGTAGGTGTATGCTGGTTCTGAATCAGAAAATACACTCTCGCTGTCACTGAAATCTAGCACTGGTGTAGTCGCTTCACTAGAATCCGTACCACACGATGACGCTGTGGAAGGTCTTGATTCAACCGAACAGATACTTAGTGAATCAACTAAATCTCTCTGTGACCACTGATAAAGCGATAAAACCAATAAAATAACATCTATAAATCGGTACTTTTACAATATAAATAAACACCTACATCTGGTGGATAAGCAGGCAATTCCTTCAATAAGTTAAACGATAGATTCAATTCTTTTAGTTTTGGCGCTTTCCATACATCATACGGAAGGTGTTGTAGTTTGTTATTTGAAACAACGAGAGTCACGAGCGACTGTATATGGAACAACGCTTCCGGTAAACGATCTAAACGATTATCTTGCAAATAAACTTCTTCGAGAACAGGGCAATCGTAACCGCACTTTTTTTCATCGGATTTTGATTTGCCACTCCGGCGTCCCATCTTAGCAGCTGGAGATTCAGTTTCCAGTGTTGGTAACCTTTCTATTTTGTTCTGCGATGCGTTCAGATAACGCAGACTCGCGAGTCGAAACACCGCCATTGGAAGCACTGACAAACTGTTGCTCGATATATCGAGCCGCGTTATAGCATAGGGAACGATGTCATGACATCTCGGATTCTGTTTAAGTTTCGGATTGACATGCAACGCTGCATCCGTCAACCATTGAGATCTGATCTGCGACAGTCGACATTTCTGATCATGCCAATTTATCATAGTGGCGACATTCGGAAATATCGAACTGTATGTTAAGTTTGTCAGATTTGAAAACATTGAGAATCGTGAAGAAGCAACATCTTCCGTCATCGCTTTCTTGTTGATCTTGTATTCAGGATCCGGATACGCCTATAAGATTTGAATTGGTATTAAATAAACCGATTATACCAACAATTTATTTTTTTACTTATAGGAGATGAGAGTGACCTTTATCGATAATAATCGCGCTGTTAACGTTTCGTCTCTGTTCCTAGCTGCAACGCAAAGTGCTTTGCACTCATCGTCATTAGCACCATGCTTCAAAAGAAGATCAGTCATGGGAATATCTCTGTTTCTACAGGCTTCTACTAATGCGGTCGAAGTTCCAAAACCTAGGTCATCTTCAGTGGATGTACTTCTGCCAGACTGTCAATAATAAGTTCTGTCAATAACACATTTCAAAGAAGTAAGCGTTTAATTTAATTTCGATTTAGAACAAGTTGTGTAATATACCTCCTCCATATCATTTATCGCTTTAATCGGAAGATTTGGATTAGCACCAGCTGTCAAAAGCAGGGTTGCAATATTGTAATGTTTTCCTCGAACAGCAGCGTGTAGTGATGTTTCTGAATCATTATTGCAATAAACGTCAAGCTGTACTGGACTTATAAGGCCTTCATTTGAGGATCCCTAATAGTACAGGAAAAAAATTAATCAAAAATATAATGATGTACTTATTAAGATTCGATTAGTATATATTTTTTTATTTTATGCTATAAAAACGTGTATCAAATAGCACATCATATCATAAACGATTACTAACACCGGATTCGTCAGCTCCGTCAGGAAATCCCTTCAGATTCAAACGTGACATAATAGATTGAATGCCATCTGATATTCTTCTACGTGAATCTGGACTCATTATATTACTAGAATCCGGTGTGGGAGTCTCATCTTCTTCCTAATAAAAGGCCAAACTATACAATCTACTATGAAAGCAATTTACGATTTTATAACTTGAAAATGTTTATCTTAAACATGAATTACTTTAATTCTCGTTGATTTGACACGAAATTTTAAAATCAGTTCGACTATTTGTTGATTTCCTAAAAGACACGCTACATACAATATATTTTGGCCAGTTACGTCTTTTTGATTAATATCGAAAGGCATATAGTATTCCCACTGGTGAGAAGGATCTCTAGAAAAGAAATCGATTTTCCATGCAATATTTATATATATATATATATATATATACCTATATGAATGTGTATATATATATATATATATATATATAAATATATATATATATAAATGACAAACACCGGTAATTATTATTTTACACTACCGGAAAAACAGGCAATATATCAATATATCAGTCGTACATTGGGGTTCGTTTCCACAGTCTTTTTATGCGTCATCGTTGACATTGTAAAGTCTACACGCGTTTATTATTTAAAATCGCTTCAGAGATTTTTTTGAATCAATTTCTAAACATTTTTTTCAATAAAAAAAACTTTTCATAAACATTAGTGATATTTCTCTAAATGTGAATAGTATTTTTTTCTTTTTCTAAACTCGTACCATCAAATATACCTTTATGTTACTTCACTTCATCAATCTATTGTATACATTAATTTATTTTACAAATGTACTTTATCGATTTCCATCTTTTCTTCTTTTTTGTTAAACAAAATTAAAAGTATTCGCGGTTTTTTATAGACTAATAAGAAATAAAAGCTATTTCAGAAGTGTTTAGGTAAGTATAATTATCTTAAGATAACAGATTTACAATTTACTTATCAGTTGACAATTACTTATGAGATGACAAAGAGTTTGTGGATATTTTTTTCTACTTTATCTGTAATTGAAGTATGTATCGTATTTAATAATAATCAGTTACTATCTGCAATGAATCAGAAAATATATTTTTAATATATTAATACTGATATCGGGTAACTACCATATGAATTATATATTTTTTCCATGTGAAGCAACATAGAAACGAACAAAAAATACGAATTTATAAGTACCTAAAGGAATATTTCTACCGTTTGTCATTTTATATAATAAAAAAAAATATATTTCAAACATACTTGTATTTTTTCAACAGGTGCGTTGGATATGAAAACTGTAACAACATCTCAAGTATTGAATTGTGGCCATTGATACAACAAGCGTGTATCGGCAGCCATTTTTCGACAGTATGTTGCTAAAAGAAGAACAATTATATATATTTTCAAACTATATTTTATTTAATAGTTATAAGTATTAAAGTTCATATCATTATCTATCCAGAAAATTAATTGTAATATTTTTTTACTATTCTATGAAAAAGATTAATTTATTTTCTAGATCAGGAATTGTCAACCCATTGGTAATTACATATAAGGCCAATAAACTAGTTAACCATTTGCGGACGGGTAGTTCGAAGCTGAACGCTCTGTGGAGCCGGGTTCACTTCAATGGTAGTCATCAAAATGGCTAGATCACTTTCTAACGTACTGGGTACAATATAGATACAGTCATTATTATAATTTTTTATTTAAGCTGAATTATATATAAATTTCATAGTCCTAGACATTATTTATTAACATTTTTTAATAGATATTGGTTTAAACTTCAAAATAAATTAAAACTTAATCTGAATGTTCCAAATTGAGAAATGATTCATTAAAAATGATATATAATGATGAAAACATGTATTCTTAAATTACATAAAATAATAAAACTATATATATATATATATATATCCAATTCAACAAAATCAATAATTTTCTTTTATATGATACATAGAGAGCTCACTGTCGTACAGCAACACTCTGGGAGTCATGTTGCGTTAAGAGCAGGAACAATTTATGGAATATAAATGTCCATTTAAGGCGCTCCGACAATAGAGTAGCAATTCGTTATTCGGTGCCCCTTTTTTGATGTGTTAATGTGTGTGCTACGTAGAATACAAATAGAGTGGAGGAGAAAACATGGTTGCAGCATCGTATATGGCGGTACGACAGGGATCTCAAAAATTGATCAATCCTACGTTATACTCCTTGTATTCGTATCGTGAATCTTCATTGTTAGTGTTTTGTACATGCAATATACCTCCTCCACCTTGCCAATTTGGAAGTCACTGTTCGACTTGAACAATTTGATATGAATTGTCTATCTGTTAACCAAAGAGGGAAGTGTGCATTTGTAAAAATGCCTGTTGATTTAAATTTATCGTCTTCTAAATATGTTTTCAATATCCTAGACCGTTTCTTATTTATATTCCGGAATTTATCGTTATTATTTATAATATCTACTTCATCCAGAATCTGATAATGAATAAACCTATCGGGTATTGCTCTCATTATAAGCCTCTTATGCATCGGACACACATAAATCTAAAATTCGCCGAACGCATATATGAGAGCATCGGCTACGTCAATTGTTTTCGCTGAATGCATATCTAAGTTTATCGGTTACTCTAATGGTTTACACTGAACCCATATATGGGTTCATCGTCAGCAAATGGTTAACAATCAAAGCATTCAACTATTTTTCAAAACAGGTTTGACATCCCTGTTCTAGATAAATATTTTGTATACTACAATATATGTAAATATATATACCTGCACGAGTTCTGGAAAACGTTTTAATATCATTTCAACAATATCTTTATGACCATGATAACATGCTATGTATAAAGGAGAATATCTGGTGATTGGATGTATTCTGCCATCGGCACCGTTTTCTAGTAACACTTTGACAATTTCTTTTCGACCGACTTGACATGCACTAATATTTAAAAAAAACATGTCAGTGGATATAACTTATTTATTTATAAACAAACAAATATACATTGATACAAACATTTGCATATCTGAAAATATAGGCAAATGCTTGAATACCGAATGAACGGTTTGAACATTTTTAAACAAATAACTCTTCCGGCCCTAGTTGTCACAAACGTATTTGTCATAAAAAATATAATTTTTTTTATAAATAGTGTACTTATTTTACACATGTCCCAATTAACGATTCCCTATTATAAAAATGGCCTTAAAACAATATCTGCATCATTCTATATTAAAACTGTATAATTAAAAGTTTTTATGGATTTAAAAAAAGGTTTTCAGAAAAACTACAAAAATTTCAAAACTATTTCGAGAAAAAATTTTCAAATTAATGTATTTTAATGATTAAATAAAAATCACGCTCGAGCGGGTTAATAAATGGAAAAAAAATATTATTTGGTTTTTGATTTTTAAAAAAAACCCTGAATATTTTTTCAATTTATTTAACAAGATACGGAAGTTATATATGATACATATACACAATCAATGCTCTGGTTATAAAAAAATATCGTTTTGGCATAAAAACAATAAATAAAATATGCCTCTAATAAGTAAATTAATAAGAACATTACAAGTCTACAGAACATAATTTTAGATGTTAAAATAAGTTTCTTAAATTATCACTAAAATATCAAGGTCAGAGCAGTTTTCAAAATTGGAAATGATGAAGAATGTATTTTGATTTGAATCAACTCATCTGATTAAACATTTTTAAATAATCTATATTTGTTTTCTGAAGAAAATTACCGAAATATTCAAAAATTTTCACACCCACTCAAACCATAAAATATTTTATTGATTAAAAATGTTCAATAATGATAATTTTTGATTGTAGCTTATACGTATTTCAATGACGATTTAACCATCCTAAGAAGATTCAGAAAAATATACTGTGATTAAAAAATATAAAAAAAAAAACATTTATAAAATATTACATTGTGATATAATATTTATGAAGACGAATTTCACTTTTTTCTCGCAATAAAACTCAGAAGAATTCTTTTTACATACGATTATTATTTTATAAATATTTATAAAAGTGTTTAAGAATATAAAACTGGTTAAAATAAAAAGTGTACAAGAAAAAATCAAAAAGTATCAATAATTAAAGAATTTAATAAATCTTTCAAATTATACCGTATCGCCACAAGTTATTTGGACGAGTTTATTATGAACAGTTAAAGAGAGGTACTCACAGAAAAACTACCGTCCCTAATCAACACGAAAGGTGTCATATTACAACATGACAATTCACGATCACATATCATAAAGGGAATAGTTAAAACAATTACAAACTAGGATGGGTAATTTTAATACATCCTGCGTATTGTCTAAACCTTGTCCCTTTGATTATTACACATATCAGCTTTTACAACATTTTTTAGATAAAAAAAAATATTTCAGAAACAAGATATTAAAAAGGCGTACAAAACTTTATTAATTATACATATTAATATTTTTATCGAAATGGTATCAAAAAACTAATTCAAAATTGGTAATTAATAGTAGAAAATGTAGACATCTGTATTTTGGATAAAGTATCAACACACATATTTTTTGATTTCAATAAAATTGTAAAAAGACAATAAAGAATAGTCGAATATTTTTTATACAAGAAAACGCTCTCCTACTGTAAACAAATTCTAGTGTTCAATACTATTTAAATTATATATCAAGGGTGGGCAAACTGCGGCTCCTAAAGCTACTATGTGTGCGGTTCCCGAGACAGTATTGGGTTCCATTATCATTTTTCCTAAACTTTCATATTAATAATCTATAATAGTATAGTATGTACCAATATTAAAATATTTTATATACAAACGGATAATTCACATTATCTTTTCAAAAATCCATACAAATTATGTATCCAAACTGCTGTTTAAGATGGCTCTACGGTTATGGACAATACTTAAAAAAGATATGAAACTAAACAATTTTGTTAATTAAGACTTACTGAATTCAATAAAATTAAATTCGGGACGGGTTACCGTATAAATTGTTAAGAAAAATATCTTTAAAAATGCAACTTTTAACTGCAAAAATGAAGACTCAATCAAAGTCTTCAACGAGTAGAGATTAAACATATTCCGCTTTAGTGAGTAGGACTACTATATAGTTGTATTTTTTATTATTTATGTTATGTCGATAGGAGAATAATTGCGGTTTTGTATATGAATTTGAAGGTCATAAACCGCAATTTTTTTCTACCAACCTAATAAATACAAGTTTAAGATAATATTTTCTGTGGCTCTTGAACATTCAAAAATGTATGAAACATATTATATGTGGCTCTTATTATCGAAGAAGTTGCCCATCACTGTTATATATTGTAGATGTCATATTTTAATCTCTGATCAATTTTATAATTCATCAAAAATGTATCAGTGTATTTTTGATAAATTAGTGTTAAAAGGCGGAACAGACTCCATTCATTAGTTCTCATAATTTAATACCGTATCTAATGGGATATAAAAAAACATGATCTCAAATACATCAATCTAAAAATTGTTTAATGATACCTTCATCAAAACAGAGCAAATAGACTCACGTGAACAGTAAAGTGTTTGCGCCGCTCGGTGCCATATTAATCAGTAGCTCAGCGTCAGCTCCGAGCGATGCGACAAGTTGTCGCACGGAAGCGACGTCGCCGATGCAACATGCTTCACGCAAAGATGCATGGATCGCTTGTTTCGCTTTCTCGCGTCCATCTGAAAGTATGTTCTCTATTAATGTCACATTCCTTTGCATGTTTTCACTGCATTATGCATGTTTACACGTAGTGTATCAAATAAATAAATACAATATCTTGAATAAACGTATAAAAAAAATCGACACAGTTATTCGAAACCATGTTTTAAAAGATGTAAATAACACCACATGCAATAATTTCAACTGCTTACATTCTTTTCAAGGCAATTGAGTGGCACATTTCCAGAAAAAATGACATCAATTTTAGGAAAAAATAACTTAATTCAAATTTTAAATTGTCTGTCACAGCGTTTCTTAACCTTTTTTCCGACCCAATATATTTGTTTGTAATGGTTCCGCGACTCAAACGTTTATATTTTTTTAAAAAACTTGGTAGACTGGAATCACTGTATATGAAATTAATAAATAAAATTATGTATATCTGATAATAACTTCTACGTGTGAAATGTAACACTGAATGCATTTCTATTGAGAGCTGTTCAGACAAATTTCGATTTATAACAAATACTTCAATTTCAGTTTTTATAACTGAAATTTAACTATGAAAAAATGTAAAACTAACGATTTTAAATAAAACAGGCTGTTTCAAAATTATAAAAATTACTAGAATAGTTTGAATTATATTTATTAAAAACTCTTACATAAATTATGAATACAATAATACAAGATAATATTTAATGGTTTTGTTGTTGTTTACTTTTGCTACTGATTCGCTTGATATACTAAACATTCTGCATTTTTATTATCCGAATTAGTTTCTTGAGAATTTTCTTTTTTTTTATTCAAAAAAATGAGATAATAATATTCATCACTTAACAGATGCACCTATTGTTCTCAGTTCTTAAAGAATGTTGCAGTAATACAAGTATCTCTGCGGAAGGTAGCAGCTATTTCGCGACCCATTAATATTTTAACGCGACCCAATATTGTGTCGCGACTCATACATTGAAAAACGCTAGTATATCATAGTAATTCAAAATAAATACTGATTCGTTAATGAAAACTTATTTTATTCTTATAAAACATGTTCCTCAAAATCGCTCAAGAATAAGCGATTTTGGAAAATAAATAGTCAATTCAAATACATGTCTAAATATAAATAATTTCTGTTTATTAACAGTACTAGAAGCTTCCTTTGAGATAATAGTAATCTTCATAGAAGTATAAAAAAAACGATACATGATATTTTTTGATGAAAGATACAATTTTATTTCTTTTTTTTTGAACATGCAAGCCGAAAAATATAATAATTTCCTAAAATTTTTCAAAGTATTCTAAAAATCCCTAAAAGATTTCATTTTAAATAATAGTCATCTGACATTAATGTAATTTTATTTTCATTGAATAAACTTCAAGACACACCGGTGTGACATTCATATTTCTTTCTTTAAATTCATTTCTTAAAAATAAACTTTAAATATTCATTGATATAAATAAATTAACACTTTATGCATCATAAAACTTTATTTTAACCAAATATTTAATAAATTATTGTTATATACTTTAATTTGATGACAGTATTCCGCCGTAATATAAACTAATCTATCAAAGTACACAATAGCCAATTATTAGATCGATAAATGAAAAAGTTTACGATACGTAAGGTATTAATTCGTTTCTGTAACTAAAAAACATTCACAATGTCAAATTAATAATTTTAAAATATCAATTGGTGTTATTAAAGTACAAAATTTTTTTTCTGATATAACGTGTAATTATTTATGTACATTTTAATGGAAAGTCTATCATCTTCTGAATGAAACACTGGATATAATTATACATAGCATTTATAACTCTGCCAGAAAATGAAACTATATCGTTGTTATCACGAAATATGATACACTGGAAAAAATAAAACTGTAATGAATAATAATACCATTGAAAAAATAGCAATAAAATAAAAAATGAAAAAAATGTAAAAAATTATATCAATTTTGTATTAAAAATATTTAATTAGTATTTATTGAATGATTTCTAAATTTATTTTATCCAATAATGAGCCATTAATATATACACATATTTAAATAAACATATATATATATATATATATATATATATATATATATATATATATATATATATATATATATATATGTCCTTCGACGATACACAACTGAATAAAGGCCACTTCCAAATTATTTAATGCATCGCCAGTCTTTTTCAAAAAATTTCAATATACATTCTAATATCTTTATCCCATCTGTTCGTTGTTTTTTGGGTATTTTTTTATGTTCTGTTTCTAGTGAATAATCCTGCTGTATATTTTTCGTCTTCTTTTCTTCCGGTTTATTTTAATCTATTTCCATATCAAAGTCTTTTATTTTCTTATTACATTTACAATTCTGTTTGGCTTCATAACGGTTCTATTCTTCTCTTATATTTTTTTGTTACTACAAACATAATATTTCCATTTTCCTCTGTGTTACCAGAAGTCGATTAATTATTCTGACATTGAAGACAATTGTTTCACTATCTTATGGGAAGAAAAGAATGCACTAATCTAAATCTTGCAGAAGTGGGCTACTCAATTTAAAAATTAAACTTTTCTATCCAAAGATACTTTATGCTATTATTAATCTTCTACTGACTGTAATCCAATGTATCAGTCATCTTTCACAATAAATTGAGAATCTAAATAAGCTCATTTTATAAGCCTTTAGATTCCCTATCCTATTATCTCCTATCACCAAGTTTACTATATTTCTTTGATGTTTTTTGAATTTTTCCGCTGAATTCTTCTAATTCCTTAACTTCTCTAACTTTTCTGAAGTATTTGTGAAAAAACAAAAAAAAGATATCTTTTATCTTTTTTTATTAATTTATCTTTCCAAAAGAGTGATGAACTAAGTACTTCTTCCAATGCCGTTATAAACAATTGTAATAAAAATATATTTAGCACGTTTTTCAATTTGCAATTTTCTTTTTTAAAAACACACACAGATATATATATATATATATATATATATATATGAATTGCTATATATATATATATATATATATATATATATATATATATATATATATATATATATATATATAATATACATACAGTGAAACCTCAAAAATAAACTAGATTCTTCCATTGAAATATTTTCGGTATCGAATGAATTCGTAACAGAGTGAATACACAATGTATAAGTATACAACTATATTTTGTTAAACAGACTGGATGTATATATGAAAAATTAACACTAGTTTAAAAAACAAGTATAATTAAGATTTAAATAAAAAAACAAAAAAATAACCATGAGTTTAATGTAAATTTGATAGAAGTTTATAGATTAATAATAAAAATTAGAAAAATGATTAAATTCAATAATAATTTTTTTTTATTTTGTTCATATTGAAACTCAAATGAAACATATTGAATATAAAAGATGTCAAGTTTTAATACTGTTTATTGATTACACGAATATATATATATATATATATATATATATATATATATATATATATATATATATAAATTATTTGAAATTTAAAATATTGAATTTTAAAATTTTTCAACAAAAAAATACATTGATGTTTTATTAAATGTTTAAATTTAAAAATTGAAAAAAAAGAAATGGATTAATTATTTATAAACAATAATTGAATTAGAATTGAGAATTAATGCAAAACGTGAGAAAATCGTATTGATTCAATACATATATATACAATGTACTACTAAATCCGGCACTGCTTTTAAGGAGAGCGTTCGTTGCTATGGATACTAAACAAAATGTTCATAAGAAGGCTATAAAAAAACACATTACACATTGTTTAACGAATTCAATAGAATGTGTCATTCGGTCGGAAGCTAAATAAAAGTAATGAATAAGACTTGCCTGGCGGAACACCTGGTTGTATAACATCGTCTGTAAAATAATCACAAGCGTCGAACGCTTGCTCCGGCGATGTTTGTTTGTCATCGCAGCCGGGCGACAGAATTTTTTTCAGCATATTTTCATCGTTTAATTAACACAGTACACTAAAAACGGCTGTCACGTCGATAGGTAGCAATTGACTCAGTGGACGATCACAATATAATACAAGTTAAAATATAATTTCTATTTATTTATAAAATTCGAATTCATTTTCGAATAAATATCAAAACAGCACTAATATTTTATTAAAAAAATACAACTACCAATTCTTTATTTAAAAAAAACGTTATAGAAAAATAAGCACCTTAAGAAAATAGACACTCAAGTATATTAATAAAAAAATAGCTTTGTTTCAACAATGTTGACATCAAGTATTTTAATTTTCAACGCTCATTTGCATATCTCCGGTACATAAGAACCATTGATTTATTCATGGTTTTATATTTAATTATAAACGAGATGGATTTACTTTATTTAAATCGATCCTATTCAAAAATCTGACACAATGTGTCATATATACATAAGGTATCGTTTAGAAAATGGCATTTTTATCTTAATAATTATTGAATATATATATCACATAAAATACATATCACAAGTGGCGATAAAAAAAATACACTTTATCAGCAATGACGGATGATACTGCCTCGTATATAGCATTGATTCTATATATTTTTAAAATATATGTGTACAATTATAGCGGCATTTACATTTCTAAATGAAAACTAACAACCCTACGTTTACAATACTTAATGTAATACTGACTGGAATTGCATGATTTACTCCAGTAATCTCCAGTGGAACGTTTCTCGGCAGTAGGGAGTAATCGAAGAAGGGGAAATTGGACAAGGAACGACGCACGTAAACGTTTATGAATGTTCGCTTCGAGTTGGTCACAAAGTAACCACTCAAAAGTACTTGGTTTGCGGGCAAATTCTTTATACTTTGATAAATATTACGAATATTTGAATAATAAATAATTGATTAACATAACAGTTGTACTTCAAGTACAAAATGATATAAATTATATACATATATATATATATATATATATATATATATATATATATATATATATATATATATATATATATATATACAAAAAATATAATTTTACTGTGTATATATATATATATATATATATATATACAGTAAAATTATATTTTTTGTTACTGTGGTTAAATTTATTTACATAAATAAAGTTTCACTCTTCACGACCATACAAATGTTTTTCTATACCTTACTACTCTGAGGTAATGCCTTCACTATCGAAATGTGTATAAGATATCAAAATTATTAAATGTTTTAATTAGAAAAAGTGTACAGTGTAGAAAATACATATTCATTTGCAAATTTTAACAATATTTTTTCTAATTAAAGAAAAGCATAGAAATTCAGGATAAATATTTGCTCTATGAAATGAAAATAGCTTATTGGACAGTGATGGCCACCATAAAAGATCAGTGTTAAAGTTATTTATCATTTCTATAAACTCATTTATTTCCAGAAATAAAAGCTACGGCTAAATTGCACACACAGGCACACACACGTTTACATTATATATATATATATATATATATATATATATATATATATATATATATATATATATATATATATATATGTTATAACCTATAAATTGAAAATTTTATTAACCACTAATAATTAATGTAGACCTACAAATTATTCATCAATGATAAAAAAAATATTATTCATTAATGAATAATAAATAATACAAAATATTAAGTTATTCTATAATACAAATTCAATTCCTCTAATATAAACATACAATTTTATTGACAAAAATTCATAAATCGGTGATTCTCAACTAAGGAATTCTAAATTTTTCGTAAAACATCAACCGGGTTTCTACGACAAATATTATAATTAGTAAATAACCATTTTGAAATGCAGTAAGGAATTGTGAAAATTGAAATTCCGTTCGATAAACTACAAGACGCGGCCACGTTAGAAAACCACAGAAACTTGATGAAGACCATTAATAAATTGAGCTACACAAGTTGTGAACTTCTGTGATCGGTACTAATTTTGCAGAAAACCCCAAGAGTCTACTGGCTACATAACGGAAGCAAAAATACCACTGTTGCTTTCAAACCTGCTATGATTCATTCACTGTTAAGAATTGTATATGATTTTGGAATTTTGTTAAAATTTAAGATGGAACGTCACTGGGCTGAAGAGCTCCAGGCACGATGGGTATGGTCTCTTATACCAGTCCACTTGGATGTATCCATTAAGATTGTTCAGACCCCACAACCAGTAACTTCCATTGCTTATACAAAAGACTGTCAAAATCAAAAGAGCCTAAAACGGATATTAATACATATGTACAATACGAATACCTGTCGTTTGATAAACTGATCGACTACGGAAAAATAAAGATTTGACTTTTTGAAATAGGATGAGAAATTCCTTCTGCCTTTAAAACATTTCAATAACTAGGGGTTCTTCGGAATATAAAAAATAGTTTTAAATATTTCTTCCGCACGAAAGACATAAATCATTACTGTTAGAGTGTAAATTCCAAAAAATTTCAATTTTCATACATATTTCTACAATCAAAACTAAACGTACACATAGTTGAGTTTAGAATATGTATAAAATAATAATTTCCGTCATTAAAAATATTATTCTCTCAAAAAACACATCTTGTGCCTAACAAAAACGTACAATAAATTCTTCTTTAATGCAATAATTAAGCTTATATTGGTAAATTTAAGTCTGAATGACTAATTCTTATAATTTTCAATTAAAACTATTGTAATATTCATTAAACAACATCATTTAAATCTATAATATAAATTTCTACACTTTTTATTTCAATATCTGTACCAGTTTACATTACTTTTCAATATTTCGCATATAAATGATCACGGAATTGATATGAATATATATGAAATTTCGAAACCAAAAGAGAGATCGTATTAAAAATACTAATAAAGATCATCAGTCCACCTGTTTTCAAACAAAGAACACAACGCTGATAAAATGAACATTTATCAAAAATCAAAAAAAAATTTAATTAAAAATAAAAAAACATATTTGAATTCGCGACACATTTGTAAATAATCTATTATTAAATACTAATTCAATTTAACTTCAAAAATAAAAATTCAATCTAAATTTGGATACATTTTGTAATATAATGCAATTGCTAAAGAACTATGTAATACATAAAATAAGTACAAAAATAATAATAAAAATTTACCTACTGATTTATTTTATTATGTAACCATATATTTAAATGTTATTGAAATATATTTAATTGACTTTTACTTTCAGAATTACTAGTAGGAGAAAATTATAATTATATATATATATATATATATATATATATATATATATATATATATATATATATATATATGTATGTATGAATGAATGAATTTATAACTTTCAAAGAAAACAAATTTAAAATATAAAACATTCCTCATTACAAACTGATACATAATAACGAATTACAATATTTTATACTGCACACCTGATGCAAATGCATAACAAAAATGTATAATGAAATGTGTATTAATCAATTTTGTTCTTAATTAATTAATTTACTAATTAATTAATTATTTTAATTACCAAAAAATAATTTATATCTATATATGCAAACGAACAAACTTATCAACGTATCGACAAATTTATTTCAATATGTTTGTAAATATATGCGTTGCATATGATTTAAATTTAATTATGAAAAAAAACTACAAGGTGAACGTCGCGACTATTATATAAAAACTTGGATGTGGTAAGAAACACATGTTTATATATATATATATATATATATACAATGTCACATGTTTTATACGAATATTAATAATAGAATATTTATAAGGTTATATATCAATGTTTCATTTCCCTCTAAACGTTGCTCACCTTAGATGAATATTCTTTTATAATAGTCACGAAACGTGATTCTTTCAATATAAATAAATTTCTAGAATAACAAGATTTGCAACAAAATTGTACATGGTGAAGACCAACGATTCTTGTTTAATTTAATCATCATTCAATAAGGAATGTCGGAATGTTTGTAATATTTTTAAATTAAATATATAAAACGATCTCATGTTAGAAATGCTTACAATATTCAAAATCTTTCGAAGAGAAACTTGCAGGATTTCATTGAACAAAATAAAGATAGCAATATGAAAATTCGTTCGATAATTTTAAGCCGTCGACTCGTGTCTCGTCATTTCAATGTAAAGTTCTAAATATAAAGTTAACACGTATTTTTATTCATAGTTGACAGTTCACACAGTTAAATCAGGTTTTAAGAAATAATTACACGTAATGCTTTTCTCAGTTTATGCAATACTTGTATTGTCTGAGAATCTATTGTAAATCAGACATTGAAAATGTTAGAATATATTAAAAACTGTATTGTTATGTATTTCTGTATGTTTATGTGCCTCTAATTATTTAAAACAATCTATTAACTTAAAGCAAAATGCAAATTTGGAATTAACAAAAAATAAGATTTTCATTACTAATAATTACTAATATAATTTAATTGAACATAACTTTTACTTTTAACAATACATATATATTAAAAAAATGCAAAATACGAAAAAAGATTAATTTATTATACATAATTACTCATATTAATTCAAAACAAATTAATCCACTAACACTAGCTATCAGTTCTCATTCAGATTTTATGAAAATTCAGATACGCGATTTGGGGACCAGGAGAATAAGAAAAATAAATTCGTTTAAAAAAAATTACTGCCCTCGAAAAATACATCTCTGAGTGAAGATAACACTTTTACTCGCCCCACAAACACTTTTTCTAGTCAAAAATGTACAATAACATATTTTTCAGATTTTTTTCGACATTCAAATGAAAATTTCATAAATAAGGATTCTGCTTGTAAGAAGTGATAAATTCGTTCCAGTTAAAAGAATCATTTTTTTACATTACTGATTTCCATAAAAGGTATTCAATAGACACAAATCAACAAAGTGCAATATATGCATTTTTTTAAAAAATATAACAAAATCGACGTTGCATTTTATAATTTAATGAATTCCAGCATCTTTTATATTTTTTCGAAAATGTGAACAAAATTAGATGAATTTTCAAGATTATATATATATATAATGTGTGTAAAAACAATCAACTTTTAATAAATAATATGACAGTGTGTGTTATTGTTCTCACGAATAATGTACTAAATTATTTCTGTTTATTATTAATGGCCATTTTTTTATAAACAAAAATATAAAGATTAAAAACCAGAAATGCAATATACAAATTGATACAAGAATAAAATACAGGGAATGATGTGAAAAAAGTATAGATCATCATACAAAGAAACATAGTGGAAACAAATAAGACACAAATTGCTAAAATAAATGCATATAAAAACTACAATAATTTCATGAAAATCAAAACTACAAATTATTGAAGAAAATATTTATGATTTTTTTAAAATAAAACTAAATTTAGTTCCATAATGTTTTATGAATGAACGATATAAGACTATCAAAATAATCAAAATGATTGGATACAATAGGAATGAAAAAGAGGAAGAAGATTAAGATACAACTATGAAGAGAGAACAAAACGCAATAAATATAAAATGGGAAAGGTAATAGTAGAAGAGAAATACATATATATACATATACATATATATATTATGAACACATATTTAAATCTTTTTTTATAACCCTCTGATGCATTTTCTGTTCCAAATTTTAATTAAATAAAAAGATATTACTTTCAATTTTATTTAAATGTTTACAATATCCCAAGAGATTTCATAAAAATTCTTTCAATTTTTAAGAATACTTTCTATTTCAATTTCTCTATAAGATTAACATTGGCAGCATTTTGGATCTTTTTTTATTGCAAATTATGTTGATATAAATTATTCAGCACCGATAAATATTGACTATAATTATTGAATTGTTTATACTTTTACATGTTACAAAAACATGTTACAAATCAAAAGTTAATTTAAGACATATAAATATAACAATATTGATATTTTATAAAATATTGTTTTTATGAAAAAAATAACGTAATAACAAAAACTGAGTAATATAATGAAATAAAACGTTACAAAATAAAACTTATTTCGATTCACGAATTAACTTATCAAATCTTAAATTAATATGTTAAAATTTCATAAATTTTCAAAATGAATTTTATTTTTAAGAAAAATATTGTAACAATAAATATTATTTAAAGTACAACGCATCCCAAAAGTTAAAAAAAATCTGATGTTTAAAATAATATACTGCACAATAATAACAATCAAACAGCACGTAATATCTAAAATTAGCATGAAAGTCATATCATATGAAACAATATATTACAATATACTTATTTATTTTATAACCTTTAATCAATTATTGGGAACAAAAGAAAAAGGAAAAACAATAACGCCACCACTGATCAGTCAGGCATGTCAATGGAATTACGACGCGCATGATCCACAACTACACATACAGTTTTCAATTCATATTATTTAAAGATTATAATCAAGTCATCAAGTCATTTTATTAAACGTAAAAAACTTTTTTTGAGATTTTTCTGAAAATATGTTATAACTAATAAGTTTGTGTATAACAAATAAAATCTTTATTAAATAAATTGCTTATAATATATGTTATATATGCTAAATCAGATATGTAATTTTTTCAAACCATACAGTACTTCAATAAAATATTAAATGTATATTTTTATTAAACGGACATAAAATACCATAACTTCAAGTTTATATACATATATGTATATACATACATATGCATATACATATATATATATATATATATATATATATATATATATATATATATATATATATATGTGTATATATATATATATACATATATATATATATACACATATATATACATATACATATATATATATATATATATATATATATATATATATATATGTATTTATGTGTGTGTGAGGCATTTAAATAATTTGAAGTAATAGTATTAAAAAAATAAAAGTATATAGAAATTTACCAATATTTAGAAAATGCAAGTATGAATACATATATTTTAACATCTATTATGTACTTAGAAATTCTTTTGAAAAGTGTTGAACTTTTGCATAAATTGACAAGAATAGTAATCTTTAATGAATGATACCATACTTCAAAATTTTATTTAAAAAACTCAAAACCATTCATTCATTTCCAATGTCATGTATTTTACAATATCCATTTTTATATCAAAGAATATTTTTTAATAAGATATTTTATCCTATTTTTTGTGGTTTTAATGTTTATAATTACTTAAAATGTTGAATATATATATATATATATATATATATATATATATATATATATATATATATATATATATATATATATATATATATATATATATATATATATATATATATATATATCATCTATTAATATAGAAATTTCTAACTAAAAATATCTTGATATAAAATATATTGGTAAATCATTAAATAACTTTTGTAATAATATTTGATTAAAATCTATAAAAAACTAAAGAAATAAATATAATCAATAACAGAAATAAATAAAAAAGCCCTACAGTTCATTTTACATTCAGTTTATTAAATAAGTAATTTAAAAAATATTTTAGTGTATCAAAACCAAACTCATCTTTAGTTCAAGATTTGTCTTATAGTTATTTAAATAAATTAATTACTTACCAGCAGCTTCCCTTAATATTTGCATACATTCAGTATGACTACATTTATCTGCAATATCAAAAGCAGTCATTCCGTTTGAATCTCTTATAACAAGACTTGCATTAAAGCATAAAAGATCTTCAACATTGCTTTTATGGCCATGTTCAGCACTCAGATGCAGTGCAGTCTATAAGAAAAGTTATTTAATAGAAATATATTTATAAATTTAACCTCGTATAATAAATAGTGAGTTCCACTTACTCTGTTTTCTCCACGAGGGCCACACTGAATGTCAGGATTTGCACCTGCTTGAAGCAGTATTCTTAAACAACGTGAATTATCAGTTATAGCTGCAGCATGGAGTGGTGTTCTGCCCCAGCTGTCTTTAGAATTTATTAAACGTTTCTGATCTCCATGTAAGAGATCTTCGAGTAATTCTGCATTGTCCCACAACGCAGCCTTTTATAAAAAAAATAATCATTCAAATTAATGAATTATAAATGAAATGTGAATAAATTACCACACCTGATGTAATAGTCTTCCGGGAAAATCCTCATCCTCTGGGGATGAATCCAACATGTTTTTTTTAATATGTATTTTTAATTTTGATCAATACAATTCAAAGTAATTATACAAATGGATTGATGCAGTTTCATAGAAATGACGTTTAGACATTTTCCCATAATTCGTTTTTTTTTTAATTAAGTTATTGAACGAAAAATACATTTATATGAGACAATTTGACATTCGTATATATATATAATAATTGACAGAGCTTATACTTAGACAACCATTTTTTACCTTCTAATTTACTCTCATTGTGTGCAAAATACCTGTACATCCTACGTCTTTATTGCACGCCTCAGGGTACAGTATAAGTTTTCCTTTTTTGTCATTGCAGAGGTGTCATTTGTAAACAAACCCTGGTTTGAAAATGTGCTGGCGCGGATCGGTCGCTTTGCGAAGCTCAACAATGCCTTTGATCGCTCTTGCGTACGACAGTCGGTCAAAGACGCTTGTCATGGGATGTATATTATGAGAGTGTAAATAATTTTTAAAAAATGGCTGAAATTCGACAAGGGCCTGCCTTAAGTATATTACCTCCAACACCAGCTGGACTCGAAGCATTGTATACATTATGTAGAACAATTTATCCAGACCAAATAAATCCATTACAAGTTACAGCACTTATAAAGTATTGGTGAGATTGTTTGTTATGTTTTGACAGATGTCATTTTTTAATATATTTCATCATTTAAAAGAATTATATAAATAATGATGGAACTGTTTGGGCGTATTTTTGATAGTCCTTTAATAAGTATAGGATCTTTCGTTCATAAATATGTATATTTTTGTTATTTTACTTTCGTTTTCACTTTTACACTAGCACATTCCAGTCTATTTATATCCATTTACCCTTGTCTAAAATACTTCCTGTTTTTTTTCTAGGAAATATTTACAATTTGTCTAGAACCTTAGTAACTTTTATTTGTGTGGTCAATTTTTATAACCTTTATTTTTTTTAATAGAAAAAAAATGTTTTAGGCTTGGAGGACCAGATCCTTTAGATTATATAAGTATGTATGCTAATCCTGGTGTCCCTCATGACAACATTCCTCCACACTGGCACTATATCAGGTATTTAAAAGTAATATAAAAGTGATGAAAGTGTCTAAATTTATTTATTAAAAATTATATCATAGATTCAGCAGAATGCAAAATAAACATTTATATATATATATATATATATATATATATATATATATATATATACATATATATAAACACTTTTCACTGTATTCCTTTTTTTAAAAAAACGAGGTATAATTCATAAATTATAAATTTAGACAAAGTATTTTATTATTTTCCATAAAAATAGAAAAATAATTTAGAATAGATTGTGAAAAATATATTTTTTATTACTTATTTTGTAATATACGATTCTTATTAAAGTATATGATTCTTATATTAATCTATTTTTGTTCACATTTTTGTAACTGAATTTATTCTATTATAAAAAAAATCATTAACAATAATTGTTTTATTATATGTATGTGTATATATATATATATATATATATATATATATATATGTATGTATATATATATATATATATTGTATATTTAAATAGTTTTGGCCTAACTGATCTCCATGGTGATGGTCGAGTGCATGAAATAAGTACAGGTTCGGATGCAGTATCAGGCTTTGGTTTTGAATTAACATTTCGGTTAAAAAGAGAACCCGGGGAAACTGCTCCTCCAACTTGGCCAGCAACATTAATGCAGTCTCTTGCAAAATATGTTTTTCAATCAGGTAGATTAAATACACACATTAATAGTATCAATAAATCTAAATTTGTTATAAAAAATATTGTTTCAGGAAATTATTTATGTGCTGGCGATCACGTTTCATGGCATTGTGCACTTGATAACAGCGAATCTAGAATTCAACATATGCTTATGGCAAATGATCCACAATTAGGATCGACAAGAACACCATTTGGTCGTGTAGATTTCATACAAATTGTAGGTGTGAGTTCTGATGAACTACAGGCAGCTCAACAATGGAATGGAATGGGAGTGCTTGAAATGCTTAGTAGATTTCATAGGTAATGTACAAAAATTGCTATATTTTTATTTTATCATACCCTTATTTTGAAATTTTCTGTATATAACATACAATTAATTTAATTTTAGTGCTGGTGGTCCCTGGTTGGTAACAGATATGCGTAGAGGTGAAAGTATATTTGAACTGGATCCTAACGCACATGAAGAAGTTGAACGTGGTTTTGAAACTGAAGGTTCTAATCTAAGCGGAGTAAGTGCAAGATGTTCATGGGCTGAAGTTGATGTGTGTAGAGAACGAGGACGTAGTATTGAATCCGAAACTCCACGAATAACTGATGAGGAATCTGACCAAATAAGAGAAACATTGAGACGAGGTCTTGATATCGTACCGGGTGGAGAAACTGGTACAAAAGAACGAAGAAGGCGTGAACCTAAAAATGAATTTTCAGATCCACATAATACTTTTGAATCTACAGAACTTATAGCAGTTAGAAGACTTGATGGTGTACGTTTATCATTTAATTTGGAAGCTGGTAGTCTTTTGCCATTAGCTATAAGGTAATTTCTATTAAATTGTGTTTATTTATTTGATTTAAAATATATTTCTTTACAGAGGAAGAGTGAAGCATGGTAGACACTTCACATTCAAGTCAGTTCTTGGTGAAACAGCTATTACACTTGTTGCAAGCTCTGTCACAGGAACCCTCGTTGATAATGAACATCCTTATGCAGCACAAGGTTCTTGGCTGCAAGCACTTGTACCAGATGATCTCGCTTGTGATATGGCTTCAGCATTTGAATGCCTTTTGAAACCAGAACTTTTGACACTACCAAAGACATTCACATGGCTAGACAGAAATTTGACAATAACAATAGTTGCTGATAAAATATAGTAATCTATTACTACGATGAATCTATTTATAAAAATTTATATTTTTTGAAACGTTCTTATTTATTACACTCGTGCCTTATATATACATATATATATATATTATTGTATTTTTTAGAAACAACTCGTTACTAGTATTATGTACAATTTTAATATATATTATTTAGAGATACATACGACTGATAAAATTAAAAAATTTCATTGAATAAATTTTTTTAATTTAAATTTCTACAACACATTAAGTTTATTAACCAATGAACATATTATTTCTTCATTTGAAGTAACATTATTCTGTTCGCCTGTTCTATTTAAACTGTCCTGATATCCTTTCTTTGCTTCTTCACTTAATGTAATGACCCGACCAAAATTTTGCTGCAAAAATGTAAAAAAATTATTTTTCAATGAACACTTCTCAAACTATATTTTTTATCAATTTTTAAAAGAACGTTATTACAAAATTTAAACAGTGAAAAAATAATAAATAGAAAGTCTACATTCAAAAGTAGCCTATATACTGAAAACAATACCTCAGATCCACTAAAACTTAAAATTCCAATACAACTAACACGCATCTTTTTAAGTGTAACTTGTCCAAGTATTCTTCGGCTTAAAGCAAATACATAAGGTATAAGCTGGGAAGAAGCAGCATCAGTAATGGATTTCAGTTTTTTAATAACAACATCTAAAACATTAATATTAAAAAGTATCTGTTTTTCCACATACTGATTAAATATTAACTACAAATCATTGAGATAAACAGTATATACCATTTTGTTCTAAATTTGGTGCTATTACAATTAATTTCAATTTATTTACTGCAATATACTTTTCAACTTCATTAAATCCTACTATATATCTACGTTTCAAAAACCCTTTAAATGGATCTTGTTTAAATAATCTATTTTGAAAATAAACAAGATCTGTAAGTAAGTCTTTTACAGCTGCATCTAACAACGGACTTAAAATATTATCACAGCATCTACAACATGGAAATTTTGAATTAAAGTGATTCAAATATTAATTTTGTTTTTGTAAAAATAACTTACCCTTTTATTTCAGAATTACTTTTCGGATCATTTTCTACTGCACTTTTTTCTCTTTCTTTTAAAATAGCTGATTTGAGTTGTGAATGTTTTTTCTTTTTTGGAACTTCATGATGTTTTCCAGATTTTCTTTCAGGATTAGCAGAATCTAAAATATTTCCTGAAAGTTTAACTTCTTTATGTGACTGTGCTTTGACATGCTTTTCGACTGGGACTTCTGATTTGACTGCTTCCAAAGCTTCAGCTACATTTATTTCGATTGGTTTTCTACTTTTCTTGTTTGTGAGTAGTTTGATTGCGTTTGAATTATTTGATAATGGACAATCATCTGAATGAATTCGATTCGATGATTTAATTTGATGCTCTCCTAATTGTGGGAATTCTAATTGATTATCCAAATTTAATTGTCTACAATTACATTTTAGAGTAACATTTGAAGAAATTTTATTTGATATTGTTTCTAGGACATTCTGTGATATAATATGAAGATGTTGATCCTTAAATTGTTGTTTTTGTAATACGCGTTTTTCTTTTTCTTGGACGCGTTCTTGTTTTTTTTGCTCTTTTTTAATTTTCTTTCGTAATTTTCTTTCATTTCTCAGTTGTTCCCTATCTTCTACGTCTGTGGAGGTTAAATTCATTTTTCCTCTTAATATTATTTATTTTTCATAATTTAAATTCATCTATTAATATTTTATATTCATTTAATATAACTTTTTATCAAAAAACAGATCAGACACTGTCACTTCACATACATAAACAAAGATCTCCTTGAACTATGCAACAATTACTGATGAAAAAAACACTTTTGATTGACATTAGCCAATAACCATGCGTTATTCTATTTACCATGATACATACGAGAGAGATGTATAATAGTACATATTAAGAATATAATAAAGATAAATATATGTGTAGAAACGAAATTGTTTTAAAGCCCGCATTTTTATTTTTAAAGAAAAAGAAAAATATTTCAATTTATTACTAACAGATATGGCTGATAATATTCACGGAACATTTATATCTGAAAAACCATATAAAGTTCGTTGGAAACCAGAAGAATATTTTGAAACTCGTAATTTTCTTACCGGTAGCTGGGACAATGATGTAAACACAGTTAAATTATGGTCATATAGTGTTAATGAAGAAGATTCTTCAATAAATCCCTTTGTAGCACAGAAACAACAATTCCTTGGTGATGTGACCGAAATCCAAGTAAGGAGTTTGAACACAGTACGTATTAAATTTTAGAATCTAACCTAACAATTTATTAGTTTATTAGTAAAGAACTTGCTGTTGTTTCATCTTCATATGGATATGTAAAATTATTCAACGTTATAAGTGATTTTTCCGGAAGTTGTGAACTGAATGTAATCGAAACATGGGAAAAATTACATTATTTTGGACCAAATGAACCAAGTCCTTGTACAGCTTTATCAATTCATGATGAAGATATTGTCACTGTGGGAGAGGATGGACGTATTAATCTTTTAACAGCACAAGCGAAAAAACCTGTTAGAACAATAGGTATCTAACATTTTTTTTTATTATAAATCACATTTTTCAAGTAAATGTTGTTTTTAGATAATGCAGATAGTTGTTCATTACACTGTGTCTGTTTTTTAAGACACAATGAAGTCTTAACAGGAAATTTAAGGGGGCAAATGAAAATATGGGATGTGAGAACTGATGATGAAGAACCAGCAAGTACGTTTATGCTCGGTGGAGCTGAACAAAATCGTGCTTCATGTTTAACATATCATCCAACACAAAGGCATATAATTCTTGCTGGTGGAGAAGATGGGTCACTGACTGTATGGGACTTAAGACAAAATACTTTACCAGTTACTTTACTCGATGCACATAAGAAATGTGTCTCTGAGATACGGTTCCACCCACAGAATCCTGATAGACTTTTTAGTTGTTCGCAAGGTGGTGAAATATGGCACTGGAATGCAAGTCTTCAAAAAACATCAAATACCTTATTAACAATGGATCCAAAAATGAATGAAAGTATGTGGATCAGTAGTGATATTTCTAAGAATAAATTGGAAGTATTTGCATTAATGCCTACATTACATAAACCTATTAATTCACTTGATGTTATTGCAAATAAAATCTTATGCGGGTGTGACAATGAAGCTATTTACATAGTTAACAATATTGAAATGTAATTATTGCATATTTTTCCTTAAAAAACATTGATTTTGTATTTTGAGCTGTTAAATAAATAATAAAAAACATGTTCTGTATTTTTTATATGTCTAATCAATTAAAATAAGTAAAATCTTTTTATAGTGTTTACAGTGTTATATGGGTACAACAATTGAAGAAATATTGAATTTTAGGTACAGTATCAACAAACCACTAAATTAACAATTAATGTGCATATTCTTATTGTATATATATTTGAAATTATCAAAAATACTTTTATACTAGGATATAACTCATCAAAATTGACAGGAAAATAGAAAGAAAAAACTTTGTTGGTTTTTACAACAATATATTTAAACATAAAAAATACCTAATAAAACTTAATGAATTAAACTAAAAACCTATAAGCTGACAAAGCAAACATTTCCGTCACCATAGATAAACATTTTTCGTCCCCATGGACTTTGTCCTGCAGATAAAGTGACGAGAAATATGGGATTTAATTTATAAGAGAAAAAAATTAAAGAAAATAATCATACTTATAATGCAATAATAAAAAACATGCAAACCGCACAAAAATTACATTGTAATTTATAATTTTTATTATGACTATATATATATATATATATATAAGATTTTATACTTTGAATTAAAAAGTGAAGTATATGATGTAGCCAATAATTAATGCATATTAAATTATATTTAAATAACAGGATAAAAAAAATACAACTGACTACATATTTATGTAACATATTTAAATACCTGTAGATGCGTCATCTCAAAAAAAGTGATTAAATAACGACGAAATAACCTTTTAAAGAGTCTATTATTAGTTTTGAATAAAACGTCCTATTCTTAAAAAAAATACATATTTCATAAATGTAAATAATACACGTATTTATCTTAAAAAAATTATAAATTATCGTCCATAAATATTTGCAGTTAATCATCAAAAGGAAAATAAATAAAGCAAATTACATTTAATCAACAACATAATACTTTTCTGAGTTAATCATGAACATTTTTCATATTGTAAATAATATTTCGATTTAATCCTGGCGAGTTTGGAAAACAAATTGAGCAGTTTTCAAAATTCTTCTCTTTGCTTAGAATTCAATTTTGAAGAATAAATACCAATAATAAAGAAGAGATAATTAACAACTTTATTTTTAAAAAATCAATTTTTTCACTAATAAATGGGCTCTTATACATATTCGAATGGTTTTTTATTGAAAATATGACATGTATTTTAAAATTTCATTGTTAATAATTAAAATAAACTGTGATTCCCAAGTTAAACTTTTCAATATAATAATAATTAACACTCGTCTAAATGAGATAAATATCAGAATTAGATCATGACTAAGTTCCATTTCTCAAAAAATATCTTTAAAAATGGAAGAATAATCATATTATTCAGTTAGTTGTATGTCTCATTAAATCAAATATTTGCCAGTAATTATATGATCATGTGTTAGATTAATGGGAATTGATACGTTGTTTTCTAAGAAGTTTTCTAAAAAAATAGTTTGAGAGTTGACTAAAATTAACATTTAAGTATAAATTTAACTTTTTTATTTAAAAAATATTGATTTTTTAAATTTGTATTTTGTTTTGAAACAAAAAATCATGGAAATGTATATATATATATATATATATACACATTTATATATATATATATATATATATATATATATATAATATATATATATACATATGTATGTATATAAAATGATTCAATTTAGACGTCCAGATGGAGGTATTAAAAGGGGGCGTAAGGGTTACGAAAGTCATGTTATTTTTTATTTATTATTTTAGTTCAATTCAATACTAAAATACAAAATTGGGGATAACATGTTTTTTTCAATTTTTGCGTTTTTTCAATACTTTTGCGTGGAAACCTAAGCTGAATCACTCCCTCTCTCTCTCTCTCTCTCTCTCTCTCTCTATATATATATATATATATATATATATATATATATATATATACTGAATTAAAAAATCTAATAATTCATTTTATATATTTATTTAATATCTTCAACATTTTTAACACAAATAAGAACCAGTTGCAATAATGCACTATAAGATAGTTACATTTGTACAGAATAATTAATAGACAAAATAATTATGTATATTATTTAAAATTTACACGTTTAGATTTCATCCTGAATCAAATCATCATTATTTTAACAATTCACATATATCTCTTTCAATGGACATCATAGGCAAACCGACTAATCTTTTCTTGTTCTATTGCTGGCCTTAAGTAATTTTTTATAATTTTTAATTTAGAGAAATTGAATTGTCCATAAGCAACTGAAACTGGTAAAGTTCATATTATTCGTAGGCAAATGAACAAATCCGGAAATATTATAGTCATTGCTTGTCCACAAATAGTTAAGCATTTTTGGTGGTTCCATTTGAAAGGATAAATACAGCTAAATTTATAATTTCTTCATAAAGCTCATGACCGTCAATATCTCTATTATCATTATCCTCCAATAATTAATCCATACATTTTTTTTATTATTTTTGATCTATTTTCATGTTTCAGTTTATAAATGTACGATATTTTACACTTAACAGCATGAAATTTCATTTGTTTAAATCTTTCGCTAATTTAATCAATCGCAGTGTCAACAATTAAATAAAAAAATAACTTTATAATTGTGTTCTGAGTTTATAATAAGTTTGTGATTAGATTCGTAATAAAAATTGTTTTTCTTTTTACGAATTCGAATCGTGGAATCGTCCCGTCATGTGGGACGAGTGTTCGAATAATAATACATACAGAGTAAATGGAAATAAGTATATTAATTAGAAATTTATCATTTTTAGGTGTATAAAAATATCAACTACAGTTATTTACTAAGTACAATGTTAAATAGACATATTAATTTAGCATGACTAACCAAACCAAAAAGGACCTTGGATGGACAAACAGGCGGGAAAAACCTGTGGGCAAACCAAGGCTCCGATGGATAGACAATGTAGAGAAGGATGAGTGGAACTGTTAGGAATAAGGAACTGGAGAAAGACTTTCAGGCAGGAGGATGTCTGAAGGTAGAAAATTGAGGAGGCCAGGGCTCGATTTGGGCTGTAGCGCCATCGAGGAATAAGAAAAACATAAAATATACATCTGAAGATGAAATCTATAATTGTAAATTAGATACAGAGTGCCTTATATCAGTGGTGACAGCACCATATATTATTTAAGCTTTATTATACATTATAAATAAACAAAAATCATACAAATAATAAAAAAAAAAAAAACAATAAAAGCGCCTGGAGGAAGTGCTCCATTGATCCTTGACACACACGGCGCAGTATATGGTTATATTTAAATATATTAATTATTTATATATTAATACTTTTTGATAGGAATCTATGCTCTTTTCAAATGTTTGCACGTATTATTTTTTGAAAGTACTTTTTAAGTGGAAATAAACTACGTCCTGAAAAATAAAGATCTTTATTTCTAGTAATAATGATAAAAAAAAGATTTGGTAAAACATAAAAATAAATTACACTGGCGTAAGACACGAAATTCTTGAAACCACAATTGCGGGTAAAGGCTAAAACACTTGAAATACAACATGAAAAATAATTCTTCATATTAAACTTATATTACAAGTTCAATACTGTTTTAAATGTTACACAGTGGTTACAAAAATTTCGTTCAATTATTTCGAAATAAAACATATTGGTGTTCTCGTTCTATTTTTATAGTATCAAAAAGAAAAACCAACAAAAGCTATACGTAATTGTTATTTTGAAGAACCATGGCGACTAGAAAATTGATTATTATCTGAGTGAATTCAATCGCGTTTATTAATATAAATTATATCCTTTCGTAAAGGAACTGTTTGCTCACCTACAAATAATCACCTTTTTTTAATCAAAAATGCTCAATAAACGATTATTGTTTATTTTTAATTTGTGCTTATGTCCGTTTCGCTAAGATAGAGAAAAAAAAAACGATTTTTCGGTACCTTAAGAAACAATTAAAAAATATTAATATTCATTTACTAAACATTTTTGATTAGATTCTTATTGTGGAAGTGTGAGGGGAGAGAATAAGATATTTGTGAAAGTAAATTTTATCACAGTGCCAGAACTGTATTGTAAATTATATTCTATTACTTTCAAATCGTAGAAAATTAATTTATGAATAAAAGAAGGAAGACACGAATCAAACTGAGATAATCCTTTTTCATTATAAAAATGCCTCTTAATAAATACTATAAATCATTTAAATAAACTTACTTTTTACAATCGCTTATAAGTTAAATATTTGCATAACAAACTTAATTATTTAATGTAATCTTTTATAAAAAAATATATTACCATCACTGTATTATATATTTTTATCACTCTTACAAATTAATTTGCACTTTGCACAAACCGTATAAAAGTGCATCCGATCAAAACATTCAATCATCGAGTATGAAATAATTTGACCATTCAATGTATTTGATCAGAAAAAATGTTGTGATCTGTGTGATTGAAAATTCATAAAATAAATTTAATAAATTTCTGAAAATAAATTTTATCATAATCCCCAAAACTATAATTGTGAAGTATTATCAGGACAAAGGAAATACAATGAATAGTATAGTTATTATTTTGTTGCCTGTTAGATTATTAAATTACGTTTATACAAAACGATAAAAGTTATAGATACCATATAATTAATAAAAGTTGAATTGGTTATGTATTGTCCAACTTATTATTATTTATATAACAGGTTTGTCAAATATCAATGTAAAAATGAATTAGATATTAATAAATACAGACACTAATTACAAGATATATATATATATATATACATATTTATATATATATATATATATACATATTTATATATATATATATATATATATATATACACATATGTATACATATGTATATTGATAATATAAAGTGATGTGATACATTTCACTGATAATTTTTATCTTCATAATTTTGTGGTCACTTGTTCTTTTTAAATTTATAATAATTTCGTAGTATTATCGATATTCATTATAAATAAATAAGAATATTTCAAAACTTGATGTGATTCATTGAAAAGCGTACATAAATACATGTACACTTACTTAATATACCTGGTAAAAGTGTTTACAGAAACTACATCATGGTCAAAGTTCCCATCCAATAAACTTACTTCAAACCGGATTTTTTTCAAGGTCATTATCATTCGATACCTCTAAAAAAATATAAATAAATAAAAACATTTATCATTTTACGAACAGACTTATGTAGACGAGAACATCATCTTTATTTTTATTATGTATTGTTGCATTTATTCACGTTCGAAATTGAAATTATATATATATATATATATTGGTAAATAAACTAATAATCAATTCACACATATATTGACAATTTGGAATTATACAAATTGTAGGGAATAAGTGATGTGAATAGTAAACAGTTTTTTCACCATTCACTAAGATATAATTAAAGGATGTTTTTTTAGTGTATCTACGATTTTGTGGTGGGTTTACATTTCGATAAAAATAAAAGACTGTTTAGCAAATACTAATAAAATAATATTTATTATATGTAATTCCAGTCGTTCCAAATAAAAGAAGTATTACTTATTTATTATCTTTTAACAAGTTCATTGACTTTGACAAACTTGTGAAATTTTTGTCTGAAACATTTTTATAAAGGAAAATAATTTTTAATATATAAATATTTTAAGATATTGTAGCTTCATTATTGAATATCTTTTGATTTCTCGAATTATTTTATTTTCGAAGAGTAAAATTTTTTTTTATATAGTTTTCGTTTCGTTATTTAATCATACATTTTGTTAAAACTGAAAAATCGAAGCTTCTTATAATTATATTTTCAAAAAGAAGTTGTAGATCGAGTGTTCTTTGTTGTTAATCTATTTTCGTTGTAATTTCAGTAGAAAATAAGTTTATTTTTATAGTCTATAATTTTAAATTGTGTATATTTTATAGATTGATGATTTTTTAGTTGAAAATTTAACTATTTTCTTTGTTGATGTTAAATTGTTTCAATATTACTTTCATTAGCGAACATTTTTCCATTCTTTTTAATATGTTTTTTAACCGAAGAATACTTATTTAATACAAAAATCGATATTTTTTCGTTAAAAATTTTTTTGCTTTAAAAATATTTATCTGAAGTATCATTAGAAAAATTTATAAAAAATAAATAGAAATAAAACAATTTATTACAATTTCATCTTAGAGCGTTTGAAATTTTTTACTCAAAAGATTATTTTTAGTTCAGAATCTAATTATCGACACGCATGTTTCATGAGAAATATTCGTTTTTTAAAATTCTTAAAACGCATGACTATACTCTATATGGAATCACGTTTTTCCTGTCTAGCTGTGTATTTTTATCCTCATTGAAATATGTTGAAAACATTATTTATAAAATGACTCAAACTTAAAATAACATCTTTTTTTCAAAGAATGTTGTATTATTTTCATTATAGTTTTATGTATCAAAAATAAGTAAATCAAGTTGACAAAATTATAATTTTAGGAATTATGTGGTTTTATTATATATATTTCTATATAATAATTTTTTATATTAGAAACATGATTCGGGTGGAAAACAGATAATTTAAAAAATATTTTTTTCTCAATTATACCAAGAAGTATTCTAATAAACCGGTCTATAACGATTGAAATTCATTACTACATTTTTTTCAATAGTACAATTCTATTTTACATGTGAAACTATTTAAACTGTATTCAAATTATTCGACCAATATTGGACAGAAATGGTCATTCTATTTTTTATTAGTGTCTCATATCACATTAACCTTTTCAGCCTTTTGTATCCATATTTGCGTTCTGAAAAATTTTTCACCATGGCTTATGAACGTATATATGGATTCTCACACAACCATTCGTTTAGCCTATGAACGCATATATGCGTTACCAAATGTTTGTATGCCTAGATAAAAAAACAAAAAAAAATAGTAAGAATGATTTCTGATATTTAATGATTAATATTTAATATTTTTTTGAATAATTTTTTAAATTTTACAAAAATATCCACCGTGCAGAACAGAGGCCAGAAGAGGAGAAGTTCATTCGTATGACGTTCCATTTCGATTAACGGAGAGACATTTCCTTTCGTCCTGCAGAACTAAAGATAATAACAAACATCTTTCACGGCGAACATGCGTTGTTTGCTCAAGACATGATATCAGGATTGACTCACGCTATGAATCCAAAAAATGCAACATTGATCAATGTATTGAACCCTGTTTCGAGATTTACCGTACGAAACGAAATTACTAAATTTTCGAGTTAAAAGATAAAATTTACTATTTTTAATGTAGATTATGATATAAATGTTCAATGAAATAAATGATTTTGTTAAAGTTTTTGCACTTCACTTTTCAAATTATTTCAAGTCCAATCAATATACTTTGACTCTTCAAACTTATTCAGGCCATGGTGTGCTTTATCGTAAAAAGTGGACAGTCCACACCTAAAGCTTTACCTCGCAAAACTCTGGATTGAAAGGGTTAAGACGTGTTAAATAAGTGTGTATCGTTTTATTTTTTTACTAGAGAGATGTCAAGATTTTAGAAAACCTAGA
This sequence comes from Acanthacorydalis orientalis, assembly GCA_034766995.1. Taxonomy (NCBI): domain Eukaryota; kingdom Metazoa; phylum Arthropoda; class Insecta; order Megaloptera; family Corydalidae; genus Acanthacorydalis; species Acanthacorydalis orientalis. The sequence continues at coordinate 39,421,240 of CM068315.1, read as the reverse complement.
CTTGTTTTTGTAACTGAATGACTAGTTTATTTCAAAGGATGGATGATATAAAAGAGATTCATGTTAATAAAAAACAATATGTACTAATCGGTGTAATCGAAAAACATTTGACTAATATCCCTATACAACATGAGTTCCCAGTACTGGAGCATATAACTAGCGTTGAGTGAATTCTTTGGTGGTCACATAAATCGGGGTTTTCATTAAGTAGGAAAGCATTTTCGTCACCCTTCCACGTGACCGTATCTCGTAATTCAGCTAACGAAATACCCGAATAACCACGAAGGTACCCTTTTACTGGTCTGTTTTTAAAGACTGTTGTAACTGATTTTCCGCAACCCTTATCTTTCAAGAATAATAACAGTCCACTCACATTGTGTCTATTTATATGACTTGAGTGGCGTGAGGTTCCCGAGAAGAATATTTCGAGTTCTTTGATGTCCATTTATTTTTTTTTTAATATAAATCTAATAAGTCATGTGAGTGCCTTTCTTCTGCGATTGGTTTCGATTTTTATAATTTTCAACTACATCTTAAACTCGAGTTCAAGATCTACCTAAACATAATAAAAATTGAAACCAGTCGTAAACGAAATGAACTCACACCTGAACTACAAAATTCGCATGAAATAATGAACAACAACTACACAGGAAAACAACAAAATAATATGTATTTATTATTAATTCGTGCGAAGATGAAAATCATAAAACCAATTCATACTGGTATTCGGTCCGTAATTAAAATTAATTAGCTGAACTAAAACGTACGATTAACTTAATTATAAAATAGTTAAGGATATGTATATATATATATATATATATATATATATATATATATATATATATATATATATATATATACACATAAAGTGTGTGATGCGTGTTTATGATGGGAAAAACTAATTTAGTTTTGTGCATATTTTTAACGGAAATAATAATGTTTATGAAATAATAAAACACTTTTTTCCTGCTGATTTCATGTGTACGATTAAAAACTTAATTATGTGATAGAATACACGTATTATATCAATTTTATAATATGTTTGATAATAAAATGTAATAGTAGATTTTTAATTTATCAGATTATATATATATATATATATATATATATATATATATATATATATATATATATATATATATACACACATACTAATAATAGTAATTATTGTTAAATTATATTTTTATGTTTATATTTAAAAAAAGTCTCAGTAGTTAACGACTAATTAATCTTTCAAATTGTCCAACTACAGGCGAGCTATAATTGCAGGTAAATATATGATCATTAGTAAAGTATCCGTTAAATGCGTTAGTTTAGTTACATCGACTCTAACACCACACACATCTTCGGATGGTATCGATGTAGAATCAACGTACCCGCATCGGGATCTACTTCGATTAATTTTTTAGCGTACAATCTAGACAATCTTGTGAATCATTGTGTGAAAATGTGATCGGCCGTAATGACAATAAATTGATTAATAATGTGCGGTCGGACAGTAATAGGAAATTTCACGGAAATACCTATTGCCGTATATAAACAACTTGAAATTGTAAAAACGAGTTCATTTGTGTTGTCAAACGCGCTTCCGACGATATCTGTTTGATCGGGACTGTTTTGTTGTGCGTCACGTTGTCACGTATCGCTCGAAAAATGAATTGTTTACTCGGTAAGTGATTAATTTTAAACGAAATCATAACATGTGGTTTTATACGTGCACCATGTATATATTGGGATTTGTTACGATTCCGTACGAACAAACACTATAAAACTACATTTGGTTCTCATTACAGAAACAGTGTCTGATATGTTTTTTCTTTTTTTTTCGAAAAGTTTTTAATTTTTTTTAATGCTTCTGTTGTAATCAATTTTTTGTTACCTTTATATATTGTGTCCCCGGGTTAGGATGTCTCAGACTCTATTAAATTTTTGTGACAGTTAAAATTGTATATTATTTAGTCTTATTAAAATATCAAATATAGTTTAGAATAAAAATGTATATATATATATATATATATATATATAAAATAAATATATATATATATATATATATATATATATATATATATATAAATCTATATATATATATATTATATATATAAATATATATATATATATATATATTATATATATAAATATATATATATATATATATATATATGTATATGTATATATATATAATAAATGATACTATACTACAAAATAAATTATACTCAATTCAAATAGAGTCAAAATATATTAGGAGCATTACTAAATCTATAATAAATCTTATAACTTATTAATTTATGTTTTACTTTGTATGAAGTTTTAAAAATATTTGCAAAACAAGAATGTTATACAAATTGTCTATAATTATTTCACATATTTTTTTTAATTGTGAAAATATGTATTTATTATCCTAGTGATATTGATCCGTCAATCACTCAAGCTTTTATGTACGACGATTAGTTTCGGTTCTCGAGCCATCTTCAGAATTTTATACAATTTATCTGCGGATAGCTGAAGAGTTGAAACTATCGTGGTACTATTTGTTATGGTAGATAAAGATTTGGGTGCTTTACCAGGATCAGGACCACTAGGACAATACACTAATGGGTAAACCTAACAGATATAAAAACAAATAATTTTAAAAATATCCATTGAAAATATTTCTGTTTAAACTAATGATTCAAACATATACATTGACCTAAATTATTCATATTATATAAACAGTCATCTTCACTTAGTATTCACCTGCAAAGAGACCTTTAAATTGTTTCAAATTACTCATATGTGTTCGTTCAATGACGAATTGTTTTCATCCAAATAGTGAAGGGCACATGCTGATATTTAATATGTGGAAATATATATACATATATATATATATATATATATATATATATATATATATATATTTATATATATATATAGATATATATATATATATATATATATATATATATATATATATATATATATATATATATATATATATATATATCAACAAAAAATCTTATTTATTTAAATATGACTTTGTGATTTCTATGGTAACCAAAATCTGTTTATCTCATATATAAAAAAACACGTTGCAATCTGTCTGCGATAATGATTATATAGACATAAATGAGTTTTAAAAATATGTTTATTGCTTCGTTCGGTTACATATACATGCTTATAATTGACAAGTGGGCGATTGGAGCTAGCATAGGGAAAAACCCCGTAATATATATATATATATATATATATATATATATAGAATGTCCTATAAAATTTTTGAAAATCTATGTGCAGATTTAGAGATACAGCATAAACAAAAAAAAGTATTTGTTTTCATTTTATTATATTATAAGTTTTATTCTATTTTAAATTAATTTAGTGTTATACATATTTAATGAACCGTTGTATTTTTTTAAATATAACACAAACTCAATACAAAATTAAATAAGAAGAAATATTTTTACTATAATTGAAGTGGAAAATTGGGAGTACGTCATATTCATTTTTTGCCATAACCTCTTTATAATCATATTTAAAAAAAATACGACTAGTATAAAACTAACAGTTTTAATACCTGTTACTGTGCGCATATTTGAGTATATTCTAATTTAAGACTATTTGAATGTATTTAATTTATTTTACAATAATTTCTCACATAAGAATTAGTATTATTCCTCTTATTAATTCATAGATAGTAATTTTGAGATAAGATAAGATTATTGTCATAAATTAGAAGTAAAACATTATTTAAAATTTAGTTATTGCAAATTTAGAACGGATATTTGGTTACATCCGTGTATTGTTAAACCGGACATTAAGTTTCGATAAAGAAATATTACGCATTGTATTAAATAATTACTTATTTTTTAACGCTGCATTTTTGTCTTTCTATTTAAATATATTATCATAATATGAATTCAACAAATATCACAATGGAAAGCATATATTGTTAAATAAATATTAAATAGCATCAACCATAAATAATTATTCGTACATTTTAAAATGAGTTCAGATCTTAATTTTTCAAAAAATTGTTTTTTTTTTAAAAAATTACGTGTAGAAGAGCATAAAGTCACAATTATAATTGACACACTGTGTATAAATTCATTTGTACAAATGGATTGACACTCCAAATATCATAAAGTAATCCTTGTATCGAAATATTCAATAAATAAATTCAGTTCATTTAATATTTTGATTTGCGAACATAGATTATGAAAATAATACTATAATCATAGAAACATTGCAAAAATAATTACTTAAAATTGTATTTGTATGTTTTTATACCCGTGATACTGTTAATACGTTGTCATAGCGGTGTGCATAGGGGAAGGGAGTGGAAAAAGGTCCTGGAACCCCCTAAAGGAAAAGTGAAAACAAAACACATCAATTCAAACTAGAAAACAAAACATCAATTCAAGTTGTGGTATAAAAAAATTGAAAAATCGTTTGCAAGAGCTTCATGCAAAAATGCCATTGATGCAGTTTCGAAATATGACAAAATGATAGATCCTATTACCTATAACTTATTAAAAATATTTGCAACGCTTCCGGTAACAACATGCGTCAGTGAAAGATCATTTTCTGCCTTACGCCTTTTAAAAACCTATTTAAGATCTACGATGACACAATCACGATTGAACGGACAGACTATGCTATATATACATAGAGAGATTAATGTAACCATGATTAAAGCAATTCGAGAGCTTTGTAAAAAGAAAACTGGATTTTATTCATTAAATTAATTTTTAAAATCATCAAATGAATTTTTTGAATTCACATTAAAATTTTTTTATCCGTTCAACTCGGCTCCCCCAAGATCAAATCCCGAGTGCGCCATTGCGTTGTCATGTTGATTTCCATCCTTTTGTATTGTCTGGGTGTCTATTTTCCAGTCGTAGATGCAGAAAGTGTTCCGCTTTTAAGTAGTTGAGTGAGACTCTAAAATTTAGAGTAGATGTTAATTTCTAACATCTACTTGCGAATTACGCAAGTGTTGCAAATAGTGGCGGAAAACAGGTAATCAGCTAATCCCTCATCCCCCCCCAAAACAAATTTATGTTGAAAATAATAATTTGTACAATATATATATATATATATATATATATATATATATATATATATATATATGTATGAAGTGTAAGCAACTGAAGTATGTTCATATGAATCGAAACAGTCATTCAAACATAATATTTTCATTTGAAATTTATTTTTTTTGTTATGAATTATGAAGAGGGAAACATCATTACATCCATTTAAAGTCAGTTATTTTTATTTTTTCTTTTTATATAAAATTAATAATTGTTTTACCAATGTTATAAAAATACTCTTCTTCGAGTATTTTTTTCTCACTTATTCCATAACGATAGCAGGACATAGCCTTTAAGTAGTGTTTTTCCTAAAATGTTAATTGAGTTTTATTGAATGATGCTTCAGTTAGATTCGAAGTCATGACACATTGATCAGAAATCCAGGATGTTATTTTTCTTGACTAAAATAGTAATTTATTTATATATATATATATATATATATATGTATGTATAGTAATTATACAATTTGTCATTCAGTTTACGTCAGACGCATAGTTTAACATATTTAATATCACGGATAGAGTCGCACTATTTCAGTGTACCGTTATATGTAAAAACTGGTCACTATTCAGATTATTTTTCCGTTACTGTTTTTCTATTATGATAATAACCTTTTACTCAGCGTCGTGAATAAAAAAATGAGGCTATTATGAAAAAGTACAAAGGGTTCTATTGATTTCCATTTATAAAACTGAAACAAAGGTTAAAAATTAATTCGATGCCTCTTTTTATAGAAAATGAATGTTAACGCCAAATTGAAACACATTTCAATACTCAAAATATCTCCCATTATTTTATATAATTTTGCTCTATCTGTTGAGTAACTGTCGAAAAAAGATGGCAGCTTTTAGTCGATCAAGTCGTCATGAATTTCCGGACCTTTCCCACTGTTTTGGCATTTTTTCGCATGTTTTATGTGTCACCTTCATCCAAAATTGGACAAATCATTCCGGCCTTTTCGGTAGCATTTCTTTTTTCAGCTGGAATGCGAAAAGTATGCAATTCTTAACATGCTACTTTTCAGACGGTATCGTCTTCACTGCTGTTTTGTGAGATGTGAATTACTAGACCATATATATATATATATATATATATATATATATATATATATATATATATATATATATATATATATATATAATGTTATCAAATGTTAGGTTGACGCTTCAAAATCCTAAAACGACGAGAAAATATTTTCATTTAAAACAGAGTTGTGATTGTTTAAATTAAAAAGCCTTGAATTCATTTTTATACTTAATACAGTAGACTTTAGTCGAACGACTGATCGCACAACGACCTGGTCTCATGAAGCACACAATGCTCACCACAAAATGATCCAATCTCGCTAAATAACGACCATATCTGACTACACTACAACGTGGTGGGGTATAAATAACTTCACTCTCAAGGCACTTCTTCTCCTTGACAATGCTCTTGGTCATGACCCCAACTTAGCATTGTATTTGATGTCTCACTATGACTTCATAAATATTAAGTTCTTGTCACCTAACACCACATCTTTTCTGCAGCCTTTATGGACCAGCAGGTAATTTCTCACTTTAAGAAACTCTATACAAAGAGAATGTTTAGGACATGTTTCGATGCTACTCAAAACAAAGAAATTACCCTTGGAGAGTTTTGGATATTTTCTATGGCTCTGCTCTGTAAATGATAGAATTGGCATCAAAATGTAAATAACGATAAACTATTATCGAATAGTTTGATAAAAGAGTATTTCTAGTATTGAAGGTGTTTTAACCACATTTAAGTACAGTGTCAAACTATAATTGTACTACAATAAAATAACTTGTAAAATAATTTTATTAATTATTAACAGTTGATTACTATTAAGAAATATACGTGCAGATTAAATGGATGATTCTTTACCAATAAAAATTAAAAATACACCAAAGTATCATGAAAACATTTTAATATTTTAAATAGTTTTAATTGTAGAATCGACATTTTTTTCAATATACTTTACTGGAATTAAAAGTAATTTACTGCCTAATCAATATTTTAAATTGCTATTGACAAGTATATTATGAATTTGAAGCCGGTTTTCTAATAAATCTTTTTCATTTAGAAAAGTTAGTAGCCTAAATGAAAAAAAAAATTATTTACGTCACTTAAAGGACCTTTAAAGATTAATATATGAATAAAGAAAAATTAACTGTAGAATGTTTGTGAAATTTACAGAACACTTTAGCAATAATATATTTCTGCGCCACAATCTACTTCATTTCGTTAATGTTATTCAAAGAGAAAGAATTTTTATTTCCATTTATTATTTTATTCGCTCATCTTGTCGAAAGTAATTCCCCAAATTTTTTTTAGATTGACCTCTAGATGATAGATAATTACTCGTTTGTTCTTCAGAGAACCGATCATTTTCAGCGCCGTAGAATAAGAAATAAACATTGCGATGAAAATATTTTACATAAAATAAAACGGTCACGGAGGAGTACGCAGATTATCATCTTTTTGCGTTTAAGGATTTGAATAATTTACATATATATATATATATATATACATATATGTAATTTCCAAGGCTATTTTTTAAATCAATTTATGTATTAATGACTAAGTTTTTTCTAAAATCCAGTCTTTTCATATTTCTGACTTCCAGTCTGTTTATATTTTATTACAGTTTATAGATATTTATTTATTTAAAATAATTCAAAAAATATACGAATACAATTTGAATGATAAAAGTTAATTGATATTCCAAATCTGTAAATAAGAATATATTGTATAACCACAATCAATAGAGCAATAATTCTGAGAAAAATATTAAAACAAGACATATACCTATTATATAAAATATAATGAAAACGATTCAAAATCTGTGAAATATATTTCAGAACTACGCGACGGCGTGAATAGCTAATAATAAATAAAAAATTCAACATAAAACTTAGCATTTTAGAAATTTTATAAATATATAAAAAAAAATTTTCACAATTTTTTTTGCGGATGAATTTAAACGTGCCAGAACGGGTGTCAAAATCAAATCAAAATAAAAAAGAATTTTATTGTCTTGAAATTCAATAATATAACACCACAATTCTGTGCGTTAAGCGGAAAATTAAGTTTGGTCCGGGGTCTAAGCTCGTAGCTTTTAAGCGGGTTTTGACAGGAGGGTAATGTTTCAGGAAGTTATTATAAGGGGTGGTTTGAAAGTGGAATTCGAAAAAAAAACAACACTCCGAAACCTGTGAAATCATTTTTTGCATGTTTTATGCGTCGCAACACCATCACCCAAAGGCGAAAAAATTATTCCAGCGGTTTCGGAAGAATTTTTTTTCAACTGGAATCCGAAAAGTATGCAATACCTAATATGTTTCTTTTCGGACACCGTCTTCAGTAATGTTTTTCTAGGTTATGCCAACTACTTGGCCAAAACATATAGTGTTTTTAAATATTAACTTAGTTGGCATTTCAAAATCCTAAAATGATGAGAAAATATTTTAATTTAAAATAGAGATGATTGATTTAACTTAAATGCACCGAATTAATTTGTAAACCTAATATACTTATATATATATATATATATACTCATTTAAGATTTATTTGTACAAGTAGCAATAGAGGAGAGTGAAAAAAGAAAGAATGAAGAATATGAAGAGTGAGGCAGAAGACGGAAATTAATTATTGAAAAGTAAAAAATAGTTCAATAAATACATTATGTTAAACGCGTGCTACTAATTTGGATACAAAATAAATAATTTTGCGTCCTTGGAGATAATTACTAAATTTGAAGGTTGTTTAAAAATAATATTTTCAACAGTTTCATCTTATTAGCTAATAAGTCAAATGTGTTAATACGTAATACTAACTAATAAGGTATACAAATAACAAGACGTACAGTGATAGTTTTTTGTTGTGAAAGTACGTACTGTTTAAAAGAAAACAAATATGAATAAATAAAATTAAAAAATGTATTTGTATTCGTAAACTATGTTTTTTTCTCTTAACATTCACTAATCTGCTTGATGTTCTAAATATACATGATAATTATGATATTTAGTAATTAGTATGCTTAAAAAATGATCTACGGTGACTGTACTAGATTTTTCTGTGCTTTAGAGCTTTTTGAGTTTTGGCATAGTCATCGAAATGTGCATTAGAAACAATCAAAAATAGTCATTTATTAAACATTTTTGATCAGAATTTGATTTTTGATTTGTGGGATTAATGTAAAATTAATTTATGAAAACGAGTTTAACCACAATGTAAAAAATATATTATGACTGTAATAATAGTAATTTGTAGTAGTTATATTACATTAATACATATAAAATATCTGCAAATAATGTATTATTAGGTGTACAAATTAAATCAATACCTTTTTTTATAGAAAATGAATGTTTAAAGAAAAATTAAATACATTTAAATCCTTAAAATATCTCCCATCATTTTGCAACACTACGCTCCAACTGTTTGATAATTGACGAATCCCTTGTAGAAAAAAGATGGCAGCTTAGAGTCGATCAATTCGAATGCACATTCGAAACTTTTCCACTGTTTTAGCATTTTTTGCATGTTTTATGCGTTACAACACCTCTCTCCAAAGCTGAACAAATCATTTTTATAGGTTTGTCAGCATTTTTTTCAACTGGTATACGAAAAGTATGCAATACGCTCACATGTAGCTTTTCTGCCAGCATCGTGTTCACCACTCTTTTGTGAGGTTATGCCAATTGATTGACCAAATATATATAGTGCTTTTAAATAATCATAACTTGAAATTCATAAACTAAATCTAAAAATGACATTTCAAAATCCGAAAACGATGAGAAAATATTTTAATTTAAAATAGAATTATGATTGATTAAATTTAAAGAGAGAAAATTAATTTTTATACATAATATATTTATAGTTACTTTATAAAAACTATTGTTTTTATTTTCAAAATGTAGACAGATTAAAACGGTACACAAAAAATTAACTGTATAAGAAGTATGTTATATAATTAATTTTATGTATATAGTTATTATCGTTCTATATTGTTATAAAAAGTAGTTTGATTTGAAAGGGTACAAGAAGAGAATTAATGTACTCTACTTTCTTATTTTTATTTCATCCTTGTAAAGATGTATTCTAATTTAAATTCGTATGTAAAAATATTTCAATGCAATTATTATGAAATAGTATTTTATCTGCAAAATAAATAAAAAGATTTAATTAAAAAATAATATTGTAGACGTCTGCTACTATTATTTAATTTATTACTGAGTCATCTAATTAATCTTTTAAATAACAATCATCATTTTTAATACAACAGTTTGTCTGCCTAGAAAACACCAATCGAAATAGTGACTATGTTTATTCACCTGAGAGTTTAATGCAAGTTTCAAGATGCCCGGCTTGTATAAACATTTAAAGATATAAAAAAAGTAATAATAAAGTCTTGTCGCTTTTCAACTGAAAAATATACATGTCATGAAATCAAATAAAAAATATTTACAATACAAATTTTTGTTTATCATTGAGGATGTGTTATTAATTACATATACGAGGGTCGTTTGATAAGTTTGGTGAAGTTGTATGATGTGGTGTCACCATTCATTTGGTTACGTCACGGCTATCAAGTGTCACTTTTCAAACTAGCATAGGGGAAATTTCACGCAGAAGCGACGCGTTGTTCACGTTCTACAGACGTTTGGAGCGGTATTTGTAGCAGTTGCCGTAAAAATAGAAAAAAACGAGTTCCGTGCAGTGGTAAAACATTTTTGAAAAAGTGAACGGCCGCCCAGATCAAGGCGGAGTTCATGAGGACTGCACCAGCGTTGAAGAATTTATTTCTGGATAAATGAGTTTAATCGTGGCTGTACATGTACTGAAGATGAAGCGCGCTTTTGACGCTCAGTTGAGGTCACCATGACGGACATCCTTGAAAAAATCCATATTATCGTTATGGAAGACCGTCGAGTGAAAATGCGCGAGATTGCTGAGACTGTAGGCAACTCAACTGAATGAGTGCACAATATCCTGCACGAAAAATTGCACATAAGAAAACTGTGCCGCGATTGTTGATTGTCGACCAAAAACGTACACGAAAGGACATTTCAACCCAGTGTATGGCGATGTTTAATCGCAATCCGCAGGTCTTTTAACGTTGATTCATCATCACAGATGAAACATAGATTCACCACTACATACCTGGTCGAAGCAACAGTTAAAGCAATGGACAAGTGACGTGAAAGTGCGTCAAAGAAGGCGAAGACCGTTTTGTCGGCTGGGAAGGTGATGGCCAGTATCTTTTGGGATTCCCGAGGAATCGTCCAGATCAATTACCTAACGAAGAGAAAAACGATAACAGGAGCATATTATGTAACATTATTGAACCGTTTGAAAGAAAGGCTGAAACAAAAACGGCAAAGATTAGCGTATAAAAAAGTGCTTTTTCAACAAGACGAGTAGTTCCACAAATTGACCGTCCCAATGGCAAAACTGCACGAATTAGGCTTCGAATCGATTCCTCATCCACTCTGTTCCCTAGACTTGGCCCCGAACTACTTTTTCCTCCTCTCAAACTTGAAAATTTGACTCGGTGGGAAGAAATTCTCATCGGATGAGGATGTTTTCACCAGAAAAACGCGCCGTACCACAAATCGACCGTCGCAATAGCAAAACTGCACGAATCAGGGTTCGAATTGATTCCTCATCCACCCTATTCCTCTGACTTAACCCCGTGCGACTGTTTCCTTTTCCAAACTTGAAAATTTGGCTCAGTGAGAAGAATTCTCGTCGAATGAAGATGTCATTGTCTCCGTCGATGCGTATTTTGGAGACTTTAAAAAAATCTACTTTTCCGACGGGGTGAAAAAATTGGAAACTCGCTGGACCAAGTGTTTAGACCTCAGTGGAGACTATGTTGAAAAATAAAATCGATTTTCTCCAAAAAACGGTGTTGAACTTGCTTTTTTACTATACTTATCAAACGACCCTAGTAATCTATTTTTATTGACGAATCTATTTTGAATTGAAATTTCTAAATAATATGTATTTTTTTATTTCTAGTCGTCGCGTGTACGTTGGCATTCAACATTGTAATAGCTGAATTAGACCAAACGGAAAACTTAAACCGATATCCACGACAATTGGATGTATACGATAGATATAACAATATTTTCTTCAATAATAATCAAAGGCGAATAAATAGACAATTTCCATGGAGTTCACAACAGCTGAACTCCGACAGAAATACATTCAACAATCGACCGACACCAAATTGGCGCGATAATGATATTCCGTTCGTTTTTGAATTGCCATCTGGGAGGCAAACGGATCAACAAAGTACGTTCTTCTACAAATATATATACACATACATGTATAATATTTAATATGAAACGAAAAGTACTTTTTACTTTCATTTTCATAAATAAATTATTCTCTTTACAAATTACAAACATGTTTATATTTATAAATGTTTAACCATTTGAGTGGCAGGGTTCATTACAAAAATCTTACCGAATAGTGCCACGCGGCGCGATAGCGCTTGTTTAGTATGACTTCGAAAAATGCCAAGCGGAGCGGTCGCGCTCCCTTAACGCAATGTCGAAAAATGCCATAGGCGCGATAGCGCTTTTTTAATATAATTTCGACAAAAACCAATCGACGCGACTGACGACCCGCTACATCAGAATCCGAATGCACCATCAATTGAGTATCGCGACTCGATGTAGTGGTACTTTTCGGTGTAACGAATTAACAGCGTGATCGCGCTGCGTGACGCTAAAACGGTTAATGAATGATTTTTGATTATTTTTTTATTGTTGCTAATGCACATTTGGATAGATTCCACCATCCTCAGAATACTAAGACACCAGGTACATCAACATGCAGATACGTGGCGTTTAAATCATCTAAATACAACATATAGGCAATGCAACAATTCAAAATGATCAACAATCATTCATGGTATATTTTTGATCAGAAAAAAACTGTCGTCCCTGGAATGAAAGAATAAATCATTTGTGAAAGTGAATTTAGGTCAGAACTGTACTGTAAAGTATTTTGATGGAATATGTTTTTAGATTTTCCAAATCCATCCACAACTAGACGCCCTCAAGTGACACCTTCTCCTGCTGTACCCGGAATGGGAACGACTAGATCGCCATGTGAAACCGCTTGTCAAATAACACCACAATATAATCCAATCTGTGGAGACAACGGAATGACATATTTCAATCAGGAGAGATATAATTGTGCTAGACGATGTGGAATTCGTAAGTGTTTTGTACAATTAGTAGAATTGTTTAATAATGGATTATGGATAATTTAAGTAAAAAACATTCAAACATACACAACATGAATCAGAGAAATATATATATGTATAAAAAATGTAAATATAAACGACCGTAATTGTTTAATTTAATTTCTGATACGTTTCCAAGAATCTAGAAAAAATAGTACATACTTTTTCGGTTAACACTCATCATTTTTTAACACATACAATAGAGAGACACATTTCTTGACTTCAAATTACATATGTGGAAATTGTTTTTCTTTGTTCACAAATGAATTTTTGCTCATTTCATAAACTACAAAAAATTTTTCTCATCAAAAATCTTTAATAACTGACTATTGATTATGCTAGATTGTTGTTATATGCACTTTATTGGTAATACAATCAAAATGTGCATAAACAACAATGAAAATATATATAAACAATCAAATATTTAACAAATTTGTTCAGTATTTTTCATAAAAAAACAATTTGTGAAAATGAATTTAGCCAAAGTACCAAAACTATATTGTTGCTGTTTTTCCATTTTTGTTGTTCATGCCAACAGAAACAATGCTTTTGATTATGCAACGGTTTCAATCTTGCTTTTTTCAAAAATATTTTTCCCTGAAATTATCAGTTTAGTATTAAACTATTTTTCACATGTTTTATGTTAAACTTTTCATAACGATTAAATAAACTTTTAAATCAAGTTTAATTTCTTTTTAAAGCTGTCCAAATCCGTCATCTTGGAGCCTGTACAAGACTACCGGGCACACCTGTCAATTGATCTGAAAATAAAGAATAGAAAGGACAACGAAAACGTGTAAACATAACGTAATCGAATTAATTATACAATAATTTACTTTATATATATATATATGATATTAGTTAACAATTTTTTTCAATAAAAATTACTTTAATTTATATGTAGTTTTATTATCAATAATATTAATTATATAACAAACAATAAAAGAACATAACTCGAAACAAAATAAAGTTATATTGGCTCATTCTTGTTCTTACGTTTCGTCTCTTTGTCAATAAATAATTTCTGGTTCACAACGAGGGTATGTAAATAAGCGTTAATTAAAATATAAAACATATTTGGCAACATACCTTTTTATTTACAAATAGAACTCGTAGGAAGACTGAACATATTATAACCAGAAAATATACAATTACAGTTAACAATTCATTTCATTTATTAATGTATCCATGGTTACTTTAATTAATCTATTTTTTTTTGTTGTCTGGTGAATGAAATCATACTCTGCGAAAAAGATCTGTCGAGTTCCTGTCGACGGTCCGACGTAGTCGGTACGTGTCGACAGGAATCGAATGTCGTCTCACTGAACAAAACAGTAAATTTTAAATGTACAGAGAATCGAACGACACAATAAAAATTAGCCATATCTTATTGTCTTCCGATTGAATCAATTTACAGGATAAATTTATATTTCGATCCGTCCGTCTATCGCGTATGCAGTGCTAGATGTTTTGTTCTTTTTCTCGACATGTTCGTCTAGAAAGGAAAGGATCTAAAAAATAAAAGACCACGACAGAAGTCACGCGTATTCGATAGTCTTTTCAAAATCTAAGAACGTCTACACAAGTATGACGTCCTTTCTCGTACGGTCGTACCTGCTGATCAGTGAGTCACTTACAATTAGGCCTTTACTTAATGTATGATTCGTAGTACAAAGCCTAGCATATATTTTGATAATATACTATTTATCTCCCTAGTCTAGTTAACGCTTAAAAGGTAAGGAATCGAATAATCGAAATTTTAATTTTAAATATTTTTGCTTAATTTTATAATAGGAAAAATCAACAGACATTTGTCATTTATTCTTAATTAATTGTGCATGTATTGTCGATATCTGTTTAATTTACATAGAACTTTCTCTACATTTTAAAATAACAGAAACTAAATTGCATTCTATATTTATATATATATATATATATATATATATATATATATATATATATATATATATATATATATATATGTATGTATGTATAAATGGAATGCAAGTAACAATATTTTATATTTAGATCTTTAAATTTACGCTAAATGTTTTAATGTCATATAATGCCATATTGAAATACAAGAAAGAAAATACATTTCATCTGAATAACATTAACTTTAAATAAATCAAAAACTCAATTAATTTTTAATAGAATTCACAATTATTAATTTTTAATAGTTGTGAATTGAAATAACTGATCTTGAATTAAAGTTGGCAGGACTTGAATTTTGTTAATCTATTAAGAACTAATTAAAATATTGTCGTTTTCTACATTTAAGATCAAAAAATCATGTTAGATACAGTGCATGGTGAAATTCAAACATGTGATTTTTTGCCTTATTTAGTTTTAATATGTTGACTTTTAATGGAATATAATTTTAATACTGAAAATGCAGATTCGACCGATAAAAATTTACGAGAGGTCATTTCACATATTTGTTTTTTATTGAAATAAGAATGAATACCGTGGCGTCCGTATTGAATCGTATAAAACATTTGCTGAAAAAGTGAATGATTTCTCAGGTAGCGAGCGAACAAACAGATCGAAATAACAATTCCGCTGTGTAACAAATAATTCCTATAAGTAATTATTTATCACTATGTTTATCATATATTCATAGTTTTAGAAAATTGTTATGTAGAATGTTGTCGAAAAACAAATATCTACTGTAAGCTCCCATTTTTTTTTTGGAGATATGTACAAAGATTTTTTTATTATTTTATTGTTAATAAAGAATATACCTTGCATTGATTTACAATTATATATATATTTTTATATATAATATTTATATGAGAAAGCTTAAAGGAAACGACGAAGCTCAATCACACGATATCTGAGTTTCATCGGCACGTGTGTAATTGAATACGAATCGAACGAAAAACAAACCGCCGAAGACAAAAATCATCAGATATCACAGATTCAGCTTCCAGAAGCTTTCCGTCGACTATTATCCATTGATACTTTTTTTTATCTAAAATTGTTAAGAAATTCTAATAGCAAATAAAGTATCTTACAAATATATATATATCACACTATATGTACTACTTAAAATTATCGTTATGTCTATAATGTTTCGGTTGTTAGAAATGTCCACAATTTCATTCACGTGCGGTAATATACAGCTACGTCATTTTATTCAAATGATCATTTTTTTTAAGTACAATGGCGTAAAATTTTTGAATATCGTCTGCATGTCGAGATGTTTGTTTTGTGCAATGACAATATTCAAAACATTTCTATCATTTTTTTGTGATTATCCGCAGATAATGATTATTACAATGAACATATCTAGTATAATCATTCACTGTTTCTAATAAATTGAGGAAATGCGTTAAGCTGAATCATTCGAAAAGATATAAAAAGTCAACAGGGAAAATTTAATATTTTAGTGTAGTATCCATGTATGTGTGTGTATATATATATATATATACATACACGTATATATAATGTGAAAATGTAAGAAAGCACTTAAATGCTTATGAATTTTCCACCAATAATCAACATTTCCATTCTTATTTTTACTCATATATAATATTTCTTTATACTTTGTAAATACAATTTGTACAGAAAAAATATGTATTCTAAATTAATATTATGCAAATAATGTTTGTTTACATATAATAAATATGACAAAGTTTATAGACTCTTTAACAAATATACATTCATAAGTATGTTAAGAAATCTACAAATATATTTTTTATTTACAGATTTTTTACATTTAAACTAATTACAAATAATTAAATACTGATCTGTTGTTTCTAGTGGTAAACAGTTTTAAAAAGCACAAGTGTCTTAGTCATATGAATATAATATGAAAAGGAAAGAGGACATTTCTGAATTTTGTGAATTATACAATTAAGAGGATTGACAATAGAGAGATTAATAAAATGTTTCTTTTCTACATAAAGTATGACTTATCAATTATGCCTTCTAAAGAATTGAATATAATATTGATTTTTCAAATAAACACAAAATAAAATATTCAACAATTAATAATATTATGTCATAAAGTAACTTGTTAAAATAAATTCAATTTTTTCTTTTAAATAAAAATCGATGAAACTATATAATTTCCAATATACAAATATTTTCATTTCAGAAGACAACTTCTTCATTTTAATCCATTTTTATCAATTATATCATTATATCATTTTTTCTACTTTTCATTTAAGATCAACTTAAATAATTCATCCAATTTATAATCTGAACTTAACAGTATAAGCAGTGTATAACGATTAATAGATCTTTTATATTGCACTTAATTACAAGCTAATAAATCAACTGGATTAATAAATTCATATATAAATTACAGATTGTAATAATCATCATCTGTTCAACAGATCACAGATATCATTTTCAGATTTTAATTTTCTTCATAATTATTTATTAAATTTCTATTAATCTAGTTAAAATGTAAGATTCTTTTGTTCATAATTGTCTTTTAAACTATGTATATAAATGTATACACACCAATATGTATATATATATATATATATATATATATATATATATATATATATATATATATATATATATATATATATATATATATATATATATATATATATAAGTAATGATATACATCAGGATGTGTAAATACTTTAACAAAAGAGGTAAGAGGTTATCCATTCACACTATACATTTATCAATATATGAATATTTGTAATGTATACAGTGCTGCCTGATAATATTTTTGAACGACAATCTGTTTACAAATAAATTAAAAAAAATTAAGTGCATCAAATAGAAATAAAATCAGTTCTGTATTTTTTACAAATCTTGAGAAAAATGTCGACTATCAACACAGACTATTTTCACTCTTAAATAGTTGCTGTATTATTAAATTAATAATTATTTATCCAGAAACATTAAAATCAATTTACATATAAACTTACAGAAAGGTCTTGAAGCTATTTTATACAATTTTTTGTTTTTGAAGACATCGTTTTGCAGATTAGAAGAATAAATTCAATTTTCAAATTAAACACTTCACTACAAGTGTTACAAAAATCGTAATGCATGCCAAATTTTTTCTTTGAATTGTTTATGTCCAAAGATAATGAAGAAGTCAATACAATAGACAAGCTAAAATGTTAATTATATGTTTCTACACCAGTGAGCCCATTGATATATTATCCTGGTGGTCTTTGTCCTATTGGATCATCTGAGGGTCTGCTGTTTTCCATACTAGTTTCAGCATAAGTGTCATATTTTAGTAGATTTTTAACACTGATTTTAAATCTGATTTTATATATATATATATATATATATATATATATATATATATTCATTTATAGAGTGATATGGTACTTTATAACTTAAAAGTATAAACCATACTGTACTTAAACCATATAAAAAATGAACAGAAATCAGATTTAAAAGCAATCTCCAACATCTACCTAAAGATGACACAAATGTCAAAACTAGTTATGGAGAACAGATACTCAGCTATTTTTTTTTTAAAAAAAAAGAAGATCACCACGATAACAAGTCATCTAATTTTAGTTTTTGGCCTGTGCGGTTTTATTTTGGTCTGCCAGTTATACTGAAATTAAAAACTTTCTAGAAATACTTTAAATGTGAATGAAAGACAGTAAACTTCTAAAAAATTTAAATTCAAATGATTAATATCTTATTGATGGTTGACGCAAAACGGCGTGTCAAATCAATATCGGCTGCTGTAAATGACAGTCATTGCTAAGATTTCAGCGCGATATTTACAGATTTGTGTATGATAAACACAAAAAAACATAAAAGTACGTAATAATTTACCTAAATCATAAAAATATGATATCAAAGAAGTACAGGAAAGCAGTTTTTAAAGACATGCATGGACTGTTTATCAAGTATTTTAATTAAAGTGATTACATTAGAAATAAGAATTTGGTTTTATAAAAACTCAGAGAAAAGTTTATAATATATTACAAAGCAATTCCAAGAGTTCCGAAGAAAGTGATAAAGATGATTCATCCTTATCAAGACAACTTTAGAAAAAATGGTGAGAATCGTAATGTTAAATTTATCTTTATTAGAGTTGACATATTTGATATGACAATTAATGAAGCAAAAAAAAACAATAAAAAAATAATTATAAGAGAGAAAAACTAGTATCAAATAGGTTAATCACTCTTGTTCTTTTTTTTTTAATTAAAGGAATACATTTATATCGTATTTATAAGCATTTTTAATTGTTGTATTAGATATAAATAACTATTTCCTAGTTGTTAAGGTGTTAATAGTAAATAAATGTTACAAAGACATGATTTTTTAAACAAAATTCTACATTCAAGTAAATATACCTGTCTATTTGATATTCAGTACTTTTTTAAAAAGGAATTATCTCTGAAATACATTTTATCACTAGTATTCAGATAAGCAACCACAATTCATTTAATTAATTACGGAAACTGACGTCAAAATATTTAAAATAAATTATAGATTTGCCAATAAATTAAATCTGTTAATTTTTATTTTTAGAAATAAATTATTTTCTCATCACAAAAACCATAAGTGTTCTCTCATTAAAACTGTTTCAATAAATAATCAATAATCATTTATTGAAGAGTTTTGATCAGAACATTTTTTTGTGATTTGTGGGACAAGAGAATAACTCATTTGTGAATGTGAATTTAATAACAGTTAATAAAACTGTATTGTATTAATTTTTATTCCTTTCATTTTTAATATAGAAAAAAGATTAGTTGATATCATCTTAAAGAGATGCATTCTTAGATTATCTTATAGTTTATTAAACTGTTTAATTAATAGGAAGATGTTTTTTTTTCTAAAAAACTACATTTGTATTTTCTTTGAATATCGATTTTACACAAGCGTTTATTACGCCACAAAATGGTCTACAGATGGAAATACATTGTCTGATCTATACATTTATACAGACTTCGTATGAACTGATAACAATCTGTTACTATATCTGAAGCAACATGTGGCGTTCATGTGAAACCACCCTAAGAATAGATTAAATTGAATTTATATTATTTATCGATTTCAAATTTGTATTATTTATCAATGTTACATAATTTATTGATTCAAATGCTATGAATTTTTATGAAAATCTATCGAATAACTAGGCAGATTTTATACTAGTTTCATTTTCCCATAAGATTCATTTACATGCATTCAATTTTAATAGTAAATTTTGTAATAGTTTAAACAAATATGAAAATATTCTCAGCTGATAAAAAACATAGTAGCACAACTTTACTACAACGTTTGGTTAAATGTCTAACTTGTACATGATCATAAAATATATATTTATTTAATTATTGTCTACTTTTAGATAAGATTTAGTAAGAAGTGACATGGAGTTTTCCAGTGTTTTTTTGATATATTTCCTATATTAAAAATGAATGTAAAAAATTACGGAAAATATTCCTAATGTCTGTGAATAATTTTGAGATGCTTTGGTAGATATCTTTGAACTTTTTCTATATTAAAAATTAATGTGTCAAGAACAGAATAAATACAATACAAATGAAAAATAAAAATGGAACAGACACTTGGTCAGTAAAGTTAGTAATAATTGGAATTATTTCATTAATAGATTTCACACTTTTTGAAATGTTTGGAATAAAATATATTTATTAAGATCATTAAATCAACATGACTATATATACTTCTTCAAAAATTTTATCTTCTTTTCGAATTTTCTGTTCTTAAGAAGTTTATGTTCCCAATTAGATAAAAGTATTTTTTCAATGTTTTTAATAGAATTTATATTTAAATTTCAGTTTTTATTTCTCTTAAAGAAGTATTTATGATTAAAGATTATAAAATGTATGAACAACTTTGTATAGCTATTTATATTTGAGCAAACATTTGTGTACATATATATATATATATATATATATATATATATATATATATATAAAAATATATATAAATACTCTTCAAATTTCGAGAACTCTTGTTGGATAACTGGATCTACAGTTTGAAAAATCTATTGTCCGTTTCCAAATATTTTTTTGAATATACTTTATCAGCTCTCACTAACATCTTCGTATAATATTATAAAAAAATGAAAAGACAGCCAAAAGATGATATTTTTAACTGTGAGATACAAAATACAAAAAGGCAAAACTGGGAGATACAAAATACAAAAAGCCAAATAACGAAATCAATAATAAAGTGAGATCTTGATTTTAAAAAATTTACTAAAAGCTTGTGGAAAAGATAGTGATTGAATCACTTAAACTGGAATAAACTAAAACAGGCTCTTTTGTAGTGGATCATCAAGCTGACCAGGGTTTTTTTCAATATATTTTTCAAATGTTGTCTTTTATGTTTTTTTTTTCAATTACTGATAATACCTAAGCAATATATAATTAAATTCCATGGAAAAATGTAATCAATATGAATGAAAATGATTATTTTTATTAGTAGTGTTAGTAGCCTGACATTGTAAATATTAATATTTATAAATGTATCAGTTTTTAAATATCAGACATATAAACAGTATATGAAAAAATAAAACGATAATTAAATATATGATTGTAAATGTATAGAAAAGTGCCTCAAAATCATATTAGTCTCTGGATAATATCAATCATTTTAAATAATTACGTACGTTTATAAAATATATCACTTGATAGTTAAAACAAGGCTTTACGTACCTACTGAACGATATAAAATTTCGATCTGTTATTTCATTAGTGTAGCTCATAATATATGAATGGATATTTTTATAAGATTTATTTAAATTCTATCGTCGTTCAAGAATACTAACATGGACAGTACACCGGGTTTCTGAAAAAAGAGTACAGAGAGAACTGGCAGAAAACGAGATATTGTTTAACGAAGAATGCGACCGATACACAAAACAATACATTTGTATTCTTTCAAAACACAGAAATCCATCCGTGAACATATCGTCCGTTTCGTTTTTTTTAATATTCGTCCTGTTTTTTTTTTATTTTATTGTTTCCACGTGCGTGCGTTTTTCTTTACACATCATTTTATCGACCGATCGATTTACAACAGCATTGACAAAGAAACTTTTTTTAAGTACATATCATCGTTAATCAACATCACCATCTCTACATACTAATTCATATAAAATATATTTTAATATAGTTTAACTAAATTTTTTTCTTGTATTAAAATGAGGTTATATGTATATATTTATATATATTTTTATGTATATGTATATAAACAATATTCAGTAAATAACATTTTTTTTTCAATCTAAATCAAACAAAACATCGTAGAATATCACAATACTTTTTTGGATCATTTTTTTTTGTTTAAATATGTTTTTTTCTTCTTATCTGAAACCGCAATAAATCGAATCGCGGGCCCAGCAGACATTCAAAAATGTTATACATATTTGCGTGCGACGGCGACCGTTTTAGAAATATACGCGATTGCCGACTGACCAAGCTTGCGCTCATACTAAAGAAGATCTAACCTGAAAGTGATTTCAGAAGATATTAAAATGTTACGATTGTATAAAAACACTAAATGAATTTCTACTAGAGATAAATACATCTAACGACTGGAAAATACTATGTTATTACATTAATGAGATGATTGCAAGTATCAGAGGTCGTCTCGTGGTTTTTGCACGGTATCTTGAAAATGCCAAGCGATCAGAAAATCTTGCTCTAATCCATTCAAAAGAGTATTGAATTTACTATAAGTCGGATAAAATCAAGTTCGAATATAATTATTCGTATGCCCGTGACAAATTTTTGAAAACGGTCTATGTAACATCAATGAAATTATTGCGAGAATCAGCGGTCCTCTCACGATTTATACGAGATTACTGGGAAAAATGCCCAGAAATAGAAAACTCTGCATCAGCCCACTCGAAAGAGCATTCAATTTACTAGAAGGGAGCTTCCGTTCTGTGCGTTTTTAATATCTCTGAATGTTAAGATGACGTTTATTGTTTTCGTTGATTATCGAGACTTGATGCATTAAAAACTTGTTCCAAATGGTACTGCAATTTAAAAAATATTCTTGCGAAGTTGCATCTTCAAGTAAAACAATGGACAGAAATAACCAGAACTGCGAGAAAAAAATATGTTGCATCTTATGACAATACAGTGATCATTCGTTAATTGAGTAAAATGAGATAATCATTATTCCAGAAACATTGTATTCATCTGATTTAGTATCTGCTTTCTTTTTTCTGTTCTTCTAACACAAAAATTCGATGAAAGAAAAACAATTCAACAGTATAGAGATCATAAAGCGTGGGAGTGAAATTTAGAAAAATAGATACAATGAAAATTATCAAAAAAGATAAGGCGTTTGACAGTGACATATTTTCGAGGAGAAATTTTTTAAACAAAATTATTAGATTGGTACAAAAATAATTGCGGTTTTTACGTATCGAATACAAAAACGCATGTACCAGTTAAAAATTATATTTATTAATCAAAATAAAGACCATTGGCCTGCATACATTTAATCCAACGAGGAAACAAGTTTGTTTATTCCTACAAGATAGAATTATGGAGTTTTGGAATTAACGAATTCATTGAAAGCGCTTTGAGCTGGTACTTAATCTTTGAAAACATTCTCTCGTAGAAAATTACTCAAATGTTTAAAAAAATAATAATCTGTCAGAGACAAAAAATGGGTGAGATAAGTTTTCATAACTCAGTTCATTTAATTTTTTTAAAGTTATTTGTGGGACATGTGGTCGGGAATTGTCTTGAAGAAGAATCGGCCCTCTTCGATTGACTAAGGCTGGCCATAAACGATGAAACTTCTAAAACATTTTTTCAATTTCCTCACAATATTTTTCTGCTGTTATTGTTCCGCCAGGATTTAAGAAGTTGTAGTGAATAATGCCACTTGACGACCACCAAACAGTGACCATAAGTTTTTTTCATGAAGCTTCGGTTTAAGAAACTGTTTTGGTGCTTCTCGTCGGTCTAATCACTGTGATGAACGTTTCAGATTGTTGTAGAGAATCCACTTTTCATCACAAGTGACAATACGATCAAGAAAGGGATCATTTTTGTAACGCAAAAAAAGCACAGAACAGACTTCGTATTGTCGAATTACTTGATGTTCATTTATTTCATACGACATCCATTTATCCAGCTTTTTTGTTTTTCCAATTAGGCTCAAATATCGAACAACTGTTAAATGATCAACATTGAGTTCTTCTGCTACTTCTCGAGTTATGTTTTACGTGGGTCCGCTTCAATAATGGTCCTTAAATCATTATTTTCTATAGCTGAAGGATGTCCACGACCCTCCTCATCATCAAAGCTTTCGTTTTCATTACAAAATTTTTATAACCAGTATTAAGCTTTATGTTCACTAACTGACTCTTCGCCAAAAAAAATTTGATATTTCGAGCAGTTTCTGTTGCTTTACGACCCAATTCAAACTCACACGGCAAAATCGCGCAAATTTGCTTTTTTCCATGACTAACTTAAGAGGCTGTATCCAATAATACAAAAGGATGAAAACAATAGACAATCAGCAGTGCTAATTTAATTGTTTTTCAATGATGTATCACATGACAATAACAAAAGATAACGGTAACTAGAAAAATCGGCGCATAACTTAAAATGATAAAAACCGCAATTATTTTTGCATCAACCTAATATTAAATAAAAAAAATATTTTACCTGCCTGTGAATTTTTGAACAATGTTTTAAAGAAAATTTGTTTATAATATATATAAACAAATACTTTATCTCTTCAAATGTTAATAAAGCAATTTCTCCGTTAATCTTTTTTTTTCTTACGAGATTTTGAAAAATGAAAATCTTTCTTTTACAATTGGATCACCATTCTATACTAATGTATTTTTTAAAAAGGCCCTACATATAGATTATTTACTTTGGAGACCAAACAATATTCGATTTGTTTTAAATAATTAAGGAATACATTTATATATATATATATATATATATATATATATATATATATATATATATATATATATATATATATATATATGAAGAGAGCCAGACAGAGAGAGTTTAGTAGATATTTAATTTCTATCAGAATTTTCTGCACACAGCTATTATAAATTCCAAAATAAAATAGAAGGTTACCCTACTTTAAAATATATGTTTACTTATACTGTATTTGAGGCTTTCACAAATTAATTTCAACTCTCCTCCAAACCACATACATTTTTTCTCGTCAAAAAAGTTCAATAACTGATCATTAATCATGTTGATTATATACGCATTTCAATGGTAATGCCACCATCCTCAGAGTAATAAAATATAGAAAAATCACAAAGTTTCTAATCATAGTTTCCTGTAATTTAGCACTCTGATGATGACGTCATCTTATTATATACATAAGCAATAATAAAAACGATCAAGAATCAAATATTAAACATGTTTAACACGAAAAAGTTCTTGGCGCTTGTAGGAGAGTGAAAATTTATCTGTGAAAGTAAATTAAGCTATAGGATTAAAAATATAATTGTGGTTAGCGTTTTTATGAAACTCGAGACACTACAGGATATGAAAATGTCTAAAGACTGATATGTAATTTCATTTGAGAAAGTGAATTTAGACACAATGTCCACTTGCAAGATCTACATATATTATATCAGTTTTTCAATTATATTTTTTCTGTCTAGTGAATTATAGTTATATATAATAGTCACTTACAGATGAGAATTATAATTATATTTAGATAACTAATAAAATATCATTCTAAAAGGGTAATCTGCATCCACAACTGTGAAGACTTTTTAAAAAATGTTTTTTATAAAGGTATAAATTATTTTATCAAAATAGTACACAAAACAGATAATATAAAAACCAAAAAGGTAACAGGTTCAAAGTGCTTACCTGAACGATCACAATTGTATAATCACATTAAAGTTGATACCATTTTTTGTCTTTATATTTGATCATTAGCTGATGAGCTGTGCCCGAAAAAGTTTCCGCCTCGTTCATCATACGCCCTGTACGTTCCTCCAATTGGGACAACTTATCACCGCGCTCGAGCATCAACTGATGTGCCCGTCCTATTTCGCTTGTCACGCCCGTCACTCGTGTATTCATGTCTTGCAGTTGTGCGTTCGGACCGGGAATATGTTTAGCTACAGTTTTACTGGCTTTACCACTAGATTCACCGACTGTCAACAAATATATTATTTACATACAAGTAGATAGAAAAATGTTGTAATAGTTATGAGCAAGACTGAAGTTTGTGTCGAAAAACGTAAGAAGAAAATACATTCTTCAAATATTTGTATTACAGTCAAATGACTTTCAATTATGTAAAGAACGAGAAGGAACAAAACTGTTTGACATAAGTAGTCAGTAATAAGTTTCAATGCGAAAAGAACTCAGAAAGAAATTAACGTGCAAAGGACACGTAATACATATCATGCGTTCTGAAAAAGTTGAATTAATTAACATCACTTTAACAAATAAGAAAAAATGATCGAAAAAATTAGAATCGGATAAAAATCTTACTTACACAACTCATCTCGATCTAGTGTCCGCGCAGCGCTGCTGAACCAACCTCTGAAGAAACTTTCTTTTGGAGGTTCTGGCATATCTAATGCTAAGAACAGATCTCCAATCATTTCGCTTACACTTTGACTAAAAACGAACACATCGGTTACATAGAATGTACAACAACTCAACTGATTGTTCTGTCGTGTCGATACGTACCAAAACTCTGCACATAATGTGAACTTTTGTATTTCAGACGGCGACGACAGATACAATCCGTGCCCTCGATTACTAAAGCAAAACGTTCTTGCGATCCTATAAAAATAAATAAATGACGATTAAAATAATGTCATGTTTGTAACAGTACAAGAATTTATGGGTTACAGCAGCTCATGCAAATATCATTGAAATGTAATAAAAGTAGATGGAATTAGTTACGTTGAACTTTTGAAATTGTTCTCGAATGAAATCAGTATTTATACAAGTATTTCAAAATACAGATATTTTTAATCTGAATCGATCAAAAGTCGAATATATAATACCACAAAATATGAAAGTTATATATGAGTAACACTCAAGTACCGCTCTGGCCTCCGAAGGAGCTCAAAAACTAAATAAAAATCTAGTGTTGTTTAAAAGTTAAAATGTAAATCTAAAAACATAATTTTTAAAGACATTTAATAATAAATAAAAATTTTTTTTCATAAAATTAACAATTTACAAATCTATTTGTTGCAATATTTTTTTATACTTGTTCCCTGGGCTAATTTTGGATAAATTTTTGTATCACCATAATAGATAACCTATCATGTAAAATATGAATTTACTTTATTATTTAAAATTTAATAAATATCTTTATATGTAGAAGATACAATACAGTTCTGGAAGTCTTTAATTTTATTGAAAAAAAATTTCTGGTTAAAAATGTTCAATAATTTAGTGATCATTTTTGATTGTTGTTCATAACACTAAAGTATAGAAAAATTTGATCTTTCTCTACCTAAAATAGGGTAAATATCATCAGTTAACACTGCCAGTCAAAAACTGACGATTTTCTGCACTATCATTTAAGAGTACACATCATAATTTGAAGACTGTCCCATTATGCTCTGTTGTATTTACAACGATCAATAAAGTCAATTAATATGAATTTTTCACTTTCCATTTTTTATCCAAAAATATAAAAACACACGTTATTTCTTAAAATTTTATCATAAAAAAGCAAGAAAATCCTTTTTTGCTTCGACCTTACTTGTTAAAATCACTCGACTTAATGATAATTGACAGAAACTACGCTCATTTTACCAGTTACTATCAGTTTTAATCTAAATGACAGTTAATATTCAAAATTTTTGAATTGCTTCAGTTGGACTGACAGTCAGTCATTTCGACGATACATTATCATTTTGACTGTAAGTTTTAACTGATGTTGTGTACCTTATTTTAGCGTTATGAACAGAAACCAAAAATGATCAATAATCATTTATTGAACATTTTTAATTAGAAATACGTTTTGTTATTTTTGAAGTGAGAAAGAAATTCATTTGTAAATGTAAATTTAGCCCCAGTTCTTGAACTGCATTGTTCTAAATTCGGTTCTTCTTATCAGTTGTTTCTAACACTGGTCTCTCTTTTAATTGCAATTTTTTAATTGATGTCTCATTTTTATAATACTGAAACGTTGTGAAGCTGTTTACTGATTTATTTTTAGACACATTTATTCGAATTTTCTCAAATAGTTTTCCTTATAAATTGTCGTTTAATATATTTATTTTTATTTCCAACATCGTGTTACTCATTTTTTTAATTTTCCAGTTTTTCTTTAAGATAAGTCTACACTTTTTCAATACTAGTCTTTGATCTTTCATATTATGTATTCTTAAATAATACACAATTATTTTACTATTTATTTCCACTCTTGATGGCTACTAATCCTGAATTATTCACTTGTTTTATTTATAACAAAATTTCGATCTTAATTAGAATGTGAAACGCACTTAATCTATTTTTTTTCATTACGAAAATCGAGAAAACTGCATTATAAGCAAATATATTAACTATGAGTGAAAATAAGCTAGAATAAAAATACTTTATTACTACATGTTTTATAATACGTATTCAACTTTTTCAAATTATTCTTTACTTAATTGAGAGTATTCTTTAAGCTTCCATAACAATCAATACAAAAAAAGAAAGTTTTCATGTCAGTCTTTCTTGCGGTCATCACTTGTCTCTATGTGGATATTTTAAACTATTTTTATTTTCCATAGCAGTGCATAATATGTTTGTATAAACATTTATTAAGTACTTTAAGTCGATTCAATTAAAAAAAATGATAAAAAATAGTTTTTTTTTTGTACTTTAACTCTGTACGAATTAAGACATTATCAGAAGATAAATTTTATAAGAACATATTATTCCAATAGACAAAGATAAATCAAAAGGTATGTTTGTTTTAAGAACCAAGTGTATAATTAAAAGCATGAAATTTGCATAATACGAGCTGTTTTAACCCAAATTCTTAAACGAAATACTTTATTGACTGGATGAAATTAATAAGAAATGCGTAAAAGATATCAATTTGTTTCCTTATCGTATAAATTAAGATTCTATTATTCATTATTCTAACCTCTATTCGGATTAATTATTGTACAGTCATAAATAGAAGTAATACTTGTTATTAATTAATATAAATTTCATTTTTCATTTTACAGAATTAGAAAATCGTTATATAAACAATTAAAAAGACATGAACATTTGGCAAAAAATGTGATATCAAGTAAAAAAATCATATGAAGCATCGATCTAATTTCAAATCATTAATTGCTTATAACTGTTTGATGTATTTTGAATCAATTCTATACAATTTTATTAATGATTTTTTTGTTGATCAGACAAACCATAAAAAAAGTTTCTGATTAAAAATCTTAAAATATATTTTTTATAAGGATACTTTTCTGTACCTAAGCATTCTAAGAATGATGGAATTGTGATCAAAATGCGCATAAGCATCAAAAATCAATTATTATATATTTTCAATCAGGAAAAAAATGGTGGCTGTATGAGTAAAAAATTATTTGTGAAAGTGACGTTTTTGAGTTCAGAGGTTTCTGAACCTAAAAAAAAAAGAAATTTATGACTGAAGCTATTTTAAAGAAGATTGTACAATATATATTGTTTTATTAATTTACTTTCTTATCGAATTCGTCTTTATTTTCTTTATAGATTAGAATTTAATTTATTTAATAACACATATAATTCTCTAACATTTTGAAAATAGACTAATTTTTATATGATTTTTTTACAAATTGAAAGCCACTTCAATCCGTTATATAATTTTGAAAAGTTTGTTTTGAACTCTATACAAAAAAAAATAATAGTATTTAATCTTTTTCAAAAAAAAAACTTATAATTGAAAAAACTTTTTGCGTATAACTATTTCTAACGTGAAAATATTTTTATACATTTTTTGGATAGTACTCTTGATTTCTTTACTTGATTACAAAGTTTAAGTTTAAATTTTTCTTAACTCAAGTTGGATTAAAAACTACACTGATTTTAATTATAGAAAAGTTTTAAAAACTGATAAATTTTCGAGTAAAATATATAGAAGTAAATTTATAAAATGTATTACTGATTA
Organism: Acanthacorydalis orientalis; assembly: GCA_034766995.1. Lineage (NCBI taxonomy): Eukaryota > Metazoa > Arthropoda > Insecta > Megaloptera > Corydalidae > Acanthacorydalis > Acanthacorydalis orientalis. Next base: position 39,390,856 of record CM068315.1, on the reverse strand, counting down.
CTAAATAATTTTCCAAGTACGAATTCTAACATTTTCTTGTGTATATATATATATATATATATATATATATATATATATATATAAACATTTTTAATTGATTTTGATTATCTGATTCTCATATTTGAATATCAGAATATTCTTGTTTCTTTCCGTGGATCACCTGAAAACAATCTAATTATTTGAAATTTATCTGCAGGTACAGTCCTGTACCTTTAGAGGTTATATAAGAATGGATATCATGAATATAAATTCGGATAGTGGATAAGTAGTTGGTTTCAGTTCATCAATCAATAATGACAATACACTTTTATAAACTATATTGAATATTTTAATAAATATCTACCATGAAAACTAAATTTAAGATATAAAATAATTTTGATTAAATCGTCAAATGAATAATTATTATCAGAGAGTGACGTAGTAAAGACAGAAAGATTTTTATGGTATCTATTGTTATATAAATCAAAAAAAAGTCCAATTTTGATCCCATTTTGAGGGTAAAATTTTTGATCATTTATAAACGGGTACAGAGATGCTAATTAAAATGAGACATTTTTTTCAAATAAAAAAGACTGTACTGAAGAAGAATTGCTCTTTCTTTTTATTTCGAGTTTTAAAAATAGGTTAGGTCAGAGATGACTGTTTTTATATATATTATAAATTTTATTTTTAATGTAATATATGTTAAGGAATCGTTATTTACAGAATATAGTTGACCATGCGTGTAATATTCAATTAATACAGCGACAAGTTCTCATTTGTTTGTAGTGATTTATGTATCACTAGATTTAGTCATGTATGTGGACATGCTTTATGAGCACGAATCAGCTTAATAAACATGAATAGATCTAGTGATATACAATACTACTAACAAGTAAAGCCTAGTTGTATTGTTTAATTGAGTATTATAAGTATGGTGAGCATTATTTTGCAAACAATGGTTTTTAACTCTCCCTTTCCGATGCAGTAAACTTAGTTGACAGCGTGTTTTTATTTGCAAATATCTGTCATGATATTTTTAGTTATATTTTTTTATTTTCTTGAAATTACACGTTACATTGATAATAATCGCTAGTGTAAAGATTAACCTTGATGTTTAACTAATTAAAAAATCTATTCCTTTATAAAATATTAATTTTCATGAAAAATATTAGCGGTAAACTGAGTTTACTGCACCGGTACGAAGAGTTTTTATACAGTACATTAAAAATTACAAAATAGTATTGTTTACTTTTGAAAGATTATCAGCATCATGGTTCAGTGATTTTAGTTCCTGTATGTTTTTCAAATCCAGTTAATTTATTTTTATTATATTCGTAACGTTTGGTAATATGACAAATATTAATAAATATTTATTTTTATCCAAATAATTTGTATAATATCGTGCAATTGGTAAAAACTTTTTCGAATAGACGAAAGGTACAATACTGAAATTTAAAATTGACATACGTTTTTTCTCGGAATTCTTTTTTATTCATATCTATTTTCAATATGTTTTTTCTTATAAATATATAAGAAAAAAAGCAAAATAGTTTAATATTGTTATTATTGATGTGATTCAAAAAATTGGTAGCCAAATGAAATCAGTAAAATGTATCAATAACGAGTAATTTAAATAACTAAACGATATTTGTAAATATACAGAAAAAAATTGAGAGAGAATTATTTATTAATCAAATAAGACATTTAATCGATTTAACAAATAGCTACCAATAGATATGATACTACAAATACTTACAAACTAGATGAAAAGGTAGCAATGAAATAAATGTTGTGAAAAAAATAAAGAACGCGATAATGTGAAGAAAAATCTGCACATTGTCGAACGCTACTGTTTCATATTTTTCACAACACTTGCGTTAACTTCTTTGAATTTCTTTGTCTCGTTTCAATGTTTCGTCATAAGGAAACCATACATTAAAAGTCTAAATGAAGACATGCAAAGGTGCTGATAATATAGGAAAAATTAGAGTGACTGTCATTGAAGCTAATAATAATTCAATTTATGAAATTTAACCTATCACTTTCACAGTATTTTACAAGAAATTTAAAATATATATACAGACAAAGGCATTTAGTGTGAATATGCAAAAATACTGCAAGTTTACAACAATACAAGTAACGAAACTATTGAAATATTATTAAACGTCGCTTCATCACTTCTTTTAACTATTTTCTTTTTCTTTTTTGGAATAGTATGAGATTGTTCTCGACTTATGATTTCACAAGTTCATGTAAACTCATGCAGCAAATATATGAACGATGAAATTATAATTAAAAAACAAGAACAACGAAATTTAACGAATTCTCAAAATAAGAAAAATGTATGAAAAAACTTTCTTTATGTAAAATCTGTATTATATTACTGTGATGTTCGAAACGATCTTTGGATTCTTTTCAAAAACGAAAAATATACATGTTACAGTATTATTTTTAGTGACTTACTGGTCTGCATCTTCAGTAACAATGAGTTGTTGGCCCCAAATGGACAACATTGGATCTACAATGCCTTGTTTACAGTTTGTCTGGAAACTATCACACCATATGATGATAAGTATTAGTAATTGGATAACATACCGACAAATCTTTTTTTTTACTGTGTCTGTTTTCTGTTCTCGTGTGAGTGCGATTGTCGATGAATATCAGTGTGTGTACAGGTTGTTTGATTAGGTTTACAATGTGTATGATTTATGGGTAGGATTTGATGTGTCTATTTAGGGTTACAGAGTGTGTGTTCAATTGATATTTGTTAGTACAAATGTGTGTTCTGTGAAAAAAACATCAAAAAGGTTTCACATATTATAAGGGTATTTTTTTATAGATTATTATGTCAGTTCAATCGAATTAAAGGGTGTACACTTACTGGAGTTTATAATAACATTAAGAAAATCCTTGCCCATGCATACACATCCCATATATATATATATATATATATATATATATATATGATGTGTTTTATATAGATACACAGTAGATATTTTAATGAGTGATAGAAAACCAGTGAACATTTTACGTTATATAAAAGGTAAGGATTTACTTTTTATAGTGTAGAGCAGTGTCTGAAATATGTTTTGCATGAATCCTTTAAACAAAATAAATTAAATATACAAATTCATATTACATAAATAACACTCTTTAACAAATGTAAAATACACACTTAAATATATATATATATATATATATTGTTTGTCCATAAGTTTAAAAAATTTCAAGAATTAAGTTATTTGCTGTAAATACAAATTGCCTTTACTGTAAACAATCACAAGTGAGCTTAATAAATCTTGGTACACGGTAATAAATCATGATTTACGAATTTTGAAATACGAGACACATTAAGCATATTTTCAAATATCCGCAAATTAATTTTTTATTCATACTCAAACGACAATAAAAATAAATGGAAAGGTTGAATAAAAGATACAATACTTGATCGTTGATCAGTGTTAATATTATGTTATTTTCCTGTACGCTATCGCTTTAAGGATGAAAGAATTTTCATCTAAATACGAAAATAAACGATCAAAAATAATCGATAATCAATTCTTGAACATTTCTGATTAGAAAAAAATATTGTGGTTTGAAGAAGAAAGAAAAATTTATTTGTGAAAGTGAATTCACCATCGTATCAAAAATATTTTCGAAATTTTAAACAATATTATTTTTATATATTGTTTTTTTTTATAAATAACTATTATTATTAACTATCTTTCATTTGTATTTTTTGGGTTGTTATTTTTGTTTTCTGCATTGAATATTAATCTATTTTACGTAATCTGAGTTCACTCTTGGTTTAAATTCGAAATTTTACTTTAAACATTCAACTGAAAATTAGACTGGAAAAACGTAATTGATTATAGTGGGTAACAAAGAGAGCTATTTAAAAAAAAGTTATAACGGGATTGAATAAAAAAAGAAAATATTTTTACTAACCCTTAAACTAAACACTATTTGTATGAAATATATGAAACACACTATTGTTGGGGTCACTTTGATCCCAAAGTGTAGTTTAAGAGTTAATATTAATTAAAAAAAATACAATTTTTGATTAAAATCGTACTGAATAAAACGCGACGATTCAAATCTTGCTGACCTATATCAGTGAACTTGAAAAAACTCTGGATATAGTTTGATTCACGGTTCGTAGTATAAGTTTTGAACATAAAGGCTCAGAACACATCTATAATTTTTTTTTCTGGATGTTTCATGAATTGAAGAATAATATTAAGATATAAATCTATTAGGATGATGCAAAAATAGTGGCGTTTTTTATCAATTGAAAACCATGTAAAAACCGCAATTATTTTTGCAACAACGTAATATTTTCAATAGTTTCCAGTTAGCGAAGTTTCAGAGTGCTCTCAAAAGTACACATTATTTTATAAATCTGAAAGTATCTTAAATATAAAAATATTTACTTTTATATCACAGAATAATCAAACGGGAATATTACTAAATTAATGGCGTTACGTGGAAGATAATATTGTCCGAAGAATTCTAAATATGAAAGTAATTTGCATCCTGCTACCGGTCCATAGGAAATGTTTTTAAATAGTTACCAATAAGCTCATGTGTTTCGAAAAAGAACATAATTATATTTCATTAATTTAGTGATATTTATGCTTCAATATCTCGTATTATTCACTAGGATTATTTATAATATATATCAGGTCAGTCCATAAATTCGTGCGTATTCTTGAAAAATTTTTAAACAGTGCAAAGAAAACACATTTTACTATTTTAATCAATGATATATTCTCCTTCATTATCAACAACTTGTTTCCAGCTTACAGGTAATTTTTTAATTCTATTCATGTAAAAGGACTCTGGTTTTGATACAAAAATCCGAAATTTATTTTTCGACTTCATCTTTATTGTTTAATTTTTCCCCATAAAAAATTCCGAAGAGCCAAAAATAAATGATGATAATTGGGGACAATATCTGGCGAGTAAGGGAGATGGAGCAGGAGCTCCCAATTAAAGTCTCTGATTTTTTGTAGTGTTGTCTGTGCCCACGTCTGTTTTAGCATTATCGTGGTGGAACAAAACCTTTTTGATATTCACTAATCGCGAGGTTTTTTTATCAATGCTGAGTTTAAATGTGAAACTTGTTGACAATAGACTTCTGAATTAATCGTTTGATTTTATTCTAATAGTTCAAAGTGGATGATACATTACGTATCCCACCAAACAGACAAAAGTATCTTTTTTGGATGAAATTCCGCCTTTACTGTTGGTAAGGACTTCTTATCCTTATCTGTACACTGCCTTCTTCTTGCGGCATTATGATACAGTATCCATTTTTCATCATCTGTCACAATGCGGTCAAGAAACGGGTCGTGTTCAAAGTAAGTTAAAAGAGAAGTACAGATGTTTATTCGCTGCTGGCAATTAGCTTCCGGTAGCTCATATGATACCCACTTTCCAAGCTTGGGCATATTTCCTATCTCGTTTAGGTAACGAAATGCTGTTCCATGGAATGAATTGAGTCTTTCTGCAATCTGAATCCACAAGACTCTTTAGAGTATCGTTGTCAAAATTAACAGGATGCACTGATTGAGACTAATCATTAACACTAATGTGTGTATCCATCCCTAAATCTTTGAAACGATTTCTGGGTAGTCCTGACATTGTTACCATTCTCATTATGAAAACTGTTAATACATACACTTTCACCATTTAAAAATAAAAAGTATAGAACGTACCGTTTGTATTGTTTATCGGTATTCATTTTCTAGAGGCTTTTATATACGTCCGATGTTTACAAAACCGATGATAAATTGACCATTTGAGTGTCCATATTAAAATAGAATACCATCTTGTTTACAAGTGTACTGTTCTACGAAATGAGTCATGGCGAATCATACATATATGTCTATACAAACAAACTTATGGACTAATCTGAATTGGAGAAAAATATACAAAATAAAAACGTCTAATATTTACACATAATATGGACAAACAATATATATGTGTGTGTGTGTATATATATATATATATTAAAGTAAGATATTATTTAAAAAAAACTTTATTTAAAAAAAGCTGTAGAAAACAAGTATTAAATAAAGTCTAGCAAATGTAGTTTATTTTGAAAAGGATTCAAGTTGAAAGAGCTGTTTCAGCTTGTAATTTTTTTTAAAAAATGATAATTACAATTGAAAAACGATTAAACTCGTCTTAACTTCAAGTACACTTAAAAAAGAAGAACAAAGACTACTATTGTGTCTCTAACAATTATGTAATAATCAGAGTGAAACGTTTAAAGAACAATATCGTTAATATTATCATTAATATTATATTACAGCATGCAAGCGCCGTTTAAAAAGGTATAAAAAGTATGCAGTTACAGAAATGCTGAAAGTGCTTTCGGCTAAAGTAGCTGAACGGTGCTAAAAATTTGGTGGGAGCAGAATAGAGAGATAGTTCAATCCACTTAGTTTCAAATAAATAAATAAATAAATACACCCAGCGTCAATGCAAAGAACTTCACTGTTTGTTCTCGAAAAAAGTAGACATAGAACGGTGCTTTCGAACGAACACTCACTCACCTGAGATCGGCTAAGGGTAGGAAGTCGACGTCGAGCAACGGCCGGAGGCTGGGTAAGCTGTAAGCGACGAGCTTGCCCGATGACAAGTAACACACTAAACACACACTGTCTGCAATCGAAATACGGTAATATTTTAAAATGTCGTACAAATATCGAACCGATTAATATAAAACATTACTAACCTTTCATCGATATCACGTCGCTTTTGACGACGAAATCTGAATCACAGATCTGCTGTCTGTACATGCATGTCTGTGAGGGTAGCGCAACAACTCGTGCTTGTTTCTCAGTCGAAATCACGACGAACTGTCTATCATTAAATGTATCAGTTGTCATGTTCGATTTCGACTCCTGCATTGTTGGACTCATTTTGCTAGAATTTATTTTAGTCGGAGTTCCTAGACGATATTAAAATTATATTAATATATCTAATCATTTCACGAACTTCAAATCTTACGTTTACATAAAAAAATAATATTAACTCTACACAAATATGAAATTAATTGATTTCAATTTAAATAAAAATCTTTATAAATTTCAACCATGAATCTCAAACTGATTCATATCTTAAATAACAGAAAATATCTTTATGTAAACGAAACTACACACATAAAAACAATAATAAACAATATTCATACTATCTCGCTTATCTTTATTTTCGTCCTTCCATGCTTCAAAAGAATAAGGTATTAAAGCGCCGTTGCAATCCAAGAATGACAGGGTTAGAACAGATCCTTTTAGACGAAACATTGGTCCGCCACACGGTAAAACGGAACACGGTTGAGACGATCTACATTCTGCGTCGGGGGGTGCTAACAGTACGGTTAAAACGGATCCTAGACTTGTACCGACCCATAAGGTTGGCACTAAGACGTTTGGCTCTGATGTCATGTTCAAAAAAATATACATATGTAAATGGAAATGCTCTGTGTTTGTATTATATCAATTCAAAGCAAGAAAAATGTTTCGAGTTAAGAACTGATTTTCATTTATATCAAACAAATAAAACAAGCCGAAACTGAAATAATATTAAAAAGTGTGAATATAATGTAATTTATTAATATAAATATAATATTATATATATATATATATATATATATATATATATATAAGTGAGTAAAAAATTGTACATTAACTAATAAATAATTCAAAAGTGTTTGAAAATCGATTAGTTTCAATGTCTATTAAGGTAAAAAATATTAAGCATGTGACTATTGACTCACTCTCTGTACAAACGCAGAATGATCTTAATTTCAAGTAATAATTTTATAAAAGACAAATCACAATTCTATTTCTTAAAAATTATCATAATTTGCATTTTTTACAATTTATATTTTAACGAACAAAATTTTTTTTAAAAAATTAAGTAATGAATATAAATGTTTATATTAGATAAAACTAAACATAATGACATGTTTTGCACCTCAGTAGTATTCCACGTTTGAATTTATAAATAAATGTTTTATTAATTCTTGTTGAAATTTATTTTATTACAGAAAATGATAATGTTTTTCAATATTCTAATTAAAAATGATAGAAAGTTTTATAATTTTCATTGGAAGAAAGACGATGTTAAAATTTTACCACATTCACAATGTTACATTCTGACTGAAAAACTTAATGGTATTTAGGAAAAGATGTTATATTTCTTACGAGTGTCAAAAGTGGATTAAAATATTACATTAAGGAAAATTTAATCTCTAGAATAGTGGTCGTTCAGGGAGATTTTAAATATATTAAAACTAAATTTATGGCTGTTGAAATTGAAGATGGGTGTAAACAAATTTACTAAGTTATTAAAGAAGGGAAATTTTATGAAAAGCAGTAAATAGTTTACTAATTTATAACATAATATAAAGAATAAAACACTACTTATCCTCCACAAAGCACTAAAAATGTTTCGATTAAAAATATTCAATAATTCATAATTGATTTTCAGAAATAAATTGCTCGCTCACCCCACAAATTACCAATCAAACAAAATGGACAATATATTGTTTAATATAGTTTTTGTTTCCCATGAGAAATTTGCCTTTCATCTACATAGAAAAAAAAACAATTAATTTTTGACCAATCCAATAATATATCGAGACGTTGAAGATGACAGCATTGGTATTGAAATGCATCTACATAACAATCAAGAATAATTAATAATCAATTATTAAACATTTTTGATCATGAAACAATTTTTGGTAATTTTCGGGGTGAGTAAAAAATCATTCTCAAAGAGAATTCATGATCTAGAATGGGATCTTGTGTCTTTATATTTGGTCTAACTTGACTATTATCTGATTATTACTCATCATTTATCTATTCAAAACACTTCAACATGCTTTAAAGAATAAACATTTAAATTTAAGTTTTAAAAAATATACTGAAGTCAAATGTACACTTGTAGATTTTTTTTATATCCGCATCTCAAGATTTTTTTAAAAAGTGAACTAAAAAAAGAATGCAAGGATGAAAACAGGTCATATTTATAGGAATAATATATAACTAATTAAATTTAAATCAGTGTTTTTCTTCCTACATCCATGAACTGGTAAAAATTAAATGATAATACTTTTAGCTTCACCTCAAACTAATTTACGAAATTAAGATAATTCTGCGTTAAAAGGAGAAATTCCGTTTGATACACCTTTGAAATTATCCAATAAATACATTTTTCACTCACTTATAAATACTATTAATTTTACATAAACTTCTCTGCGACATTTTATAATGAAATAACTATTAATATACTATTTTAATCCACAAAAATAAATTTAAAATCTTCATTCTGTGTCGACGTAAACTATAAATTGTCAGTAAAATTCGACAATAAAATTACGACACAGATTACATACCTGATTTTTTGCTATAAGAGTCGGCGAATGCAATACACTGTATTGCTTCAGACGTGATGTTTTCAAGAGAACTCATGGAAGATGAACGAGATCGTGAGAAAGAACTATCCAGTTTGTCTGCTCGGCCCATAAACAGATAATAAATAATATGAGACACGGTGTTATGGAAGAATGAATATCGATACAAGTTAATTAATATAAAAAAAATATAATTAAACGAAAAATAACATAAAACTAAAAATAACTATAAAACAATACAAATGCCTGGCTTAAGAGAAAATAAGCACTAGAATTCAACAAACATACACATAAAATAGCATCCATTAAAATGTTAGATTTCGAAGAAAATTAATATAACCATTTTGTAATACTATATATATATATATATATATATATATATATATATATATATATAAATTATATAGTTATACATTTGGATGAAAGATTAAATGCAGATAAAACAACTATTAGTTCATGCAATAAATATATCCAAAACATTTACTAAAAATTATATAATTGATACTTAATTTTTTTATTTATTTTCTTTTTTAACGTAATTTAATCCATATATATATATATATATATATATATATATACATATATACATATATACATATATAAATGGAAATGTAAATTTATAAATAATTTAAATTCACAGATATATGTATGATGTAAACATTTTGACCTAATTATATTCCTATATCCTATAAAATAAATAATTAACTGACACAAATTAATAAATTAATGTATTTTAATGAAATAGTTTATTACGACAATTTATGATTTAATGCAAGAAGTTTGATTATGACATAAGTGATTTGTGCAATATTACATTTATATATATACATTCTGAATAATCTCCGATCAAATCAATGCAACAGAAGAGAAATAAAAAAAAATATAGAAATACAGTGTCGATTCTGAAAACAGATATGTTCAAGCAAATTCTCAAAATACATTGCACTTTTCAGTGATTGTTTTTTCTGCTGTGAATTTTGATAGATGCAATGTGACTCAAATCTTTAAATTATTTCTATATCTATAGACAAATCTGTATAAGTAATAATGTATTATAAATTAATTACTAATTTGGTCCAAAATTCATACTAATACTCGAAATTAACGTGTTCTAGTACTACATCTTCAGTTATCAGATATGTGTTTTATTTGAAGTATAGCTTAAGAACTATAAGAGGAGAATAGATATATAAATAATTTTTATGCAACATTCCATGCTACTTATCATGCATATAAAATGCATTGCTTAATTTACATTACTCTATATACAATATTACATTTTGATTTCTAATTGTATATTTATTCAGGAATTTTCTTAAAATAATCATTTAAAATTAAATAATAATGGTATAAAAATATATATCAAGAATTTAAATCTTGTGTACATATATATATATATATATATATATAATAAAAAAATGACATCTAATCAATATAAATTCAAATTTGAATTACTTAGTTATTTATGAAACTTGTTTTATAGAATATTAAAAGAACAGAGAAGAGATTCTATAAATTATCTTTGATTCTATAAAAATTCTTTTGAATCGTTATTGTTAATTAATATTTTATTTTCAATAATTATTAAAAACTACAAAAACAAATTAAAATATGAATAGATAATAAGTACCTCTCGTTTTTCTAAGAAAATTGTATGCGAATCGTTTATGAAAAGTGTCGTTTGGATGTAAATTTTTTTTAAAAAAATACATTTTTCTTACTGTCGAGTGTACTACTTTAAGTCACTTCTCGACAAATCGCATTTTCTTTTGATGTATTTGTTGTTTTGATGATCAAGTTTTTGTATCTCTTCGTCGAAGAAGTTTGTTCTCAATATTTAGAACTAATTCTGTAAGATTTTCTTCACTTACTCTCACTAATTACGACTTGACTGAAAACTAATAGGACGTTGAGCATCTTATTAGTTTTCTTGTTTTGTTAGTAGGCTCGGTATCTTGTTTGAAGACGAGTTGAACAATTCAAAATCTCACCGATTGTGAAATACGGTTGATAATTATATTCTTAAATTCCAAAAATGTTTACCTAAAAAAATCTTAAGTCTTCCATTAATCATGCACAGCTGCTTTGATCTCATTATGAATCAAGACTTGATCGGAAACCATTTATGATATCGAACATGAGACACTCTGTTGGTTACTATTTTTTGTTTGTTGATAAATTTATTATTTTGTTTTAACATGAGATGGAGAATTCAACAATTCACCAATTGCAAGACAATACTATAGGTGAATACTATTTCTCAGCAGGATTTCAATAGACAAGTTTGTGAAATTAATACCGGATTTTAAAGAAGTTAAGTCGATGATTTAAATAAAAGAAGTCTATTCAGGTCTGTAACTGTTTTAGTTCACGATAACACAAGACCATACATTGTTGTTTGAAAACAATGCTGTTTCGAATAGGATCACTAAAAACATACAATCTAAAGCTCCGATGTTATAACCAGAAAACTTTATCGGCGCTCTCTTAACTCTTTGCACTCATAAGGCCAGCTGTACTGCCTAGGCACTTAAAGTCGTTCTACTCCTACAGCCAGTATCACTGCCCAAATTTTATCATTTACAGATAAAAACTTTGATAAGCGTTCGTTCATCAATGTCGTCGGATGTTTATACTTTTCTATCTTTATCATACTCGTATCTTAATTCGTAGTATACAAACTTCTGATCTGCTATATAGCCTAATTGAATGGAGTGCAAAAGGTCAAACCGCATTTATCTAACCAACAAGAAAAAATGTATCTCTTGTATCATTAGAGCGAATGAATGTAATAAGATGAAGAAAGGTATAGAGGAGTGAATCAAAATGTAATCGATAAGTTTCTTTGACGAAAGATACAAAAAATTGTCGCTTGATATAACAAATATCTGTGGGAGATTAAGTTAAGAAGTAGCTAGAAGTGAATATAATTATATATGATGAAGAAATATTTTTCAAAAAATTTTTTATGAGAATTTATAACCAAATGGAGCTTATTTTATCGGTATGTCTCCAAGTATTCCACATTACGAGCATATACAAAACATTAAAGGTTAATTTAATAACTATTAGATCGGTAAGAAAATAATTACGTTTTTTGTTATGAATTTGAAGGTCATAAACCGCAATTATTTTCCTATCAACCTAACAGATTTGTATTATAACAATTCGTGACAAAACTAAAACTAGAAATTATAATTATTTTCAAAAATTAATTTTACACTTTCTCATAGACCATAAAACGTTTTTTTTTCGATCGAAATTGTTCAATAAATTTCTATTGGTAATTTTGATCGTTACTCAAAAGGAATTCAATAGTGATTATCCATAAAGTGCTAAGGTGCAGAAAAATATGATAAAAGATTTTTTGTAACCCTGCGCTTTAGCGTGAATGAACAAAAATTAATTCTGTATTAAAAATCAGATTATTTTAAAAATCTACCTGAATAACTTGGAAAATCTGTAATGAAAGTCCGTGTAATGAATAATATATAAATGAATAATAAATCCATTTTACTGTTTCATAAACGAGTATACCTCAATGAAGAATATAATTTAAATTCAATATTAACGACTTTATATATATATATATATGAATATAAATGTGAATAAATTTACATGATTTTCACTACTCAAGTGAATAAAATACGCAATGAAACTCAATCGACATGCCAAATCATCTAGATAAAAACATGAAGCGTACAAGCATATTTATTTTATATATATATACATATATGTATATATATATATATATATATAATGATAATAATTGAAAATATTACATAAATTTGAAACTAAACAATACATAAAACTAAAATAAAAAACAATATTAAATACATAACGTAAAATATTCGAAATAAAGTCAAACATGCTTATATAAGATTATTATAGTTTTACGATAATTGCTTAAAATGTTACAAAAGTCGTTAGATTTACGATATAACATACTGAAACCGTGATATGTAAACATATGATAAAGAGGACACTGGTCTCTTTTTATATTACTGAACAAAAATGTCCACTATTATTTTAGTTAATTTGAAGCGTTTATACAACTGAAATTTATATAATTTAAAATAAAACATCTGTACTTTATTTTAAGAGATAAATATCTTTTTATCAGCTGGAAATATTTTTCTGAAATTAAAAAAAATGTTATGTAATATCTCTCGCTCGATCTCGAATGTTATTAGAGCGAAAATGATTTTCATGAAAACAAGATCTGTAAAAACAGATAAATTTCTGTGTATTAATTAAACATTAATACACAAAAATATTTATATTAAAATATCAGAGCGAAACAAGACTTGATGAATGTTTTCATCTGAATTCCAATTAATTTACATAATTTGAAATACATCTTTCTATGTACATGTGTGTGATTTTTAATTTATTAAAAATGTATTCTCATTTATGATATTCGAAATATGCTTATATATATATATATATATATATATATATATATATATATATATATATAGAGAGAGAGAGAGAGAGAGAGAGACAGAGAGAAGTTCCACATATTTTATAAATTCAGAAATACGAAATGTATACAAAAATGTATATGGTCTCCGATGCTTCATTATGTTTCTTTATATCTCTTTGTTATACTTCATTATGTTTCTTTGTCTCTGTTGTCTTATGTATCTATTATAGAGAAAATATTATTTTTTTATTTAATATATTAAACCAGGTTATATATTTAACATTAAAAACGCAATATTTCATTAACCCTTTGGAGATGGGAAAAATTGCAAATTTGTCTCTTAATTCAGATTAGCCATTAGACATTTCACATCTATTTGATATATCGTGGAAAATCGTTGATAATATTCGGGGAAACAAAAATCTCTTGCTTGGAAACGAATAATTGGAAGCGGAAAAGTTGATTACAATTGGAAATTTGCAGAAATAACATTACTGTTGAGTGAAAATTTTGAAACACTCAAGTGTGCACAAAACGGTTTCACATCGGTCACATCTTGTACCTGGATTTCGGTCTCTTCCATTTGCTTTACAAACTACACATTGTGCTCGTTGACAATGATCTGACGGTATTCTCTACGAAAAAGGAGGCGTCGATTGGTGTCGATTTATGTTGAGCAACTTTTTGAACAATATGTGAATCCAATATGAGTTTGTAGTTAGCAAGACTCATTTCTTTATAATTCACACGCCAGTAAATAACTTATGCGTTGTAACATCGAAAATATGAAAGGAAAGTTTTTTGTACCATTTAACTACTTTTTTTGTAATTTTTTTGACAGGAAAAAAACTATCTTACCAATGAATAAAAAATATCGCTGCACACAGAATTTATTATTTTTTTGAGATGTACATAAAGAATGTAGAGTCTTGAAATTTTTTTATACGCTTTCTTCTAATGATGAACTTTTGGAAAAAATATTATTCAACCCAATTCTTAGGTTCACAATTTTTATAGGTTTTCAAATTAAAAACCCGCAATTTTTCTGATATTTTGGACGATGGTATTTTTTTCTAATCAAAGAATGATTTATAAATTCATTCTTTTTAGAAAGAGATTAGAGACATTTAAATATATCATCCAAAAGATAGCACTCTGAGACCACAGTTTCTTTGGATAATATTAATGAGTTCATAGATCCACGTCCGGCTTCAAAGGGTTAAGGACATGCAGATTGAACAAATTTACAGAGAATGTTTAAATTTCATTTACAATAACTATATTACCAGCGAAGATTTATAAGAGACGGTCTGTCAACCGCACCCCAATAACATTTCTAATTGTCTATACTTTGAGTTTTTATTTACGAAACCATTTAACTAGCGTACATTGTTTACTCATATTATCAATATCAGAGAAAAAAGTAGAACGAAATAAACAATGCATGCAGGGCTATTAAGGCGCCGGAAGGAATATTTGTTACAGTTCGTCAGTCCACAGCTTTTACTTGTCAATTCTATTTTAAAATAAGGATTGACTTTTGAGCTTTTTGTGTTGGTATAACGATATGTGTTTCTTTAATAAGGTCCCATATTTTTCAATAAACGTAAACGTAACGTACAATTAAATAAAAAAAAGCAATTTCACTTCTGAAACTGAAATAACTTGTCTTTTTAATCGAGCAAGGGCGTTTACATGTGTATACAGAAAGTTTTGTTAAATTTAACAAAACTTTACATTTCTGAACTTATATTAAATACATGGAACATCTTTTCGTAAATATTATATATATATATATATATATATATATATATATATATATATATATATGTATGTGTGTATGTATGAGTGTAAGGTTTAAGAATTCTCGGAAAAACTACATATTATACTCATTGCTGTGATAGACTCGATGGTGGGATTTGTCAAAAAATCACAAAATCCATGTAAATAAAATAAGTGTTATTTTTTTCAGAAAAGCTTATATATATATATATATATATATATATATACACCAGTATATATTAATGAAAATCATTATTTTTGTAATTCTAATTTCAGTAATTTTATTTTCTGTAAAGTTTGAATAGCAGATTTTAGACGATTATGATTAATAAATCCGATATTTGAAAACATACAACTAATACTATATTAAATAAAAAAAAGCGTTTATTATGAATATAAAAATTAACATAAAAACACACTGATTTAGCATCCTCGCAAAGGGCTAATGTGAACACAATTTAGAGAATAATTTTTATATTTCCATTTTTCATTATTTTAAATATTGTGAATATAATGTTTGTGTCGTATGTGTTTTTTTAAGTTACCAAATTCTCAAATTAAAAAAAAATATTACAAAACAGATGACAAAAAGTTAAAGCAAAATTCCGAAAAAGGCGTGTATGAGAAGGGTAAATAGGATAAATGATAAATGAAAATAGAACAATTAGAGCCGTGTACAAGGTGGAGTGGTAAGTAAAGAATAGAATAAAAGAAAGAACAAATTGGTGAAAACAAACACGTTGAAACGGTTTGTTTCTACCATGTTTTTTTTTTACTACACTCACAATATACGTGGCATAAAACAAGACAAATATTTTGAATGTTCAAAGTTATTCAACAAATTAGCGGACGGTTATACGGAATAGCAGCTAGTGACAGTCAGTGAATTATTTTTTAATTATATATACTATTATGGATAAGGAAGATAGATACTACTGAAAAGAGAGAATGTTTTTCTGGCATACAGTGAGTAACTTTTTGATGAATCTATTTAAAATACAAAAACATTTTTTTTTATAATGTTGCTTTAGTGGTAGGATTTGTCTTTCACATGTATTTCAACAGTATACACACATTAAAGTGATACAGGGTACCTATTATGTATATATTTTAAGATCTTATACATATATATATATATATATATATATATATATATATATATATATATATATATATAGAGAGAGAGAGAGAGAGAGCTTATAATATTTTAAAGAAGGAATTATTTATATTTGAATAATGTTCATTTGTTGTTTGTCTGATGTTTAGTATAGCTGCGCATTTATTTAGTCAAAACATGTATAGTTCTCTTATGACTTTTTTAATATAATGGTGAAAATATCATTATAAGGTAATTGAAAAACTGAATCAAGAATTAACATTCATCACTCCAATTTACATCATGCTATCAAACATGTATCAGAGTTATACTTTAGTAGACTGCGTTCAACTGTTACGGTCATATTGATATTTTGTAATCAGTATTAAGACACTCTTTTTCTAATTTATGATTATACACGTTTTATTCATGTTGCAATGTTTTTCTTTTAATTTAAATAAGTATAAACATATATTATTTGTTTACATATTCACATGAATAATGGAAATAGTGATATAATATATTTATTAGACTTATAATATCTTTATTTTAAGACTTAGTTCTTTGTAAACTAACAATCAGTAATTTCAAAAAAATCTAAAGTAATTTTCAAATTTTTATTAACCAATTAAAGATATTCATTCTTTGGTAGCATTTGTTACAAACAAATTATATCATAAATCAGTGGTGTCAAAATCATACAAAAACATGGGCCCCCAAATTCAGTTTAAGAAAGTCTGCGAGCTACAGACAAAAAAAGTTAGCCAAAAAAAATGTAGCGAGCAAAAAAAGGTCTCTTTTTATATTTGAAAATAACACAATTAAATTTTACATTTATTTGTTCTTTAATGAATTTATAAAAATTAAAAGAAAATACATTAATTTTAGGCATAATTATCAAATGTTATAACACAATTTTAAGTTAGAGAAATTAAAAAAAATAATATTTTTTATTAGAAACTTGGCATATTTTGGCAGAAAGTCTTATCAATATCGGAGGTAATTTTTTGTGATAATGATATTTTTACTATACATGTTAAATGTTCATTTGTCAATCTTGAGCTGTGTGATGTATTATTAGTCTTTAAAAGGGCATGTAATTGTTCACATAGGTATGTACTATTAAATATTGCTAATTTCTTGCAGCAAATATACGAATTTTAATAAAATATCTTAATTTCCAATTTTTTAAAAATGTATTTTATAAATTTTTTTAAATTCCATTTCAATATTTTAATAAAATCAAATTCAAGATTTGGTCAACAAGCCGTATTCTAGAGTCTTGTAATCGCGTATTTGACACCACTGCCATAAATGAAAAAAATGTACTATTAACTTATTTATATTTGCGTTCACTAACACAGTAATTTTTATGAATAAAAAGTAATTTATTAAAACTGTCTTGTCTTTTACAAAGCTTATATTGTCTTTTTATTATTAAAATAATGCATAAAAAATGTACTAAGTTGGCTACCTGTCCTACTTTTTAATTATTGGAGTGATAAAAGTTAAATAAAAAGTTTGACTTGTTGTTTGAAACTAAATAATGCTAGATAATTTTGAAACTTATTTTAATTTGATTTATTTTAGCATAAAAAATAATTGTTAACGATTTGAAAAAATTTAAAGAGTAACAAAAAATTATCTAGCAAACAATTTATATTAAAATTAAATAACTATGTGTTTACATTTTCACTTTAATGGCTTTTTGAAAATACTTATTTGTGTTGCATTAATGTTATTTATAAAAAGAAAAAAAAACTTTCTTCCAACAAAATAAATGTAAACACAAATTCCGAAATGCACGAAAAATGAGAAGTAAGTTACAGAATTTACTAATTTTTCATAATCATTTTTAGAGACCTTGTATTAAAGTTAATATTTAAAATTCTTTGTATTTAGTCCATGTTCAAATATTAATATACTAGAGTGCAGCCTACTTTTTGTTAACTGATCCACTGCCGGGAAAATTAAGCACGTCTAGGTGTCAAAATTTTATTTTAAGAAAGACAACGAAATTTCTTAAAATTTAATACTAATAGTTGCAGATATAGTCTTTGAGTGGCATGTGTAATGATTTGAAGAAAAAAGAACTAGAAGATATCTTACAGTCGGCACCACTGAATAAAATTCATATATTGAGTGCCGACTACGAGGTATCTTGTAATGTTTATTTTATGAAGCTTTTCATATAGAAGTTCTCTTTTCATTTTGAAATGATCGTCATCTAACTAGTCCCATCTGGCGACAATTAATAATACAAATGTGTAATGATCCTCACGGGAAAAACCCATAAAGCAAATCAATTCAATTTAAACTTATAACACATAATATGAGATGTCTCGTAGTTGGCAGTGAAAGGGTAACAGTAATAATTCTCATAGAATTTGATAAAAAATAACGTATAAAATATTACAGTATAATTTAGAAGAGTATTTTTTTTTAAATATAAACATCCGTGTAATTTATTACGAATGTATATCTTAATAAATTAATAAGAAAAAAACAAATAATGTCTGACAAATAGATTTTCTAAGAAATCGGATCAAAACATCCAAAAAATAATAAAAATTATAGAAAAAATCTTCCTATTTTTCTGACAGACTGTGTACTTGTATTGTGTTCATTTTTGAGAGATAATTTATTTTTCTTCTTGTCGAATAATTATTTTTATATTACATATATATATATACATAAATATATATATATATATATATATATATATATATTAATTTTAATGTTTCTAAAAATATTTTGAAATTATAAACTTTTCTCATTGCATTTTACTTCAATTTATCCACTTTTATCATAGTTCTATTCAACAAATAACTATGTAAAATAATTAATAATAAAACAAACTAATATAATATAATATATATATATATATATATATATATATATAATTATAAATTTTAAAACTAATCGACTGACAGACTGACTTGAAATTGAGAATAAATATAATTGGTATAAAAAGAAATATCTCGTTCACTTTTAACCTGATTCCTTTTACTGACAAATCTTGATGTATTTATCTCTTAAATAATTAGAATATTACCATCATTCGCTGATTTAAAATATGTTTTTATTTATAAAACAGACTTTAAAAATTTAATACGACTTTTGAAACATCTACGTCTTTTTTAAATCAATTTATTTCCTAGAAGATTTATTATATACAAAGGATAATTTCACAAAGTGAAAAGAAGAATAGGATTTAAGAGATTCTGTCGTATACATTTCGAAGGTTGTGTTCAATCTGAATTTTTTGAATTCATTGAATCGATATATACATACATAAAAATGTGTACACACATATATATATATATATATATACACACACATATATATATATATATATGTATATGTATATATATATATACAGGTGTATACATGTTAGAAAAATTTTTAAAAAAATAACCTTCGAATTGATATAACGTAGAATATCGATTTTAGCGACAGTAACAATTATCGACACACTGATCATATTTTCGAAAAGATCATAGACGAAAAGTAGATTTCGAGATTCGAAACAGTAATAATGTATAGTGGAAAGAGACGACACGACAAATCTATATAACAGTATTGTTTCGTATTTTTAATGAGTACAGCACAAAGAATAGATTTTTTTCGTATGTAATGAAAAAAACAAATCAAGAGCATAGTTTTGGATAGTACATGTCACCTTATCAAGGTCATGCTTTCAGTGAGTTTTATGACAAATTCTACTCGGTGTTGAGTGATCAAATTAAACATTTACAGCTATCTACGGTGTAGAGGCTGGTGACAGCTATTATATTTACTACAGAAAATACACTGGTTCCCAATCAAGTTTTACATTTTGTGATTTGTTAGTTTTTTTTTTATACTGTACATGCACGATTCAACAAGCACTTGTGTAAGTGCAATAAATAATTCATGAAGAAATAAATATTAACTAGAAGAATACATTCGTAAGTAAATCATTCTCTTTCCGGTGTAAATAACTAACACACACACACACCTTTATATATATATATATATATATATATATATATATATATGTATGTATAAAGGTGTGCGATGGTTTAAATTAGTGTGAAAATGCTACTCGTCGTATAAACAAATAAATGAATCAATAAATGAACATAATTAGTGCATAATTGTTCAAGCACTGAGAACATTTTTCGGTTAAGAGAGAAAGCTAACGAAAGTGAAAGAGAAGTAGATCGGGAACCATTGTTTTTTTTTCAGAAAAAACGGTGCTGCAGTCTATTTTCAATGAAGAAAAGAATAGTGGCGTTCGAAAAATAAAAGATCAAGACTTCATAAGAAAATGTGAAACGGTACGAAAATTCGGTCATGCATGATGATAATATACCTGAAATATATTACAAAAAATTAACTTTTCAACATTTTCTTTTATCGCTTGAAACCAAAAACGTATGATTGCATGATAATGGCTATGATTAAATAAAACATATGGCATCAATTTAATTGCGTGTGTGAGTGAGTGCATACGTCGATAATGCTGATCTCTGTGGTATCTGCGGTGTGATTTCAGCAATAAAATTAATCATTAACCTATTTTGTATGATTAATTACCCCAATTATTTCATTTTATATAAATATTATTTGCAATAGTTTTAACACTTTGGATTCCATTAATTTGTACACATATGAGCATTTTTGAAAATTTTCTATATAACTTAATAATTTTCAAAATATAATTAAAAAATGTTGAGTTCCGACTAAGGTCTATTTCCAGTTCTATATTAATAAAATAAAAACTGATTGTAACTTTTTAAATGACAAACTGTACAATATTTAGTTATTTTTTTGATAAAAAAAATACATTTTAACATAAAACTAGAGTTTTATCCGTTTGAGTGCCAGGGCCTACGGAAAAATCCGATTGAAAAATACAATACTTCTCTAATTTCATGCTGAAAAATGCCAAGCGGCGCGATTGCGCTGTTATTATGTTTATAAACAGTAAGGATTGTCTCATTGAATTCATCGTTATTAAGGCATTCCTATTAGTATAAGTAATGATAATATTGTGTTTAATAATTTCGAAATATCACACGCATCTACAACATCCAAGCGTAGTCAGTTTGACTCTACAGACCGATGAGCTGGCACTCTTAGGCACTGAACAACAGAAGCGCGATCGCTCTATCTAGCACTCAAACGGTTAATTTGAATTTTGACTGGATTAACATTTTATTTTTGAGTGAGTGCGTACAGTATCACTGATCAACTATCAGTTAACTATAATTCACAACATTTAACTACGAGTACTTTGCAGTCGTTCATATTTTAACAACACTTGATTAATAACTATCGTTCAGTTCGGTTCTCATAGTAACAATTAGTTAACATTTTGTTAATTTCACTTGTGATAATAGCACAACAGTAATCAGTGGTAGTCAGCTTCAATTTACTTTTACTTAATTACACTCGACAACAATATACAATATTAGCACAATGAACGTACCATATATACTGTTATTATTATTCAAATGATTAAGATGTTTAAGTATTAACTGCGAATCGATTGTATGAATCGTTATTGGAAAGTGTTTAACTGTTGCTCATGTGTTAAATTGTACAAGATTACATTTTTATTCATCTTGTAATTGCTCCAACAACAATACATAAACAAAGAATACTAATAAAATGAATAAATATATCACGTTATATATTTGTTTTTCATTGGTAAAATTTTATATTAAACATGTTTAGGAGTTGTTAATAATAGCTGTCTTACGTAAATTACAAATCTTCATAGTTTTTGAATTACAAGAATATAAACTTTATATTTTAAATGTGTTTTATATATACATATATATATATATATATATATATATATATATATATATATATATATATATATATATATATATATATATATGTACAAAGAGAAAGAGAGAAAAGTAGATAGTTTAGTCCAGGTTCATTTTGATGTCAACTAATTGGATTAGGCCAGGATCAGGTAGATGTTTTATCTAGATTAGTTGATATTTGAATTAACTGTGATCGAACCATTGAGTGTTCACTCTGTCTATTTATATATATATATATATATATATATATATATATATATATATATATATATATATGCAGTGGTGCACCCAGTGGGGAGCTAAAGGACCTTGGTACTTTCGAAAGAAAAAAGGAAAAAATAATTAAAAAACAAAATAAAATCATCACGCGAAAATGCTCGTACATACACAGAGAGATTAATATAATCTCCTATCACTATACCCTATATATACACAGAGAGATTAATGTAACCACGACTGAAGTAATTCAAGAGATTTATGAAAAGAAAAGAAAACTGTATTATATTCTTTAAATACATTTTTATAATCACCTAATAAATTTTATTGAATTCACATTAAAAAAATAAATTATCCGTTCAACTCGCTCTTCCCATCAAGATTAAATCTTGAGTGCGTGACTGTATATGTGCATCGAAAAAGAGAGAGCGAACCACTTGATAGTCCATTCATATTTAATTTTGCACAGAATGAAGGAAACTGGATTTCAATACCTGATGAAAGAAATTTACTTTTCTCTTATCTGATTTACAGGTATCATTTAAAATTGTCAAGGAATCGTTAACTAGGATGGTCAATTATTTATAATACTTTATATTTGTATTACCATCTTTTTTTGACTTGTTTGTATTCTAAATGAGATAAATGTATAGGAGAAAATATTTGTATTTCTTTTAATCTTCTGCTCGAAAAAAATTATATTGAAATTTTTAGTTTCATATTTATTAGATCGATGAAAACAGACTATCAAAAGTATCTATAATTAGAAAGTTAATAAAAAACGTTATAATTAAAATCTTCTAATCATTGCAAGAAACTGTATGGATGCAGGAATCGTTCATATCAATTCTTTATCGACACGGGAATTTCAGATAAACAAAAACCAACATTTCAATTGATGACCTGTGAACTGGTTCCGGCCAACAAAAAAATGTATGGCTGTTTACTACAGACAAATTTCATTTATAACTTGAATGTCAAAGAATGATTTTACATGCATTATAAATATAAAAACGCATCAGTTAATACAGTCACTGTTCAATATATTGATCCTGTTGTATCACTCACATTTTCTTTTATGATCGTTTCCTGGTCTTCATCCATCTTTTTAAAACACTTTATGCTCCTATGACTACATTAGGTATATAACACGAGCTATATACCTAATGTACCTATCAGAAGATGATTCAAGGATCAAAATTGATTATAACAGAATCCTCAAGAGACCACGAGCAAAAGGATAATATTATAAATAAGAACCAAACAAGTTTCGTGTAAATTATAAATAAAAAAAACAGCAATGTTCTTTTCAGATAAATCTTGAAAATTTCTAAGCTGGCACTATTACGGCCTACAACTTCTAATTCTGATTTTTTTTCTATCGATAAATAAATGATAGATTTTTTATTTATGAAATACATTAAATACATTTTTTATAAAAACTTAACAGTGATTTTTAAATTATAAATGTATTTTTTAATAACATATATCATTCATTTTTCATTAATTTATAACCACTGTTTTTTAGAGCCTAATAATTGTAATTATCACTTAAAACCCCTTCCTAATCGATCTGGATTCTCAAGATTTTATTATAAACATATATATATATATATATATATATATATATATATATATATAGAGAGAGAGAGAGAGAGAGAGATTCAACTTAGGTTTCCACACGAAAGTATTAAAGAAGGCAAAAATTTAAAAAAAACATGTTATCCACCATTTAATATTTTAATTCAACTGTATTATAATATTAAATTGAATTTAAAATCTAAATAAAAAATAACATGACTTTTCTTAATCCCTGTGCTCCCTTTTAATACTTCCATGTGCCAGCCTAAATTGATCATCCTATAAATATATATATATATATATGAAGAGGTACCACACGAAAACCCATATATTGATAATTGGAAAAAATAAATGATGTAACATACGATTTTATTTGTTTTTTGTGCAAAATCTAATTTACTTTACTAGTCTATTCAAGGTTCTTCTCCTTGAACAGACCAGTCAGTTTATACACTGACAATGAGATGAACGAAATAAAAGAAACTTTCAAGCTTCTAAGTTAGAAGTTTTTGATGGATTTTAAAAAGTTTTGTTATACGATATGCGGTTTGTGATTCGAAGTCGCGTATAGAATATATTACATCTTAATTAAATAATTATCATATAAAAATAAAAAAAATCGATCTAACTTTAACTGAAACTAACGCTTATTAAAAAGTATTATAGCTACTTAAGAAATAGATATATAAATATTTGTGTTATCAGGTTTTTGATAATATTTTTTATTTATGTATATACACCGATAAATTGAAAAATATTTTAACTGCTGAAATTCATTCACAGTTTTTCCATGATAAATTAATTCCTAAATATAAATTTTCACACTTTTAATTTTATCATGAACTAAATTTGAATTGACAGAAAAAAGAAAACGCCTAGAGATAAACGAATGAACGGGTAGACAAAGCTATGAGAAACAAACAGAATTTAGGATATAGGTGGATAGAGGTAAGTGGCATTTAGGATCTGAAGATGTCAGCTGTTTGAGAATCCTCTGTCACTAATATATATATATATATATATAATATTCTTTAAAACAGGAAAAAATATAAGAAGTATACGACGTGTTTATTTTAAGATTTGTTATGTGTATATTTCACCAAAAGAATATTCTTTTCGTGATTTTTTCCATTGATCAGATTACCAATATACACACTCATTCACACAAGTAACATATTAATTCCTAGGAAAACTAAAAAAATGTGTTCGAAACGAAAAATAAAACTAATAACTGATTGTCGACATGAAATGAGTTAAAACGTAATTAGACTGATAAACGTCGCGATAAAAAATCAAATGATTTATAATGAGATGATTAATGAGAATGAGACGAATAGTTTCAAAAGTGATAAGTGAAATGAAAAAAAATGATTGTGATGATATTTATAACATAACTGAGAAAGACAATTCGATCTCTTCAGAGCAATACATTTCTGAAATAACAAACACAGCTTTCGAGAAACATATCGAATCAATGAAAGTTATAGAGTTTATGTGAAATTATTTCATGAAGTGAACTTTAAAAATTAAACAACATATAAAAATGAAATGTGATACTGAGAATAGTAATTATTAACTATGGAAAACTGACAATGAGTAAAATATATGCATATTTTTTAATTGTATGCCAGCACTTTCGAGACTTCCTATTTTCACTTCTAAATATTTTTCTATTCTTTTAACAGTCATTTTGAATTGGGATAAAATAGATAAAAATTAATTAATAGTTACTGACCGGTTGCTTGAAATATTTTTCAGTAAGTCACGTACAGTTAGTATTTAATCCTCTTAATGTCCAGAAAAAATTCACAAGATTGATCAGAAATTACCAAGCATTGTTAATACTTTCCAAATTAATGAGAAAAAGAAAACTTCAATATGTACAAGATTTAGATTGTTTTAAGTTTTAAATCTAAATAAGAATGTGTTGAATTTGTATTAAAAATATGTATAAATTAATTTTTAACATTAATGAATTATTTCAGTGTTACAGAAGTCGATTAATCGAAATTTATTGATTCTTATAACATGTCTTGTTTTCAATTAGATGTAAAACACGAGCCAGTTTTCAAATATGTGCTATAAATTTTATTATCGTTGTTATAGAGGATATAATTGAAGTTAGATTTCTTTTAAAAAGACATGTTCCACAGATTTTAGTACATATTAGTATCTATGCGCTGATTTTATTCATTGTTAGTATGAATGTTTAGAAACAAATGAAAAGTTTCATAGGGCTAATGAATTAAATTCCTTTTTCTTCAGTGTTCTATTAAAAAGATATATTATGGAGATCGAATATGTGCTTCGAAGAGAATGAATTGTCTTAGTTCTATCGATCATTGACGACTGATTAAACGAATGAATTGGAAAAGAGGATGAGCCAGGACGGTTAAGAATGTCACTGGGCGATAAATGTAACAATCGTATGACATGATATATTTAAAAAATAAGCACACGGTGACTGTACTACCAAAACTGCAATATTGTCGTGTGACGAGCAGCGTCGCGTGGTGTCTAGCCTGAACGGCCGACGGGACGCCGCCAGGGATGGCCGACGTCTGGCCGCCGGAGGACGTAATGATGGGAGCGCTCGACTGCACCACACTGTCTTCAGTGTAGCTAGCCGTAGACAGGCACTTGTGCAGTTTACGTGTACCTTGCGAGCGCGAGCGACGTACGACACCGCGGCCGGCAGATGATGTTGTCGACGTGGACGGCGTTGCGCCACTCCCTATGCCGGCGACGATCGCCGACGTGAGGGGAGCCGACGACGAACCGCACGCGGCGGGTCCGCGCGACCCGCCGGAACCGGTCGGCGACACGCAGCTTATGCCGTTTATCTACGTACACAGACACGCACGCCACGCACGCGGCCACGTACACCACGCACGTCACGCACGCAACCACGCCGGTCGGACGGAAACGACGGCGCAGCGGACGTCAACGGAGTCGGCGGCGTTGTGACGGGAACGAACGACGTCCGGTATGTAGGTGGTATCCGACGCGACGTGTGCATATCGAGCGGAAATTGGTCGGTATACGACGGTAGCAAAGGAAAGGCAAGACACAACGACAATGAAATTGAGTGATACGAGAGCAACGTGTACGCTGTCGCATCGATAGCACCACGTACTCGGTGGGCATCGAGCATTTCATATTCAGACAGGCAACAATATTCGTTACATATGCATATATGTGTGATATATATATATATATATATATATATATATATATATATATATATATATATATCACATAAACATATAGATTAAATGGCGAACAGATTTGCAGGTCGACAAATACCGATTAAAATTTCAATTCAAGTTACTTATTATATGGCTATATTCGTCGAGCGATAAACCATCTATATTGCAAATACAAGTTAACTGTAACAATGAGTTACAAGTTAAAAACATACATGTATATGTGTATATATATATATATATGAAGATTAATTTTAGATAATATACATAATTTATAAAAAAATATTACATACTAGCATGGCACACATTTGTATAACCTATGATTATTCGCTCGTTTTATAATCACAGGAAGAGAATTATTTTATTCTTGAATAAAACAAACTAGTTTTATAAATATAATATTATTAAATTAATTAAATGAAAATAAATATCAATTGACATTAGATAGAGTCCATTTTTTTTACAAAAATCAATAGATTGGTTAGTGAAATATGAATTATTCTTGAAAGTGGAAAGCGCTATTTGATTACATTATTTCTTAACTGAATTAAATTGTATCGGTGATTAGAAAAGTACTGTTGAATATTAAGTAAATAATTTTAAAATCGTTCAATGATAGCAACATCTAATTAATCCTTTCCATTAAAGAAGTCTTTGGACTTTTTGAGACCGCTGCAAGAGACATTGGTCTTAGTAAAAATGAGAATAAACGCAAACTAATGTTGCAAAGTAGAAGACAAAGGAGAAGATTAGGTCAAAACGTTACCATCAATGATTACTATTTCGAGGTTGTAAACAATTTCACATATCTTGGCTCATACTGAGAAATCTCAAATAGTTCAAAAACGAATAGCAACAGCAAATAGAACATATTTTGTGCTCTTTCCCATAATGAAATCCAAAAATGTATACAGGAGGACCAAAATCCGACTGTATAAACCTCTCATCCGTACTGTTATATTTTATGGAGGTGAAACGTGGATCATATTAGCTAAGACTGCAGAAATGTTGGACACCGTCGAACGAGGAATGTTGAAAGGATATTTTGATCAGTAAACGATGGAGGTATATGGAGAATACGCTACTACAACTTCGATTTATATAAAATCTATAGAGAATCAAAACTATCGGTCTTTATAAAAATGCTCCGCTTGTGATGGACAGGTCACACTGAGCGGATCCATGACTCAATAGTACCAAAAAAGGTCTTGGATGGTCAACCAGGCAGGAGCAGACCTGTGGACAAGCCGAACCTCAGATGGATAGACAATGTAGAGAAGGATGAAGTAGAAATGTTGGGGGTAAGGAACTGAAGAAGGACTGCCAGACAAAAGGATGTCTGGAGTCAGAAAAGTTTGGAAGCCAAGGCTCGATTTAGGCTGTAGCGTTATCAAAGAAGAAGAATTTTAATTTCTTTACTGAACTATTGAACGAATATTACTTGAACTACGATTTGATCACAGTGATCATCTGATGATGATCTTATTTGAAATTTACTGGAAACAAATACAGAAACTAACAAGAAGATCATCAAGTAATTGAATATTAATAATTTGACGGAATCTACGAACATAAAAATGATTGAGTACATTTCAAAGTTCGATGTTTGGGTACAAATTTACTGATCGAAAAGAATTTAACAGATCAAGTCTCAGTCAGTTACTATTTGGACTAAAGATTACTGTCGGACCAAAGATCAAATTTGTGGGTAAATCGGTCTCCCAGGATGAAAAATACGTCCAGTACAGAAATATGATTAGAAAAATTAGTCTGAGATTACCTAGTGAAACAGCTACAAAAAAGTATTTATGCCTATTTAAAGCGATTTCAAATAAATAATCATTTAAGTATCACTACACGTATAAATGAAACAGTAACATCGAATAATCATTGTTAGTAATTGGACCAACTGAACTTGAATATATTAAAGAGAATTTAGTTTTTATAAACTTCAACTCGATCGAATGTCATTTGATAATTGAAATTTCCGAATCGAATCTAATATTCAAATCGACCTGCACAATCATCCAGCATATAATTGATGTCGAATTAAAATTCAGCACACACGTCGCGGATCATTCATATAAAATTTAAAATCGATGAATATTTATAAACATCGATGAGTATAATATATTCGATCGTTATTATCTCTAAATTATGTTTTATTAATTAGCCGCACATAAGCCATTTTGCCGCTACATCAAATAATATTAATTAAAAATAGATATATATGTATCACTAAAAATAAACTATCCTAGAGACATCGTTCGAGTTTAGACATGACACAATTAGCAAGCTCTATCGATATTTTGATAGCTCGTACCGAAAAAGTCACCAAATAGCCTCAGGCAACTGTTATCATCTAAAGAAGCACTCGAATCCTGTTCCTATAATTGTAAATTTACGAACAAATATTTGTCACCGATTGGTGCACGTGCGTCGAATTGATCTGTACTGTTTTAGAATTTTAATACTGACTTCTTTTAATTCATATAATAAAGAAATATGAAAACAAACACTAGGTTTTTTGTTAATAATTAAATAGTTACACAAAATAAATCATAATTAAATATTTCCTGCGATAAGTGTAAATCACTATGAGTGTATCAAGGGATGCAGAATTTATGCTACTGAATGTCAGGTCTGAAGCCCCCAAGGGATGATTCATTTTTTTAAATATATTATAATAGTTGCATATCAATGAAGATTCAAATACATATCGCACAAATTAATTATAGACAAAGCACAAAAAGATTTTATCGAAAAAATGTACTTTAAAAAAGTTGTCTTTTTGAACATTTTTCTGACTAGATTTTTTAACATAAAATAATACTGTAAGATAGAAAAAATATACTTAATTTACATAATTTTTTGATTATTTAGTTAACTTGAGAAAAGGGCTGGTAGAAAAGTTAAAAACCTACT
Source organism: Acanthacorydalis orientalis (assembly GCA_034766995.1). Classification (NCBI taxonomy): domain Eukaryota; kingdom Metazoa; phylum Arthropoda; class Insecta; order Megaloptera; family Corydalidae; genus Acanthacorydalis; species Acanthacorydalis orientalis. Next base: position 39,360,390 of record CM068315.1, on the reverse strand, counting down.
TATATCAATTATTCTGAAAGTCAGAAATATTATCAAAGAAAAGAAATAATGTAACAATTATAAAATCTTGTAGAAAAAGACGAGAAGACTTGTAAAAATAAGTTATTTTACTGTTTAGTTATTATTAATTAAACGCAAAATTAAATTCTTTGCTAATAATCAAAATATTATATTTTCTTTTAACCCTTTCGTTACTAACGAGATACATACATCCCACCGATTATGAAAAATACCTGTCGGGAAAATATTTTATATAGAGAACCGCATATAAAAAAACTGATGGGAAAAAATTTCTCAGGTCTATATCTATTATCCAAGATGTCGAAAAATTCATGTACAATAATTTTGGCCAATTTTAACTACCCCTTAATGCAATTAATTACTATTTACCGAAGTAATCAAAACAAAAAGTCGTATTGAAAGGGTTAAATAACCAAAATACTTTTTATATGTTTATATAATTTTTCCATATCAAATAATAGATTAAACTTATTTCCTTCTACAAATCAAACACATCTTTTCATATCATGTGTCAGTTTTTTTTTTTAAATTTAAACATCTAAAAGTGATAGAAAATCAGATTTTAATTTATTTTCAATTTTATAAAGAAATATTATTACTTTCCAAATATTAAAATTATTTATCTGCGAAATAAAAAATACCAACCGTGTATAGTCTGGTTTCTAGATGGAATATTTTTACTACCTGACAATGATCGGCGTGGTGCTCAAAATATTAATAATATGGTTGTAAATTTGTGTATAAAAAAATAAAGAATAATTGAATTTTTAAAATCTTTGTTCCTTCAAATATATTAAAAGAAATATTTAAAAAAACGTTTACTGAAATTATTCAACTAACATTTTTTATAAATATTTGCCTGGAATCACAAGGCAAAGCAATGAATAACAATGAAGCATTAAAAAAAACCTGTATAAAAAATCGAAAAACCAATACACGATTTCTGTAACTACCGACAGATCATTTCGATGCACAAACCATGTTCAACACAATTCATAATTTTAAACAATCTGATGTAATTCGTATGTCTAGATTCAAAGAAATATTGTTCCGTTTGATTCATAGATCACACTGTTGAAAATTAAACAGAAAATGGACAAACACACGCACACATACAGACAGTTAGTTGGACAAATGAAAAGTTTGATACGAAAACGTGTCGATCGTTACAAATTTTTCATTCGACCGTGATATATTTTACACAAAGACAAGGTTACAGTAAATATTTTAGATACATGTTTTGTATTTTTAATACATTTTTAAATATAGATAGTTATAAGTATATTATAAGTTAGTATCCCCATTGAAAATAAAAACCAACGTACAAATTATATGTATATATGTAAAATAAAATATATGTTAAATAAAACAGAGAAAAAAGATTACTTCATATACACACACACACATATATATATATATATATATATATATATTTGTATATGTAGTAATAATAAAAACGCAATAAGCGAAAAAGCGACAAAGCCCTAAGGTACATACAAGAAAATCGGTGTTGTAAGCAATTAACGATTTTAAGTATTGATTAAATCAAATTAACAGAACAACGAAATCAACTCGTCGAACTAATTAATTGTAAGATTAACACATTCTCTCAAATTTGCTATAAACTACAATCGCTAATTCGAACTATCTAATCGAATACAAATTTATAAAAAGAAAACGTGTTATAGCAATGAAGAATGCTAGTTATCAAACCAAAGGATATGTATTTAAATACATATCAACGTACAGAACTTCTATGTCTAATTTCACGTCGTCAGTTTATACTCAAAAAATAACGAAATGGTTACAGAAAAATGTGGCGATGATTTTATCACATTTAATGTGTTTTTCTTTTATGAATTTCTTCAATTCATATTTCGATCGTTTATGATTTACTGACAGCTAATTCAATTGAATATTATAATAAATTTTGATTATTTAAAAAATATTAAATAAAAAATACTTGTATTAATTTTTACACATGTGTAGTTAAGCATTGTATTATAAATCGAAAACTGTATGTAATCAAGAAATACAAATTATTAGAAAGAATGAAACCGAAAATACCGAATTATTAGAAAGAAAGAAATTTAAAATGATACATTTTAAATAAAATATTGCTCTATTTGAGTTCTTTTTCTTGTATATACATGAAACAGTTAAATAGAAAAATACCATTTCAGTATGAAATTTAAATTAAAGGTCTTTTCTTTAGCAAAAAAGTTTATATAAATATATATATATATATATATATATATATAGTTTAACTTTTAAACCTTAAAAATTATTACACAGAGTATTAATTAATTGAAAAATAATAAAATCATTTAATTAACTAGAAACTGATATTTTTTTAATGTGATACTTTTCAATAAAATTATATGGAACTAAATTTCAAACGAACTCATTTTATTTAAAAATTGTTTAAGTGATTATATATATATATATATATATATATATATATATATATATATATATGTATGTGTGTATACATGTATGTATATATATATGTGTGTATCAAAAGTAAAACAAAATTTAAAATGAGACTTTCAAATATATTAAAAGTATTGAGAATATTTTTATTTTACTTATTATTGTAGTAAATAAAATGAGAAAGCAACATTTTTGATCGACGATATTAACAATCGATTAAATTAATTTTCTTTATTAAGTTCAAAATATATATTGCAAAAAGAATGATTTCTTTAACAGAGGACATTGAAAAATATTTAAAAAAATCAGCTCTATATCTTTAATATAAAGTACTGTTTTTTTCCTTTTTTTTAATTTACTTCGTTTTGTATTTTATTAAAATAAATACAAGCAGTAAAATAATATTTCATTTATTTAAGAAATCCTGATATCTAACATGTTTGTTTTTTATTGACAAATCATGCTGATTAAGTAATTCGTTGTGAATTTGGACGTCAAGAAATTATTCGCATTTGAACCTTTTAAAGTAGTTGGATGATCCTGTATGTATATGTATGTGTATATGTATATATATATATATATATATATATATATATATAGGCTGATTCAATTTAAACTTCCACATGAAAGTATTAAAAAAATCGCAAAATTACAAAAAATCATGTTATTTTTTAATTTTTGCAATTTTTTTAATACTTTCATGTGAAAGCTTAAATTGAATCACCTATATATATATATATATATAAATTATGATTTTTTTTATATTCATGATTCAGTTGATGAGTTACCTTGATGGTCTTCGTTCTTTCAGATCATTTTAGTGTCATTTAGTGTCCGTTCTTTACAGTGGGAAAAAGACACTGATCCAAAGATAAATGATCGAAAAAACCAAAATAATTCCGAATATATATATATATATATATATACAATGTAATTCCTCTATAACAAATTAGGTTCTGCTTCCTATATTTTTTCGTTAAAAATACAATTCGTTATAGAGTTATTGTATATTAACTACTGAAGTTATTGCCAGCAACTACCTTTTTGAGAAAGAGAAGTTTATTGTAAAAAAGGTCGTTAGACGAAGATTTTCTATACATATATATATATATATATATATATATATATATATATATACATGATTTTTTTTAAATCTTCAAATATCTGAACTGATAGGAAAGATTTTTTTCAATATTTATTAACGTTTGTGTGTTTAAGCAACGAATCAGTTTCTATACAGAATATAAATTGATTCGGGCATTATTTTTGAAAAATAAATTATTAAATAGAATGCTTAAATGTAGTTTTATTAATGAATAAAAAGTATAACTGATTTTTATTTAATTAGAACAAAATAAGACTTAATGGAAAATAAAAACTATGTCAAATTTATCCATTGGAGTTTGTAATCCTTTGACCATTACCAATTACATAAAGTACAAACAAATATTTTTTCACGTTTGAACATAACTTTTTTTTTATTAAACATTGATAACACCTCCATACCCCATTTCAAACGAGTACAGAATAAAATAATCGATCGAACGTATAGCAGAAAATAAATAAATGTCAACTTTTTCTTTATATAAAATAATGAAAACATCAATTTTAAAAAATATCTGATTTTGATAAAAACAAATATCCGATTTGAATATTAAGAAATGTCTAATTTATTTTTGATTTTATTAAAAATATCCAATGGGTCAATATTAATAAATATGTGATTTAATGTTGATTTGTATACGAATAAGTATCACAGTACAATTCTCACACTATGGTTAAATTCGCTTTCACAACTGAATTATTCTCTTATCCTACAAACCATCGAATTAATTCTGATCACAAAAGTTTAATAAATTATTAATTGTTGTTTACGTGCCTTTTTATGGCGATTCTGTCATCCTCAGAGTGACCAGCAATAATTTTCTTTACATCGGAACCAACAACTAAAATTTATCAATAATTATTTATTAAATTTTTTTGATCGAAAATATGTTTATGATTTGTGGGGTAAGAAACTAATTAATTTGTGAAAACGAATAATATTAATAATATTTTTATAAGTAAATAAATAATCATCACTACAAACATCACACTATTTTTTTAACAAATGTATTTAGAATTCCTTATTGCTTAAATATAATCCTATCAGTGTGACTAAATTCATTTTCACAAATGAGTTACTCTCGCACTCCACTAACCATAAAAACATTTCATGCTCAAAAATGTCCCATAAATTCTTGTGTTGTTTAATTATTTTTAATGGTTGTTATGCGCATTTAGATGACGCACCATCATAAGAGTATAAAGTACAGAACAAAAATTTTATTAAAGCGTTAAAGTAGCACTTTTCCGTAACTTAGCGCTCTGAAGATGATGGCATCTACCACAGAAATATGCACAAGCAATAATCAAAAATGATCAACAATCATTTAATGAACACATTTAATCAGAAAATATTTTCTATCTTCTGGAATGAGACAACAATTAATTTGTGAACATTTATTTTGATACATTCATATTCATTGTGATGGAAATACAATCATCATCAGAGATAATCTGATTCTATTTTTTCTTCTTTACTCTAAAGAATATACTATTTCTGTATTAATTCATATAAATGTACTAAATTAGAGAACAATCAAGTATTGGACATTTTGAAAATGAAAGTTTTATGATTATTCATGTAAGAAATTGAATTTAACTATAAAATCACACTACAAGTGTGAATAAGAAAAAGTTTAGATATGAGTTTTTTTTAATTAATTTATAAGCTAATTAATATATCTAGTCAAATTTTATACTAAACAAGTTATAATAAGTACATTTCAAAAATAAGTTTAATTTCTCAGTTGGATTTATATGTCAAAAAATAATACAAAAACAATTCTTTTTTCTTTGGCGGTAAATCGGCTAAACGAATTTTAAATGTGTCATAATTTTGAACAGATTAAACATAACAGAATAATGTAGTACAAGAAACATTTGTGTAACTAAAATCTAACATATATTTTTTGTTCTGTTTAGGAGTGCACTGTGTGATAATTAGGTGCATTGTTTGTATGTTAGTGCTGGACAGTATAACGACAAACATTTAGTGGATTTTCTATTGTGTGTAATGCTCATCTACATCAGTGTGTACAGATCTAAATTATATTTTTTCTTATTTATTTGTAAAATTTGATATTTTAATACCTGCAAGAATATTTAATATAAATTAATATGAAAAAAACGTCATTATGATATTCTTGGCGTTTTATACGTCCATTTTTTTACTGATAAGTTATGATGATTAAAAACTCATTTGGTATCACAAGAAAGAATTCAAATATGGACCTTTCAATAAAGCTGGTCTTCAACTTGGCTCTGTATATATATATATATATATAATTTAAATATATATATATATATATATATATATCCATATATATATATATATATATATATATATATATAGAAGTTGAGGTCCAAGTTCGAATAATTTTCTGTGATTCTAAACAATTTTTTATCGGATTTGGAAAAGTTGAAAATTTATTTGTATTAACTGGTATACTAGAATTGAGAAAAGGTGAAAAAATCTAATAAAATTGTATCTGTTTATTGATTCTTGTTTGTTATATGTTATATATCTCTAAATATAATAAATGTCACATTTAAAAAAATCATTAAGTATAAGTCGTTCAAAATAAATCCATATACGAAACAAATGGGAGAAGAGATTAATTTTTATTTTGGAAAATCAGCGTTTCGCGTTATTTGAGATAATATTATGCTTTTCTTGTAGACTGTTGACACACTCACAGCTCAAACATACAACTGCCACAAACACAGGTCATAAATTTGATTAAAGTTCTTAAGAAGGTGTATAAATCCGTTAATATTTCCTTTTTAAAAATACTACATAAGAATAACTTAAGAAATATCATGTTTCAGTATTGAAAATTTAAAGAAATCCTATGGAAATACTATATATGTAACAGATTTCGATTTGCGTCGGCGTTCTTTGGTACATAATGTATACCGAGGTTTTGGTGTATACGATTTTTTTCTGAATCGAAATGCTTCGTGCTTGATACGTTCTGTACTTGATAATTTGAATCGACTTTATATGAAAAAGATTGTCTGTATGCTTTTCATGTCTTTATGGAAATGTATTTTTATAAATATATGTCTTACTTATAAAAATATTGACTGATTTCAATAACCAATTCATTTTCACATTCATTCATTTTAAAATATTATTTAACGTTCGATCTACTATATATAATCTATACTCAGTGTTTCAGATCTAATATTAATACACAAACCCACATCCAGAGAATGTAATTATTTACCTAGATCGGTACGATTTTTTGTCAAATGAAATCCAGATATACTTATTGTAGGGAAAAATTCTTCTTGATAACGAATTCGTCGTATTGGTGAAGACATGCGAATACAGTCAATATCGGAAAATAAAACGAACAGACAATTTGATTATTTTCAATTCGAATTATAAATTATGCTGTCTTATCGGGGGCAGTAGGTATCAAATATTTGAAACAGTTTCTAAGATAATCGTTTCAAGATTGTTATTATATGTTCGTGGGAAACTGTTATTACTTTTTAACATATCGAGAACGGCACATTAAAATATTCGATTGATTAAACATGGCATTTAAAGAATTGAATGCTAGTTTCACTTTAATCTCGGATCAATAGAAATTTAATAAATTCTTATCATGAAAAAAATAAACTACTAGAACAGATATTAAATTTTCTAATCAACTGTATCAGATTAAGTAAAATATTGATTTTCATCAATCAATATTAATTTTACTAAATAAGATTTTTGTTACTTCACACTTAATGTTTATGAAATGGATTATTATTGTTTAGATTCGCTGATAATATCCAGCGAGATGCATAAAATTACTAATGTTAAAAATCGATTTAATATTTTTATTCATTGATTTTACAAAACAATTTTATTCTCGACTAATTTCTAATTTATTCTATTACCTTGTGAAAGTTAATATTTATTTTTGTACTATATGTAGGGTGATCAGACGTCCCGCTTTTAAGGGACATGTCCCGTTTTTCTACATTTTGTCCCGTATTTCTTTATTTTTACATTTACGTCACGATCTATTAAATTATGTAGCTATTTACTTGATTTGCCAGCCTATAGTGGAAATATAGAACGACTATTTTCAATAATTGACACTCAATGGACAGATGAACATAATAGACTTAAAATAATCACATTGGATTCAATGGCTTTAATTTTGTACAACTGGAATACAGAAGAATTTTATTAAATTATCAAACAAAACAAAGAAGTTATACGACAAGCAAAACATTCGTTAAAATACAATTAATTTTTAATGTGTTGTTTTATTTAAAATATCTTTCTATTAAAATATTGTTTCATTAAAAAAAATGTTTCATTTAAATAAACTATTGTAATTACATAACGTTCAAAAAATAGCCACAAAGTGACGTTTTTTATTATAACTATTATTTTTCCACAAGGTTCTCAAAAAATTTTTTGACGAGAAAAGGTATCTCTTTTCATATTTTCAATTTATGGTCACCCTACCTATATGAATACATTTTTAGTCATTGAAATAGGGTTGAACATTTACAAAAATGAGCCTAACAATAATTTAGAATACCTTTGCGCAAGGTAACATATCCCAGTGTAGAGAAATTTCAAAAATAAAGAGCTTTCCAATGATAATATTGCACCGCATATCGGTGTGTGTATGAAAATACATCAATCGCTGTAAAAATGTTATAATAGTGTAAAAATTAAAAACAGTATTTTTATAATTGTCCAAAAATCTAGAAATAAATTTGAACATTATGTGTAAGACTTCCTCTGTAAACTTCCTCAGTTCATTAGTTATTGATTTGGATTATAGATATTATACGGAGTTGTAGCCTTTAAATAACTGTTTGAAGTGGCTACACTAGAAAGCATTTCCTTGTCGCCTTTCCTGCGAATTATCCCCATAGGTATGATTATAATTTTTCACTCGATTTTATTATTTTTTTAAGTACATGTATAACAATTAATTTTTCTTTTAATTTAATTTACTTTTTTCATATTATTTTATTTCATTTTCTTTCCATAATTATATAATTTAATGAAAATGTAATACTTGTTTTAATAAATTTCATACAATAGCCCTTAAATCTGTAGTACTACCACTTTTCGCCTGAATATAAATGATCCGAGATAAATGGAAGTATTTTCGATTTGCCAAGTAAATAAATTAATTACAAAAGAATCCATTTATTGATAAACTATTCAAAAATAATTTAAATAATACACTCTTTAAAAAATCTGCACGACTTGTATTTAAATGGTAGTTCATTTAAAATATTATTCAAAACGGTTTATTTATGAAGTTAAAACAGAACGTAATTATAGGAAATATTGTTTCTATGAGTACTTTTTCTTGTATATATAATAAAGATTTAAATACAAAAATGTAACATTTCAGTATAAAATTTAAATTAAAGCAAAAAGTTGATATATATATAGTTTAACTTGTAAATATTAACAAATAGTATAGAGAACTTTAATAAATTAAAATAAAATTATTTAACAATAAATTAACAACTTTTTAATGTGAAACCTTTAAATAAAATTATACGGAATAAAATTTCAAATGAATTCCAATGAAATATCATTTTTAATGAAATATCCTCAATACTTCTTTTAATATATTTGAGTCTTATTTCAAATTTATTTTTAAATTTTTTTTACTTTTTTGACATATATATATATATATCACTTAAACATTTTTTTAAATAAAATGATTTCATTTGAAATTTGAAATAAGACTCTCAAATATATTAAAAGAAGTATTGAGGATATTTTCATTTGGCCTATTATTGTAGTAAGTAAAATGAGAAAGAAACATTTTGGATCAACGATATTAACAATCGATTAAATTCATTTCCTTTATTAATTTTAAAAAATATATTGTCAAATGATTTTTTTTAACAGAGGACATTGAAAAAATATTTAAAAAAATCAGCTCTACTACATCTTCAATATGAAGTATTATTTGTTTTCCTGCTATTGTATTTCTTTTTAATTTACAGTGACTTGTATTTTAGTAAAATTAATGAGAGTAGTAAAATAATATTTCATTTATATAAGAAATCATGATATCCAACATGTTTGTTTTTTACTGGCAAATCATGTTGATTGACTAACTTATTGTGAATTTGGACTTTTTAATGTATTTGGATCGTCCTGAAAATACATATGAATATATATATATATCTCGATAGAGTGATCCAATTTAGGCTTCCACATGAAAGTATTAAAAAAATTTCTATTAAAAAATGATGTTATTTTTTATTTTTTGTGATTTTCTTTAATACTTTCATGTGGAAGCCTAAACTGAATCACCCATATATATATATATATATATATATATATATATATATATATATATATGTATATATATACACATATATAAATTATGATTTTGTTTATATTTGTGATTCAGTTGATACGTTACTCTGATGGTCTTCCTTATTTTAACAATTTTATTGTCTGTTCTTTACAGTGGAAAACAGACACTGATCCAAAGATAGGTGTTCCAAAAAACGAAAATCATCCCGAATATATATGTATATATATATATATATATATATATATATATATATATATATATAGTAGTTTATTCAAAACGGTTAATTTATGAAATTAAAACAGAACGTTATTATAAGAATGTTCGATATTAATAAGTGCCGTTTTCGATACGTTAAAATGCTGCTAAACTCTTTAAAAAAATGTTAGTAAAAGACTCTTTTAAAGTAGCTCTTTTTCAGATACGAACTCAATTTGGTGAGTTTAAGTTGTATATATTGATAAATGATTTTTCTTTTGAGTATAAACTAAGACGAACAAAAACTACTTCAAAATACGTGACAGAAACTGTATAAAGCAAATATAATATAAAACTTGAACTACGAAACAAATGCAACGATTATTTTTCTAAATAGGAAACTTATCGTTTTTCTTGCAGTAAAAACTCGAAAAGAACAAAACCTAATCAGAAAAAACTGTTTATCGTTAATGCACTTCGTATGTAATGTAAATAACGATAACTTGAAAATATAAAACAAAATATATGTATATATTAGTCATAAATGTTAGTAGATGCTATATAATTAAAATGTGAGAGACTCAGCGAGAGAGAGAGATAGATAGAGAAGAGAGAGAGAGAAACAAGAGTTAGACAGCGGGACGAGAATAGAAACTTACTGAAACGTCGTATGATGTTCCCGGCGAACGAAGGTTGGTTTTCAATTCCGCGGTCGCGGTGCCTCAAATCTCTCTGGCACGCGTTCTGTTCTTGCTTGTTATACTTGATATTTGGCACAGAGAGTAATCGCTGATCTCTTTTCTGTGCGGCTTCGAACGACGCTCTTTTACTTTTCTGACGTAGTGGCGGTATCGGCCGATCGGTCTCGCTAATAAGTTCAAGATTATCCGGCCGGGATGCTTTCGGCACCTCTACAGTTTCTGATGAGGTTTCTGATTTCTTTTCGATTGTACATTCGACCGGCTCGTTTTCTTCAAAAGAGACATTCTTTACCTCATCGGTCTGTTCGTTTATGATTGCCTGTACGACATCTTCCGCTGTTTCATCTTCCGGTTCATCTTCGGCAGCGTCGACCGGAGAGAGACATGTCGGCTGAACGATAACATTGTCATCATAATCGGAACAGTAAAACACTGAACCGCTCCTTTGTTCTTTACCCTTATCTCTTTCGGGCGGCACTGAGAACGTGTTCTTTAATTTCAGATCGACTTTAGATAAGCGTCGCTTTATGCTAAATGCTTTCCAATTTACAGCAGATTTTCTTCTTGCACACTGCTGAGGAATTTCTTCGACCGGTATAGGTCCTTCGGTAGTGGCTTCGGATGGATCGTTCGGTGTCGTTTCCATTAAAGGTGGACAAGGACTTGTAGGATTAAAACTAGTACCTTCGACGGGCGTTGTAGACAATCGTAGCACCTAGAGTTCGGAAGCCGAACCATGCACGGTATTTTTATAAATAATCGACGGGTTTACAATACAATATATAAATAACAAAAAAAAAGAATCGTTGACAATTTGACATTACGTTAATGTAAATCAACCCGGATGAAAAAAAAACATCAGAACGCATTACCAAAAACATTCTACATGCAGAGAAAAATAATGAAATGAGAGTAGCTTTCTAAAAAAAATATAATAAACAAATTGTTACAATATTCGAATGGAGACGACTAGCGAAATAACAGGAAACAAAAAAAGTAAGATGAAAAATATACGTTAGTTACTAGCCCGATAAAAACTACATTTTGGGGATTTATTTTTTATTTTAAATATTTTTCGTTTGGCTTCTTAAAGATTTTTGTAACCCTGGCTCCGTGTATGCGTGAATGGGTAGTGATATTTCATTTGAAAATGTAGCGGAACATTTAGATTAACTTTTAGATTAAATGTTCATGCTGATTGAACGAATAGTTTCTAACGAATTTGCCTTGTAGTTGTGAAATCAATACAAAAATTCGCAATCATAAATCACTGGAAAAAGCAAGATTCCAATGGACAGATTATCTTTTTGATATTTTCGCTTATACATCTCGAATAAAACAATGACAATATGTAAAAAAATGCACGAGGTGGAGATATTCTATGTGAAAATATTAATGGATTTTGTACAGAAAATAAAAAAAGGAAAAGTACCATTTTTGTAAGTAGATAACTCTTTACATTTCTCCAATATTATCGTCGGTAACTTAGTAATACAAATCTTTAATCAATGTCTGATGATGTCAATATCAGAAATATTCAATATAAATTATGAAAATTATACAAAGAACAATATGGAACAAAATTTTCACATATGTGCAGCTTTGTGAAGATTTTGACTCTTGTTTATAACATTGTTTTAAGAATAAGCAAAATCGTCACCAAAAATTATGAACATACTTCCTGGGACTTTTGTACATATAGAGAATGATCTTTAGAATGCGAGCATGTAATATTTAGAGCTGTGTATAAGGTATTTGAAATCTATAAAAATTGGTTGATTTATTTTAATATTTTTCTTAAAATTCCACATGAAATGTATTTTAAGGACGATCAGAATATAAAATACAAGTAAAATAATAATTTTATAAATTGCTTAATAACATCTCTTAGTATATAAAATTTAATATTTATGATATATAAACTAAACAATCTATTTTTTTAAAAAATCAGACTATAGGTTAATAATCTTTACTCTGAAATATATTAACAAGTATTTTTAATCATTCACAATATTATTTATTATTAATTCGACTGTTTATCTTTTCAAATTTAAACACATTTGGACAAAATATTTATAATTATAATATTCAAATAATTATAAATGTATTATTCATATATACCATAACTTCTTTTTTAATCAAAATATTTAACAACTAGTTATTACTCATTTTGATATAACTGAATCAAACGCATTTAAAATTTTCATAAATTTGATTTCTCATGCTCTAAAAATGATTAAAACGCCACTGAAATGATCAAAAATCAAATTAAAATGAATAATAAGCAAGCGTTGAACATTTTGATGAGAGAAAAACACATGGTATATGAGGGAGTGATTCATTTATGGAAGTTTGAACATATGTAATTTTTATTTTATCAAACACTTAAGTAATCATTAAATAATACTCTGAGTGAATAAAAAGATTTTGATGTATTTTCAAGTATAATTTATTAATTCGTAGTCCAATTTCAAAAGAAGTTGTATTGTTTTCTTTAAATTTTTAAGATTATTATTTAATATGTCCTAGCTATATGAAGAAATTAAAAAAGGTGTTCTTCTTTTGCTTGTATCCTTCATCTTGATCGCTATTAAAATTCGTTTCGTATTGGATTGTACGAAAACATTGAGATAAATCACTTTTCACAGAATTCAAATATTTTACAAAAATCCAAGATGTCATTTTACGGATCATCTGTATATTATGTGTATATATATATATATATATATATATATACATATATACACACACACACATATATATATATATATATATATATATATATATATAGAGAGAGAGAGAGAGAGAGAGAGAAATAATTTAATGTATTTTCAACAAATATTACAAATTTTTCATAAAATAAGAAGTTCTGTTTGGCAAGAATGAATCTCTGCTAACGTTTCAATATTATTCAGTGAAAAAAAATGAGAGCGAAGACGCTCGGCGATTGTTTCATTTTTATACGGATTTTAATTAATTTTAGATTAAAAGACTTGCAGATAAAACACACACACACACACTTACTTAGTATACATTGTAATTGCTTTTAAGAATTTAATTAATTTTAGATTAAAAGATAAAGTTACAAAGAAGAGCATCGATTGTATAAACAGAATCTTATCGAAATAAACTCAACAAGAGTTGTTCGACACGAGACATTTATAAGTGAACGATCGAACATCGATCAGATTAATCTGTCCGGAAATTCGTGATTTACGATTGCGGCTAGATGAAGGAAATAAATATAAGAACTGACACTGACAAGTTGACTTATACGGTGAAAAAATAATTGAATAAATATCAAGTCATACAGAGTACACACGATCATGAAAAATGTGAACAAAATCGAACGAGTACGAAACAAAAAAATAATATAAATAGAGTCAATTGCAAAAATCGAACAATGGTTTTCTAAGAAGAATGAATAAGCGTAGGAAAAAATATCACACTCATCGCAAAGAGAAGGAGAAATAAATATGTATATATATGTACAGGGAAACGAGTAATAAACGACACGCAAGTAACGAGGCCGGCGCGGACTGATGTTTAAAGAGCATGATGTGCACGTCTGTCCTCGAAACTATTTATCGGTTGGCACACGACGTCACTCACTAAAGATGAACGCCGTTCGGACCACTGAGAATATGGTCCGTCCGTACGTTCCCTAAACGCCTACCTGATCTATGCTCGGGCTACGCGCCTGTGGCTGCTCACGTTCCGCCGTCAAGTTGCCATCATTCGTACCACTTTTCTTCGGGCTGCGGGGTACACGTGAGTACGGATCTTGGGAGCCGTAAAGGTCCGGCGTGCCGATATTCAGCAAGCAAACTTTCTGAACGATGTCGACTATAACGATGCCGCATTCGTTGCCGTATGCCATCCTGGAAACGAATATTCCTGATAGGACCATTCGAAATAATAATAATTTTATTTAGGATTTGTTTTAGGATCGCTCTGTATACAACATAATTTTACATTTCTCATAAATCCTAGTTTTTAAAATAAAAAGTACATAATATAATTTTGGATGTCTTGCCGATAATATCTATTCAGTTTGGCATTTTTAAAAATATATGATTATATTTCAATCCCAAACTAAAAACATTAGTTCAGAATATTAACATCTGCTCTGTATTCTATCCGGTCCTATTTGACTAATAATTCAATCATTCAGATAATATTTTGTATATCTTTCAGAAATGAATTCTTTTTTCATTTCAAACCGTACATTTTTTTTTCTTATCAACCCGTTGACATACTACTTAATTGAAATTCGATATGATCAAAAATACTATTTATTTTCAGCTTAACATTTGTGCAAACTTAACAAAGAGAAGAATATTTATACATTTGTAAATATTATAATTCAACTAATAACCAAAATTAATAAAGAATAATTATACAACAAAATAAACAATAATTCAATAGCCCTGTAGAGCAGCGTTTCTCAACTGGAGTCCATATGGCGCCCTTGGGGTCACAGAATATTTTAAGGGAGCCACATACCACGCTTTTGGGGAGCTACAGTACACTATAGAGGAGCCACAGTCAGAATAAAATATTAAAATAATATGAAAACTGTTTGTAATTATACAGAATACATATTGGAGAAGAGATAGGTGTTGCTAAGTCAGATATTCTTGAAAAACTTTATTAAACAAACAATTACACGGGAAAATTGTAATCTCATGACGTGTAAAGAAGTCATTCTTGCTTTTCTCGGAAAGATCAATTTTTACAAGATTAATATTAGATGCTATGAATTAACGCAATTTCCATCATTGGGCACTATTGACATCGAACTATAAGATGATGATTTTTTGACGGAAAACGTCTTACACCGCGGGTTTAATATCGATGGAAACTATGCGAAAGTCGATGTTACGATTTTGTGTATATTACACAAATCGTAATAACTTTAAAACTATAACGCGTATCCAAATAAGCAATACATAGTTTAATAGAGCAAAGATGCAAGAATGTTACTCTTAAGCGTGTGACGTCACAAGTCGACACAACATTGTCGCCAAATTGTAGTGTAAAGTATTAAAAAGATATTAAATATTGTCAGATATTAAAAAACTTGCTAGTTTGGGTCAGTCACAAGGATCACACTGAATAAATTCAATGTCAATTTATTATTTATTTTGTTTTCAAAAACGAATATATATATATATATATATATATATATATATATATACGTACGTATGCAGTTCATAAGAAATAAGTTGTAATTATTTTATTAACAATCCATTTTGTTGTTTTAAATAAACCGTGCAATATATGAAGTTTATTTTTTCATCTCTTGTTCCTCCGTGCAACTGTTGAGTAACGCGGAACACAGAACAATATTAAACTCAAATGGGGTCGTCACGACAAAAAAGGTTGAGAAACACTGCTGTAGAGTATGACACTCTTCGAAACATTCTGGTAAATGTAGACACTGTCAACATTTTTCACACTGCCTAGTCGTTTCGCTTCTTATGTTATTTCTTGAGTACAAGTGACATCTCTTTGTAGGATGTTATTTTTTACCAATGAAAGGTAAATTCTCAGGAAAAGTACCTAATTTTTTGCTTGTAACCGAAAAACACCTTCATTTGAACTTGAATGTTACTTACAATCAGCCGTATCGATCTAGATGTTTTCACTCGAATAGCTCGTTTGGATTTCACTGTCACTCTCGTATAAATTCAAAACAGACATGTTTCAGTCGTTTCTACGGTTCACACTTTAACACGTTATATATATATATATATATATTTATATGTAAGTATATATATATATATATATATATATATATATATACATACATACATACATATAAATATATACATATATATATATATATATATATATATATATATAATTATTTCTTTCTAATATTTGCTTTGTAGCTGCACTAAAGTGAATTAAATCTGCGCGAGTCTCAGAGACGTTTTTGTATGTCAAGGGGTTAAAAAGGTTCGATAAATAATTATTTACTATTTTTGATTATTTCTTATACTGATTTCGATGACAAAGTAAGTACATAATTCCTTTACATTTCTCCAATATTATCGTTGGTAATTTAGTGATACAAATCTCAACATTCTCTCGGGTTATGCAGATTGTCACACATTATATAAAATCAATTAGAAAATATCAGAAACTAAGGATTTTTCATAACTATTTGATTTGACTACTGAGTTGATTGTATCAAAATTATAAAATATGATTCACATTTTCTTTTGTTCATAAAAAACGCCGATTTTTTTTATATTTGAATCACTCATTTCGCCAATTTGTCAAATTCTAATTATGATTCTAAAGTATTTAATACTTTACACTGTTTGTGATATTAAAATTATCTTCAAATATAATTTTTCTATTGATTTTCGAATCTAACGGGAATGTAATTATATTGTTATGTTTTTTACACAATTTTATGTTTTTTCTTCTATTCATTTTGGTATATTACAAATTATATAACAAATTCAATACTATTTATCATCACGAATGAAAAGTAAAACGTTGAGCAAACAATTTCTAAGTAAATAATAACATTAATACGATTAATGTCATCTTCAAGTAATTGTTATGAAAAAGGACGAACGCCTAAAGTACAAAGAGAGCGACTTAGCCGAACATAAGTTCTGACAGCTGTCAAAAGATTAAATTGGAGTAGTTATCTAAAATAAATCTCAAGATAGCACATGTGTTGAAACTAGTAGAGGAAGACAGATACTTAAAGTATTCAAAAAGACGAAGATCAGCAAGACAATGTATGAATAATATTAATTCTATGTATTCCGGTTCAATACTTATTTAGTCAGAATTGTAAATATTTTTATCACTCCGACTACCATTTACACAGAACGCGCAAAAAAATATTTTGTAGAAAGCTAAACGATGAATCAAACAGTGACAAAAAAGACATCTGCCTTGCATGTATACTTTCGCCTGTCTGAATATTTAATTTTAGTTACCTGAATTTAATTAATTAAAAATTTTGGTAAAAAATATATTAATTAAGAAAATCAATTCAACACTTACAATCCATATGAACTGTTCAATCCTAACGCTGTGATATGTCCTGGCGCTTGTCCTTGGTGATACGGCGTCAGACAAACAAGCTGTGCTTGAAATCCTGATGGTTTCTTTTGAGGTCCTTGTCTTACTTTCAATAAAGGCGCATTGCTCTGAAACATGCATAATGTTATAAGACTTGAAAATTATCCTTCTGAGTGTATATTTACCTTTTTCTCATCACTATCTGAACTGTCTGTTTTTGTGCCAAGAAGAGTTGCCGGTAGAAAGTCGCATTCGGGGCTACAGTCCCCTTCCTCAATATCGTAGACTATAGGGATTTCTAAGGTCTGTAAGAGAAACACCACCGTCGTTTCAATATACAGATTTAATGACGTGTATTATTATAAAAGATATCAATCAATCAATGTCGTGGCGGGGCTTAACCAAAATATACTGACGTTGTTGTGAGATCGATACATAAATATTATATTACTCATTTTATTCATTTTTTGTTGACTAAAATATTCCAATATTGAATTTCCTTTCACTCGTTTACATATATGTATTTAACAATTTTTAAATTCCGCATTTACATTTTTTATTAGATTAACGATTCAAAATACATTTCTCATAAATGCAAAACGGATGAATACTTTTAAACACGGTTTCCAGTAGACTAGAAGAGATCTGCTGTGTTTAAAAAGGGGTTTTTATCTCGAAAGATCGACACAAAAATCTCACCTGTAGATAATTTTAAACATTTAAAAAACACATTCACTCGATCAAGTTTTGAACAATAAATGTACAATAGATATAATAAAATAATCTTTTCTGAACATAAAGAAAAGTCGTTACAAAATATAAAAAAGTTATATACATGTTTATTTACAATAGCCGATATTTTTGTTGTCTCAATATTTTTATACTGAATGAAAATTTATGATTCAAAAACATTAAGAACGAATCTCCGGAACAAAGTCAAACAAACATATGTGTGCAGTGGTATAACTCACAGCGGTTTCGCTGACTGTTTCTTGCTTCTTGAACTTGAATAATATAATGTGTGCCGAAGCGCCGGCGATGCAGAGTTTGCGGGACTCTGGGCATAAATATATTAACTGTATTGCGAATGGGTCGTCGTTTTCACCGTCCATCGACTGAGCTCGCAGTTTGTCGAAAACTTTCGCTGTTTTCAATTTGTATAAGATTTGAAGGGTGCCTGCACTGGCATCCCAGAATTTGATACTTCCATCTGCGTGACTGGAATTTATTTTTACCATATTACTTATTCTATATATATATATATATATATATATATATATATATATATATATATATATATATATGTGCTTACCCAGTCATAATGATTTCACTGTAGCTACATGACTGCGGTGACCATTCACCCCCGTTGATTGGCCATTCCCGTTTCGAGAAACCGGCCCTATTGTGCGTGCCCACCGAATAAAATGCCGGAATTAAATCGGCGGGGCAGTCGGCGAGGTAGGAGCAGCACGTAACGGCCGATTCGTGCAAATCCATCGGATACGGGTTCTCGATACAAGGAAAGCCTGCCGTCTGTAGATCTATGATAACGAGATCGTTCTGCAGTAGCACGACGATCGCGTACGGTTCTTGAAGATCTGATCGACAAATTAAAAACGTGATGTTGATAAAATTGCCTCCATATTCGTCTGAATATATCTGGTTGAGATTTTATTCCAATACAAATCACATATAGAAATTATGATGATTAATCGTGTATAATTTAGTATGATTGTTGGATTCATACAGTGACTAATTGAAAAATGTGTATAGAACATAAGTAACAAAAAATTAAAAAGAACATGTACCAAAATATCAGATTATATAAAATTCAATGACACTGACGTTTACAAAAAAAATTAAGAAAATAAATGTATTTTCATTTGATAATAAGAAAATTATTACAAATAATCTAAAAAAAATTCAAAAAATCTATTTTTTGTAAAAAAATATGACAGGACTGTTGGTTTTTTACCACCTGTTGGTAAAAACTGTTGACTGTTGGTTTTACACCAATTTACAATAAAATATACTTTGAGTTTATTATGGAAATTGATTTGGTAATAACTGTCCATTAAAACATTATTGATAATCTATATGTTTGAATTCATATAAAAGATTTTATTCTCATACGATCAAAAAATAAATGAATGTCTTATGTGTCTTGTTTAAATATTACATTAATTGGCTATTTAACCATAGAAAAATATAATATGGAGTTCAGCAGATGAACCAATGAAAATTTAATTAATTTGAGTTTGTGTATTAGTGATGGAAAAGAATTTCTATTATTAAGAATTTAGTCATATTATAACTATTAGCTCTTCTGGTGGAAGATATAAAAAAATCTTGAAAAATGTCTGTACTATGACGCGGTGAAGATTATTGAATCCTTATCGAAATGCGCAGAAGCAACAATATTGTTCATTGTTTTTTTCAGAACAGTTTATATGAAATGACAAAGGGAGAATAATCATATGTAAAGCGGTTACGATTAATATTTGTACTGACTACTAACACAATTTTTATTAATATTATTGTGATTTATAGAGGAAAAACAATATTTACGTGGAATTTATCTGTCACGGAAATGACGAAAAAAAATTTAATAGACATTTTAATATTTTACTGCCTCATTATACGCAAAAATATCGAAACAGGAATAGGATATGGATTTTGTATTCGACACGATCAATTTGTTGCAGCAAACGACCGAAAAAATGTTTAAAACGATTTATTTGCAAGCTACTTGCAACGGGATACTAATAAACAATAAATTTCACGGTGTAAAATGTCGAAAAAGTTATAATTTGCTCTGAAAACAATTATAAATCATAATTTATTCGATCGATTGTTTTTATTTGTGACTGTGTGTACCTAGTTATCGGGATAAAATCGCTTACATACTGAAATGTCGAAACATGGAGATCAATTTACACGCACGTACAAAAACACATATCCGGTGTTTGTGATTAACAATCAACCATTTTAATAGTGAAACAGGTTCTGTATGCATTTTTTTAATCAGTTAAACGTATCAAATAATTATATATATATATATATATATATATTCATACACAAAAACACACACACACAATTGTTTAATAAGTAATCTGCTTTTTAAAATTGATATTTGAAACATTGTTTAATTTTAACATCCCGTAAAGAGATATTTTAGAGCTAATTTCGCAGTTTGCTGGATGAAAAAAATTATTTGCGGAAGTTAAAGTTTTTTTTCAGAGCATTTTTGATAATCATAGAGACATTTACATTTAGAGCTATTCATTATTTGTCAAGTACTTTTATTGTTCAATTTGTTTGATATGACCTATCAAACAAATTAATATTTTTAATAAATACACTATATTTAATAAACAGACTGATAATACCACATTACATTATATAAATGTTGGTAGGAAAATATTTGCGGTTTCTGTTTTTTGAATTCTAAGCTTAATTTTTTTCAATGAGTGTCATACTATTGGGTACATGTCAATATCATTTTAAAGTGCATTTTTAGTATGTATTTTGGTAATATAGAATTTGGTATCATTATCAGTATCACAAATTATTTTTTAAGACAACAGAGCTCTTAACGACCCGCAGTAAAATTATTATCATAATAAAAAGACAATGAAATAAAGTTTTTTTTTATAATAAACTAAATACTGTACGAAAGTATATAAAAACTATGATCTAGGCATAAATTAGATAGTAATAAACTAGGTAATAAATTATATAATCATTTTTAACAAACTCGACAATGTATTAGATTGGTTGGAAAATAATTTTTATTTTCTGAATTGCAACCTTATTTTTTCAATGAAAGTGTCGTTTCATTGAGTTCATGTTAATATCATTTTAAGGTGCATTTTTGGGTCAGTATTTTGGTAACATCGGCTTTGGTTTTATTATTAATTTTGCTTTAAATTGGGCTATTGCATTGAAGATGGAAAAGAAGCGAATAAGAGTTAATTTTTTGTATGAGTTCAAAACGGGTGATAATACTGTACAAAACTGCTCGTAAACTAAATGATGCTTTAGAGTGGGTACTGTTGATAAAAGTACGGTGCAATGGTGGTTCTAAAAATTTCGTGCTGAAGACAAGAGCCTTGAAGATGAAGAAGGTCATGTGCGTTCTACTTCAGTTCATAACGACCAACTGAAGGGACTAATTAAATCGGAACCACGCACAACGATTCGATAGCTTGCACAAAAATTAGGCGTTAGTCATCGAACAATTCTGAATCACTTAAAACAACTAGGAAAATCAAAAAAGCTTGACAAATTCGTGCCGCACGAACTAAACAAAAATAAAAAAAAACGCTGTTACATAGTTCTACACTTCTTTTACGCAACAGAAACGATCCGTTTCTCAATAGTATTGAAATGTGTAACGAAAAGTGGATATTTACGACAATAGAAATCGGTATGCACAATAGTTGGATAAAAATGAAGCCCCAAAGCATTTCGCGAAACCGAAATTACATCAAAAGAAAATTATGGTGACTGTTCAGTGGTCTGAGCTTGGTATAATCCACTACAATTTTTTGAATCCTGACGAAAACATTACAGTTGGAGTTATTCTCAAGAAATCGACAAAACGCACCAAGAACTGAAACGTCTGCTCCCTGCACTGCTCATTCGAAAAGGTCCAATCCCGCCGCACAATTCACGATCATGCGTCACACGATGGATCCTCTAAGAGTTGAATGAATTGGGCTATGAAACATGACCTCATACACCATACTCACCAACAGATTATCACTTGTTTAAGCATTTCGACTTCTTACAGGATAAGGTCTTCAATAACCAATCTCTTACCGGAAGTGCATTTCGAGATTTTATCATTTCCAGAACTCCGGAATTTTACACCACCGGAATAAATAAACTTGTAATTAATAGGCAAAAATGTGTCGATTCTAATCATGCTTACTTCGATTAATAAAGTTTATTATGAGATAAGAAAAATGTATTATATATGAATTTGAAGTACATAAACCGCAATTATTTTTCTACCAACCCAATAACTAATTAATTGTAAAACGTAGTTTTATACGTTTCACTTATTAAGTACCATTTTATTTTGTTTTAATTTAATATATGTGTAAATAACTTTATCAACAACTAAAACTGAATAAGAACAACGCTGTCGACACAGATTGTTTCCTGAAGAAAAGAGAGATTCAAGTTTCAAAGAAATATCGTTATTCAACAAAAAAATGTATTCTTGTTCTGATACAGTTTTATTTCGTAACTACTTTAACACAAAGTACATTTAATTTGTCTTTATCTGCCTTGCATATGCCAACTAAACTTTTCAAAAAACTTCTGACAAGAATAGTTAATTAATTAGAAATATCCCATTTCGTACTTCCATCTTCGTTCTATTTACTCACACTCTAATAGAGATAGATGTACAGGAAAGAAATTTATATTTCTGTTAATCTTCTATTTGGAATTTTTAGAGTGAAACGATAGTTACATATTTATTATATCTACAATAACTGGTGATAATCTAGTCGAATAAAAAAAATTCATCTCAATTAGTTTCCTTTACATAAACTTCAAACAAGTATCTATCACATATTGAAGTTGATGCCTATAAGCGACATAAATCCGATCATAAATCATTACAGATATATAAAATCAGTCGACTGTACGACAAAATTGTTATCTATATAAAATATTTGACGTATCTGATTAGATTCTCACTTCATTAGCCGTCGTCATTTTACTTTATCGATCTTCAGTTATGATTCATTTCGATTACGTTATATTACCCAGTATACCGTTATCGTTATATGAGAAAAAGAAATGTATATAACTGTGTGTACAAAGTACATTACTCACCGCTCACGTACGGGCTTTCGCATAATGTAATGAAGTCGACGACGTTATGCTCCATTTCGAGGACCGTCGTCGTCTTGCTATGCATCACAGTTATGCTAGGCGTGCGGCCAGCTTTGTCGTACGCCATCCCACCGCTAAATATCACATACGCTTCTCTGAAACGAGACGGTTTATTCGTAACGAACGATCGAATGACCTCGGCAGTTAATGAACGACCTAGCGATGACGTTTTTCTTATATTATATAATACGTACTTACCCTACTTTCGAAGACTTCCATTCTACTTTCTGAATTGATTTACATTGTTCTAGTTTCCCATCTTTAGTTGCTTTTGCTGAAAACAAACAATACATATACATATATATACATACATATATATATATATATATATATATATATATATATGTATATATATATATATATATATATATATATATATATATATATATATATATATATATATATTATATATTATAGATATTATATATATATATATATATATATATATATATATATGTATATATATATATATATATATATATATATATATATATATATATATATAAATGAATAAATACACACGTTCTAACATATACCGTATATCACGGTGTATAAGGCGACCTAAGTATGAGACGAAGTCGAAATTTCAAAACAAAAGTTATAGACTTATCCATATATCGATTGTATAAAACGATCCTAAACTGAATATTTCTTTCACATGTTATAATACAATTTTAAATGAAAAATCGAAATTGGAGGAATTATATCTTTATTTTTTTAAAAAAAAATTTTTGAAGTAAAACACATCTTTACGCACGGTAGAGTGAACTGGATTCATGCGACTGAATCTATAACGAAACGTTGCACCCCTACTCCTCTTAACCGCTGATCAGTATTGTCAGTCAGAGAGATTTATGCTGCTCAGTGTATGTTATATACACAGTAACGCCCCGAGTCACGTAACGTAGGACTTAAGTAAATTACAAAATTACAACATGTTGTTTAACTGACAAGCAGTTCAATTGATATTTTATATTTTGAAATGAGGTTTTTAATAAATATATGGTTTCTTTACAAATACAATCCTTTTTGTAAATGTTTTCTTCGCAGCAGTGGCTTTTTCGCTGGCGTGTAACTTCTCAAATCAGTCACAACCAAGCATGTTTTTCAGCCTAAGGTGTTTTACGAAAAATTTGTTTATGGTCCTTTTTACAAAATTGAAATACGTTTTAATTTGCGTTTAAAATTCAAATAATTTTTAGTGAAATTTTTATAAAACCATGGATAAGTCAAAAATTCTATATTATGTTATAAAATTACAATTTTATATATAAACACTTGATGGAAAATAAAAAAAACTATTCAATAAAATATATGAAACGATTTTATAAATTAATTTATTGGAAAACTTATTACTAAATTTGAAAAATAGTTCCTCAATAATCTCTACTGTATTGTTATTCTCTCTTTTGTGCATTGTTCTATGAAAATCATTTAGTGATGGTAAAAGACTATATGTAGTGATTTCATAATACGAATGAATATGAATATTTTAAACGACAAATGAGCAAGTTATTTCAAGATAATCACATAATGAATGAGAAATGAAAATTATTTGGAGTCAAGAAATATAAACAAAGTTCAAACTAATATCTAAAGATCAGTGGTGTAAGAATTTATAAGAACGGGAGACATAAAATCGTTAAAATTGGAAGAAATTGAGGGGTTATTTCACAAATGGATGTTTAAAAATTGACGATTTATATATATATATATATATATATATATATATACATATATATATATATATATATATACACACACACACACACACATATATATATATATATATATATATATATAAGTATAATTTGTTTTTCTCATTTGTCCAGAATTTATTACTTAGGAATCGATATCGAAATTCTTCTTGTTTTTATTGCAATTAAAGTAGACATAAATAAAAGAAGAAACAATCACATCGTATCTCTTTATGCATTTTTATAAAATCGCCATTGCGAAGAAAAAAAATAAATTTTTAGACTAGTCTCGAAAAATGGAATTTACAAAATTGCTAAAGAAATGTTAAATATGTTATTTGCTAGTTGTGAACAGTTTGATATTGACGAAGAAGATGTTAATGAAGTTCCAATCAATGGAAATGGAGAATTATTTCTTCAAGAACAATTAAATTTATCTATAAAGAAAGTGTGAGAGAAGTGGAACCTGGTGTTGACAAATATCAGACTACTAAACAAGAATTTCATATATTTCAAACAACAGATACAAGAACGACAAATTTGGAAATAGAAATAAATGATTTGTCCGCAATAAAGCCTACGTCAACACAAAATGAACGTAATTTTTCTATTGTCAACGATTTTTTTACGAAGAAGAGAGAAATTGATTGTCTACCACTTTGGATGCGCCATGTTTTTTGAAAAAACTATTTAAGTTGAACAATAAACGCATTAAATTTTGTTTTGCAATCTTTTTTTTCATCTATATATTGTATTTTGTGTTAAAATAATAAATGAAATATATGAATTCAATATTAAAAATTGATATTTGATTGTTATATAACTTTTTAAACAGAATTTAAGACAGCAAATGTTATTTATATATGATAATTCTCGCGATTTCTCAAGAAACAAGTAAATTTTTCTGTTATTGAGACATGGAAACTATCGAGAAATCTTAAACACTACATATATATATATATATAACCATATATATATATATATATATATATATATATATATATATATATATATATAACTTAAAGTATAGAATATTTAACAAAACTGAATGAAAAAAAATAAATTATGTATATTACTTAGATTTTTTCAATTTATTTTTCCCTTTAAAAAACATTCAATCATAACTCAAGTTGAAAAGTTTGTTTACCTAAAAGATAATCACTTCTTAGCTTTTTTATTCGCGCACTGATGTAGTGTATACACGAAATACGTCAATCTACCATTGATTTTTTTAAACAGATTTAATCCTTTTTAAAATTTCAATATAAATTTTTTTTTGAAGTCAAATAGACTCTTTTTTTAAAATTAATAAACAAGTCATAAATTAAACGGTTTGAAATTATCTTCAGAAATTATGTTATTATTCAATTTTGTGATTTTCAATGGTTTTCTGAAATCAACAAGCGGTTTAAAATTCAGATAGTTTTCATTCTAATAATTTTAATAGTTCTGTGCAAGAAAATCTGTGAATAGAAATCAAAGAAAACAATAATATTTTGTACAATTTTATACATACATACATATATATATATATATATATATATATATATATATATATATATATAAATATATATAAATTTGTACAAAAATTTAATTTTCATACCATGTGGAAATGACACGTTGATCGGTTTTGGTTGTCGCAATGTCCACGTGGTGAGTGACCCGTCTGAGTGCGAGCACATGAACTGTTTGCCCTCGAAGTGCCATGCAACGGAACGTAAAGGTTCTGTACTTTGCCAACGCCACTCTGCTGCTTTCGTCTTCAAATCCCACATGACAAGTTGACCGGACTCGTAGCCAATTAATAACTATGTAACAAGAAAGATTAATTATAATAAGAAAACAACGACTTTTGCCTCTCTTATTGCAATAAAATAACGGTGAAGGGAAAAAATGAAACCAGAATTAATTAAATGGCATTGAATATGTTATAAGTTTTTATGAAAGAAGTGTTGGCGTATAAAATATTTTTTCAAAAAATAAACGGAATAACATCGAATCGATAAATAAATAAATGGTCAATTATTGTATTGACGGTTAATACTTCTGTGTAAGTGACGGGTATATCCGTCAATTGATTTACAAATATACAGAGGGTGATTCAACTTTGGTTTCTACACGAAAGTATTAAAAAAAAAACGCAAAAATTAAAAAATAAACATGTTATCCCATTTGATATTTTAGTTCAATTGTATTTTAGTGTTGAATTGAATTAAAATACTAAATAAAAAATTACAATACTTTTCTTAACCCATGCGCCCCCTTTTAATACTTCTATGTGGAAGCCTAAGTAGAATCGTTCTATTTTTTTCTCTCTCAACTTATAAATGACGGTTATTACAACCCATTTTCTAAAATTCTGAAAACTCAATATTCTTCACCTTCTCATTATTCTAAGACTGATAACGAAATCAAATCCAAGGTATATATGTTGTCGAAAAAGTCCGACTTTCCCCGGCCGCCGTCAGTCAAAGTTCGACTGTGACAAGTCAATATATATCTTGAGTTATAAAATTAAAATTAGATCATCTTCACCCTTACCATCCCTTTTTTTGACCCAGCCAAGCACAGGTATACAGCCCTGAGTAAAGATACTACTTCGGACTTTGACTGACGGCGGCCGGACAAAGTCGGGCTTTGCCTACGACATATACACCAATAACAAAAGTATAATAATATCTATTTCTGAGAGAAATCAAGAAATTTACAGTGAACGCGAACGTGTCAGACATAAATGATATTTTTTTTGTTAAATACATTTAAATCATGTAAATAAATATTAAAAAAATGCATTTTAAAAAGATAAGCTATATCTTTCTAGCAGAAGATCAAAAATATTAAGTTGGTAGGAAAATAATTACGGTTTATGACCTTCAAATTCATATAAATTTACAGTTTTTTGATTTTTCTAGCTGTTTTAAGTAGTCCAGAACTGTTGGATGTCTAACGTCTAATTTGTGTGCAAGCCTTTGAATTGTACTGCATGGTTTCTGATTTAACTAACACCTTCATTTGGTCGTTATGAACTGAAGAAGGATGACCACGACCTTCGTCATCTTCAAGGCTCTCGTCCCCAGCATGAAATTTTTAGAACCACCATTGCACCGTTCGTTTCATAACAACACCCATACCAAGAGAGTATCGAGCAGTTTCTGCTATTTTACCATTCGTTTTGAACTCATGCAAAAAAATGTTCTTATTTGTTTCTTTTCTGTCTTTAATTCAATACCGCAATTTGAACCAAACTTAATAATAAAACTAAAATCGATTTTACTAAAATACAAATCGAAAAATGTACTTTAAAATGATATATTAACATGAACACGATCAAATGACACTTTCACTGAAAAATATTAAAGTTAGAATTCAAAATACAAAAACCGCAATTATTTTCCTACCAATTTAATATAACAAAAATGAAATTATAATTATTTTAAAGCGTGAAACGTCAAATGTAAACGACCAAAAATCCACTTTTCTAATATTATCAATCGTTCTGTTAATTTTTATTTATTTCTTGCAGCTGAAAGTGGTAATTGCTGTTCCGCAGAAATTTATTGCTCTATTAATTGACAGAAATAAGTATTCCGTTTCATTTTTACAAGATAAAAATGAAAATCTAAGGCCATCAGGTCTTAAAGAAAAGGACTGTGTAAAAGATAACTCATCATTATTGTATTAACATAATAGATATTTTTATTTTATTGAAATTATAAGTAACTTAAAATTCAATACTTAACCACAATATAGTTTTAGAAAATGTGGATAAATTCACTTTCACGAATAAATGTTTCACTTAGTTGTAAGCCAAACAAAAATTTTTCTAATCAAAAATGTTCAATAACTGATTTTTGATTATTTTTGATTAATGCTTATAAAGGTTTTGATGGAAAGTTTTTTATTTAAAAAAATGAATAAAAAATAAATCACCAAAAAATGTTCTGTAATTGATTTTTAATCATTTTTTATTGAAGTTTATAAGGATTTTCATGGAGATGCTATCACCCTCATAGCGCTAAAATACAGATATATATATATATATATATATATATATATATATATATATATATATATATATATTAAATTGAATAACTCTTATGTCTTTAATTTTTATATCTAAATATATTTAATGATTATTCTACACCCAGCTATTTCCGTCTGGTTATTTAAAACTTCTTCAGTAATCATTCTGATTATTATAAAGTAACCAGAAAGAAAGAGTGAACTGTTGGGGATGCACTACAGAAATATAATTAGATATATAACAAAAAATCAATTTTAAAAATATATCTTATTTTCGAGTCCTAAGGATAATAGCATCGCTATCGAAATGCATAAAAGCAACAATGAAAAACGATTAACGATCAATTATTCTTTTGCGGTTTGCGGAGTGCGAGACAAATTCATTTGTGAAAGTGAATTTAATGTTAGAATTATATTGCGACAATAAAAAACTTAATTGTAGGACATTTGGTAAAAGTGTAATGTTTTTAGTGTTAATTAATATGGTAAAAAAAGTGTATGTGATTTGTATAGTGAATGAACAGTTCATTCATACAATTCAAAAGTTAACTTTACCTGCAGATAAATTTTGAAATCAAATAATTGCATGCTTTTGCCCAAGATAAATATTTAAAAATAAACTCACTTTATTCGCATCTGTAGGATTATCGCTTAAATGAACCACTGGACCAGGATGTGTTTTCCTTGATCTGAAAATACAAAAAAATATATATATATAAACATAACTATAATCGATAAAATACCTATACAAAATTTTACATTTCATGATAGTCTATAAAACACAATACAATACAACAATGACGGCTCCGTCACCCGTATTCAATTTCAAGTACGGGACTTAACAATGTTTTATATGCACGGGCGGTCAATGGAAATTCTGTCGAGTCGAGTGTCATTTAAACGACGTCGAGGTTCGACAAGTTGAGTATCGATGTCACAGCACAAATATGAGCGAGATCTCTGTTCAATGATTCGAAAGTCATTTTTACAACAGCCGTTTCGAACCAATTTTGCTCATTCCTGTTATTTCGTGTATTGTTGATATGACGACGGAAATTCAAGAGGAATTTAATGTAATGTTTGCCTTTTCTCGTTTATTTCTTCATTGTTATTTGTGGTCTTTTTTATTACATCGTTATGAATTTGAACCAAAGTATAAAAAAAGTAAAGTATATTGCACAAACGATAAAAAGGTATAAATAATATTTCCGGCATATATACCATTCTTACTAATTTTAAATCCAATATATGTTTGAAATATTAGGTTGGCAAAAAAGTAATTGCGATTTATGCCCTTCAAATGCATATAAATTTACAGTTTTTTTGATTTTTCTGTTTTTAGTGGTCCAGAACTGTTGGATAACTAACGGCTAACTTTTGTGCAAGCTCTCGAATTGTTGTGCGTGGTTTTAATTCAACTAACGCCTTCAGTTGGTCGTTATGAACTGAAGAAGGGCGCCAGTAACCTTCTTTATCTTCAAGGCTCTCGTCTCCAGCACGAAATTTTTGGAACCACCATGGACGTTACCAAATAAAAGATCATGCCATCTAATACAAATTTACCAAACTTATCAAACGACCCTCGTATGTAAATGAATATAAATTAGATTTAAAATCAGTCTCTAACATTTAACTGAAGATGCTACACGTGCCGAAACTAGTAGTAGAAAGCAGACACTTATCTGACTCAAAAAAACGAAAATCACCGGTATCAAACATTATAAAATTTTCTTTTACCAAAATTAATAATTTCTCATATTTTTACTAATAATTTCTCTTTTTTTAACTAATAATTTCTCACTTCGATACAGTCATATGTATTTAGAAGGCAATCCTCCCTCAGAACACAAATTTTAATTTTATGTTCTAAATCTCTGAAGAAAAGAGGATTCCGTAGAAAATAGAATAGAAATGCAAAATGGCACATCAAAGAGACAATGATCAATAATTGGCCTTTAAGACATATATTCTGGTTTCCCGCAAAATACAAAAAAAAATTAAATTATGAATTATTGAAATGATGATTCATTATTTTTGATTGTTTGTTATGTAATTTTGATGACAATGTCATCATCCTCATGGCATTCAGATGTGGTGAAGGACATTGACATCGAAATGCGCATAAAAAACAATCAAAAATGGCAAATAATTTCTTAATGAACCTGTTTGATAAGAGACAAAGATTTGTGGCTTGCGAAGAAAAAAAATAATTTGTAAAGTAAATTCAGCCACAGTGTTAGAAATGCATTTTAACAATTATTGGCCAATTTTTGATTAAAAAAAACCGGGTGTTCATTCAGTTCACAATGCCAACTTATATCAAGTTCAGGATTTATAAATAATTTTTTGAAAATATTTGAATTATTAATAGTTTTTTGAAAATAGTGTGTGCTTGTATTTGTTCCTACAATACACGTTTATAACACACGTTTGTAAAGTAATGTTGGTTATTTAATACAATTATTTGTGTATAAATAAACACCCTTAAACAATCCATATTTTCTAACAGAAACCTATTAACTGCAAATATATTGTATTTTAATAGAAAGTTAATGTAAGCAGCTATGTAAATTTCTAATTGTCACGTTTATACGTCGACACTGTCACGACTACATGCCACGAGTATGTACGGTTAAATTCATTAAAACATCACCGGCAAAAACCGAAAACGTCATTTTCTCGTCTATTTCAAACACGACGAACGAATAAACCTGCTCGTGTGTTCGTATATGTCGTCTGTGTGTACCCCCATATGTGTGAACAGTTTCGAACACACGCGTACACTAAAATTAGATTATAGAATAACACACTGACACAATCACATTCTGATAGATTGGGAACGGTTTATGCGCAAGCGGTTAACATTTCTTGCGATTAAACAAACCGACGCGACGCAAGTTACATAATTGTTAAATAAGGGTACGAAATTAATTCGGGACCGGTGTGCGCGCCCTCGGCGTTTTCCATACGATAAGCATGTCTCGTGCCGCGAACACATTTTAATTCAATTAAACGCGGATTTAAAATATACAGACGGTGAGACGGCACGAGCGTGGACTATTCGTCTGAACGGCGTTTCCTTCTTCCGAACAAGATTTGAATATACCTGCGAATAGTTGTTTTCAACACTAGAACTACCGACGGTTAAGACGAAGCTATTTCTACCAAAGCCAGTCAAAATGAATGATCTTTAAAAAAATCGTAATAATAGTACATTTTTATATTTATTGACTTATTAGTTTCTTGCAAAAGGAATTCCATGGTATGTAGTACATTTTTGGTATTACATATTAACCCATTTGAGAGCATGTTTCCTAAATGAGGATTGGCACATTTTATCACTTACACATTAATAAGAATAAGTATAATAAAGAATATATACTTTCGTAAAAAAAAATTAAAATAAATTTCCGTTTCAAAGTTAAGTTATTCATAGAGTATAAAGTAAATTATTAGGTATAAAAAGTTATAATTTGTCACATTTTCTACAAACATAGTTTTTCTTTTGAGTGCATTTTCCGCATACATATTTTCTACAGATACTACAAATGGTGGTAGTCTTATTATTATTACAGTATCCTATTTATAAGTTTCTTACAAAAGAAATTCGATGTTATGTAGTACATTTTTGGTATTACATATATTAACCCATTTGAGAGCATGTTCCCTAAATGAGGATTGGCACATTTCATCACTTACACATCAATAAGAATAATAAAGAATATATGCTTTAGTAAAAAAAAATAAAATAAATTTTCATTTCAAAGTCAAGTTATTCTTATAGTGTAAAGTAAATTATTAGGTATAAAAAGTTATAATTTGTCACATTTCTCACAAACGTAGTTTTTCTTTTCAGTGCATTTTCCGCATACATATTTTTTACAGGTATTACAAATGGTGGTAGTCTTATTATTATTACAGTATCCTATTTGACACCATTTGCGTGAACAAAGTGAACGCTTTGAAGTTGTTTGGACATTAGCTTCTCGTGATTCCATCCCTGGTTTTACATTTTGGCAAGTTCATCTGCTAGTTGAAATATAAATTCACCTTTCATAATATTTTTTTCGCTATATCCTGCTGGACCAGGTACATCTTTGAAAGGATTATGAAGTGGTAATCTTCCAAGACTAGACCCTTCTTGTATTTTTTTCCCAACTGGTTCCGTCTGCAGCAATTTCATTTTTATGATCTTATAGTATACTTTTATTTTCATCTTCAAAACTTGAAATCACTTAATCTTTAACGTACATTCAAAATATTTTCAAATTCACTATCATCTTCTGAGGACTCCCGAGCATTTTCTTCGTCTAAAAGCTCGATACTACTATTCTCACTATCAAAAAATTCATCGTGAATACCGCATAATTCATTTTCAATTTTTTCTGATTCACCTTTACTGTCAGAGTTTATTATCCTCGATATCAGAGCATTTCATTGGTATATCGTTCAGTTTTTCCAATAATTCAGAGATTTTCAATCGTTTTGCCATTTTCAGGACTTATAAAAATAAAATAAAACTGATGATTACATAAAATTTATATTTGTATTCATTTTTCTCACCTCGCGATAATTGAAATAATATGTCATTTATTATAATTTATATAATTATTTTTTTATTATTTATTATATTATGTAATATGAATGCAACATTCAACAAAAACTTCTATACACATTCTACGTCTCCAGATATAAATTAACGACTAAATATATTTTCGAATGAATGCTTTAGTTTTGCATTACCATTATGATCGATCCGGAATTCTCCTGATAATTTTCACCATCATACTGAATGATACGCAGTAGAAATTCTAAGAACGTGTGAGAAGTTGTACAAAACGAGTAAACTGGTTAATTCGTGTTCGGTAAACAGATTGCAGGACATTTTTACACTTTCACAGGTAGCAGTCATTTTGACTGGTATTGGTATAAGTAGCCATGATACAAAATCATTTTGATTTTGAATAAAAAATGATACTTCCATTGAAACAAAATTAAGGTTAGGACTCAGAAAACAAAAACCGCACTTATTTTTCTACCAACCTAACAGAAAACGTACAATCAATCAATATAAAAAAATAAAGAATACAAATTTATAATTTTTAAATTTCGATTGAACCACATAACAAAACAGATAAACACGGAACAAACTGTTTTGAAATTATAATTAATTTCGATCCTTCCACATTTCGAACCAAATAAAACAACTGAAGAAACATTAATACAGAGGGAATAGAAATCGATTCCGCAAATAAATATACAAATAATATTTAAATGTATATTCACGCTCAATGTTTTTATATCAAAGAAAGTAATTTCACTGTAACATATCTGTTAATGACAGACGACACTTAATGAAATATAGTACCTATTTTACTAAAAATTCTGTTTGTATTCTCAAAAAATATGCATATGAATGATAGAATAACTAATAATGAGGGTCCTTTACGATAAATGAGTTTAATGTACTTTATTCATGAAATTATTTTTAGCCCAAATATAATTAGAACGCATTTCCAAACCCTTCAGTCTTCATTCAGTTCAATGATTTGAGTTTCCCACTAAAATAACGATATAAATAAACTTGAATTTACATATATATATATATATATATATATATATATGTACATACAAAGCTTAGATGCATGTGTATGTATATATTTATTTATATTAATATAAGAATTGAATAAACGTGAATATTTTCATTTAATTATTATGGAAATGATTGAAACATATGAATAAATTTAACTTATTCGTCTGCCTTTGTTCGAGACTTCATTACAACACACCATTCAATTTTCTATTTATTTTAAAATTTAATAAAAGCGTTGAAGAATTCAAACACGATTATAAATACAATACTTCTATTGCGTGAATAGAAGATGTAAAACGAACGAAAATATTTTACCGTTTTTGTGACTTAAAATAATATATATATATATATATATATATATATATATATATATATATATATATATATATATATATGTATATACATTTGATATATTTTTAAATAGCACATTTAGATATGAAATGAAAAAGGCGTGTAAACATTTAAAATTTATAACGTATTTCATATTTTATTCAAATATATATGTGTACATTATTAACTTTTTTTTATTTTAATACTAACTTTCTACAAAAAATATATTACTTTCTTAATGTTTATTTCTTAGAAGATAAAAATTTTTCAAATATTTTTGTTAAATTAACAAAGAGAAACAATAACCATAACAAATTTTCACTGTCTATGAATAACATTCTTTTTTTCTGATCAAAATTTTTAACCATTCATCAATTATTATTATGGTTATTACTTATGAACATTTACATGGAAATTTCATTAAATTTTAGCGAGATATTTATGAAAAGGAAAAATTCATGTTTAAAATTGTTCTAACAGTGTCAAAACATTAGAATTCTGATAGAAAATAATCTGTATCAACAGTTCTCAAACTTTCTCACTGGTAGTGATTTTTTGATTGGTTTCACACTTTTTATTGTCAGTATTGATGATACACTAAAATAAAAATATGATGCATTCTTATTGAGCTCATTCACAGACTTCCTGGAAAAAATGTATCACACTTTGTGGAAGACTGATCTAATTATTCTAATATATATATATATATATATATATATATATATATATATATATATATATATATATATATATATATATATATATATATTGAAGTGAGATACTCATTGAAAGGTATTCCAAAACAAATTATTATAAATGAGAATGTTGATATGTAAATAAATAAATAAAATAGTGGAGGTTATGATCAGATATTTAAGAAAAGCTTCTCAGATGGTTTATAAAGTACAGAAAGGTTATTCAGTATCCGTGATAAAGTATTTCAATATAGTTCTGACATTCTAGATAAATTCACTTGTTTGATTATTTTTCATTTCATATAACACAATTTTTTTCTGATTAAAAACATTCAGTAATTAATTATTTACGATTATTAATTGTTTCTGATGGTGCCTATTTCGGTGGCGATATTATTTTCAGTGCCAAGTTATAGATAAATATGATTTTCCTAAACCTATCCAGTTATTGACAATTTTTAGTTAGAAAAAATTGCAGTTTGTGCGGTGAAAAAAAGTGATTTGTGACGGACCGGATGTTTGATATGACGATGTAACTAAGCTATTTTTTTTATAAAAACACGGGTCAAAATTTTTATTATTTCTCTCATTTATTATTTTTCTGAATAATATAGTGTGCCCTAAAGGTTTCTCAACTAAGACGGAAGTTCTCTTTTGAAGATTTCCCCCTCCTTGACACAAATTTTTCTTAAGTGATCATCTTGCGCGCTTACGTCGGTAACAATACTGCAGAAAATGTGCACCACCCCACCCAGTCCCACTGACATACAAGAAAAATTATCGCCGTATATATTGATGGCTATGAGTTGGAGTGCGCCGCAGTCAAAGGGTTAATGAATGATCATTGTATTGTCATAAGATGCAAAATATTTTTTTCCGACACTATATATATACATATGTATATATATATATACATATATGTATATATAAATATATATATGTATATATAAATATATATATATATATAAATAAATATATATATATATATATAAATATATATATATATATATATATATATATATATATAAATATATATTTGTATATATAAATATATATTTGTATATATAAATATATATTTGTATATATAAATATATATTTGTATATATATATATATATATATATATATATATATATATATATATATTATAATTTATATGTGCATGCATATATCGATTAGTTACTTTTTCATTGTCAAGTTTAAATTCGTATCTGTGCATCGGTACGTTAGCAAGGTTGTGACAGCAGGTGGAGCTGTCTTTCACAATCGACTCGAGAATTCCTCTGCACGAGCGTCGAACCTCCATACACATTTATATATGAATAAACACGTTAGTTACACAGTACGAAACGGGCGAGTGGATCTGACAGGAATGTACGTAGGTGGGTAGGGGGATTGGCAGAAGGAGGTATACATTTAGGTGAGTAGACCGGAAGGTTCGTATGTACGTTAGACGTGTAACGAATGTAACCCGGGGAGGCCAATTTACGAATTTGCGTGAAAAGACATCGTGCGAGTCTAGGACTGAAACGTGTGTCTATTGCGTCTAACGCACACCGAACTATTCTGTTTATTACTCTGGCAGAAATTAAGGCTGTCGCTCGGTTAAAGCATCGTATTTGCTCATATACGAATACAAACATGCTTCCTGCTCGAAGAATAAACATGTATGTGTACTTAGTGTACACAAACATGCATACACAAATATACATACATACATACATACATATATATATATATATATATATATATATATATATATATATATATATATATATATATATATATATATATATATATATAGGTGAACAAATAAACTTTTTATTACATTTTCTTTCAGGAATACCCGTGTTTCATTTCCCACTTGGCCATTTCGTACCGTTTTCAGATACTTTTCTTAACAAAACATTTTTTAATAACAGGTAAAAATTCGTTTTCAATGTATATTAAAATAGTTTGATATTTGCCAAACAAATTTTGCACCGTACGAACGAATATAATAAAAGAGGTTACTAGCATGTTTTTTTTTTAATAACACTCTCGACTGTAATAATCAAAATGTATTTTTTTTAATAAATATATTATGTAAGATATTTTCTTCTTTCGTGCTTAATTTTTTATACAATATTTGATGTGTTACTTTTATCCACACGTGCAATTTGATAAAGAAAACAATATGCATGATTTTAATCTTTTGCGGTCAAATGTCACCATACAAGTGCCATCACACTTTTACTTAGTAGGTCGAATGTCGGCGGTAAAGGGGAAAAAAGAGTTATCTGTATCATACACAAACTAAACCATATTTTTATTCTCAAATAATTATTATTATTCTCAAATAAAATCTAAAATTCCATTAAACACAATATTTTTTACTTAACGTCTTACATTTAACTCTTGAACATATAATTTCACTTTATACAAAAAGTATATTCGACCCAGCGAGGAACACATTTGAAAAAGTTCTCGTCCGTAAAGTGTTAATAAAAAAGACTAACAAAAGTCATATTTTATATCTTTGTAAAAATATGACTTCTAGAAATTATTATTACCGTCATATACTAAAATCGAACGACTTTACAATTTATGTTAATATTTGTTTATTAGATACTCATTTATTACAAGATTTTCTGTTCCTGGCTAAAATTATGTTCACAATATATTTTTCATTCATCTCACAAACCATAACAAATTCTTTCGATCAAAAATATTCAATAATTGATTATTGATCATTTTTGGTTACTGATTATGCGCTATTTGATGGTTATTCTGTTAAGGATACTTTACTGACCGGTCGACTAATTGAATGGCTTGGCTTGGCACGTTGTGAGGGTGCTAAGGGATATGGATTTGAAATGTAAAAGGTATCATTTAGTGTATAAGCAACCATCATCAGCGTACGACCGACTGTATCTTGTATGAATACAAGCAGCACAAAGTGTGTATAAATAAAGTATTCTTTTAGTAACAAATTGTCGTTATTCCCGTAAAACCCGTCATAATCGTATATACACTCAAGAAGTGGCCATCTTTGGACTGAACCCTTACTCCATAAGGTGCTTGGTGTCAGTGAAGGAAAAACTACCCTCCCCGACATCTTAATTCAATACAATTCCATCATTCTCAAAGCAGTAAGGAAAAAATGTTCTGTAAATTAAAGATTTTTCTGTAGCGTAACTCTACGAGGATGGTGGAATCGCCATTGGAATTCGCATAAGCTAATTAAAAATAATCATTTATTGAACACAATTCATAAGTAAAAAACTGATTTATAAAATGAGAAAATTATTCAAGGTACTCATTTTTTAACACGTGATTAAATAATATCTTTGCCCTTCAAGTTATTTGATTAAATTATATTTGGATCTATAAGATCTTTGCACTTCAAATGATTTAATTAAATTATATTTGGATCTAAATGTAATAAAAATTAATGGTTCTCTCTGATAATTCTAAAAGTTGCATACGAATTCGTTTTTTGTTCTTACCGGTTTCGAATT
Source organism: Acanthacorydalis orientalis (assembly GCA_034766995.1). Classification (NCBI taxonomy): domain Eukaryota; kingdom Metazoa; phylum Arthropoda; class Insecta; order Megaloptera; family Corydalidae; genus Acanthacorydalis; species Acanthacorydalis orientalis. The sequence continues at coordinate 39,320,820 of CM068315.1, read as the reverse complement.
TTCTCATCTTCTGGTAGATTTTGAACTCGGTTCAAGATTTATCCGAAGATGGCGAAAACCGAAAAAGCAATCATTGAAAAAACACACACGCTTTTCCGTCAGGATTTTCTCAGAGAAATGAATAAGTTCACAGGAAAACAACACAATAAAAATATTAAAATTTCTTGTCACGAAATTAATATTGTAGCAAGTTGATGACAGAAGCGTTCCTTAACCCATTCAGACCCTGTGGGCATAATTATACACACTTATTTTGAAGTTACATAATATCTAAATTAATAATTTGACACCAATTCACAATATGTGTCCATAATAAATAATAGATCTTTAAGGAATTACTTTCACAACGCTTTAGACTCATTGTGTCCAATTATGCCCATGCTGGAAAACTATGAAAAATCAAAAAAATATAATACAAATATTTTTATCTTAGTTACACTTCTATCACCTACAATCAACAGAAAAATATTTTTTTCCAAGTAGAATTAGTTCAGGTCTGAATGGGTTTCAACATTTATATATACTAAACGTTCTCTAAGGTTTTAACCTTCCCTTCCTAGTCATATTATTTCATCACAATGGTCCTACTAAACATGTGACACTAAGCGGTTTTCTCTATTCATCACTCTGTGGCCTGTTACATACAATTTAACATCAACAGACTGCCCTGTTCTTTAAATTAAAGAATTACAAGCACTGTCTCTATTTACAAACTAATAAAGACGTTCAATAGAAAATAAATCAACGGATATATTTGTGAAAAACATCGTTTTATCACCACGACTTCAATTCTTTCATCTACTACTATGTTAAGTGTATGCCTCAGGAGACAAAGCGATTCATTGCAAATAAAAGATTAAGAAAAATGCAAATATTTGTTCCTCCTGTAACTCTTTTAAAATGTCAACAAGTAAAACAAAGATGGAAATACGAAATGTAATATTTAACTATCCTTATCAGAAGACTGTTAAAATGCCAAGATAGATAAGGACAAATTAAATACCTTTTAATGTGTTAAAGTAATTACAAAATAAACCGATATCAGAGAAAGAATACATTTTATTTCGATGAGCGAGATGAAGACATGCTATTTCTTTGAAAGTCAAATCTTGCTTCCTGTCTTAAGTAATTAATTTTGTCTGTAATGTTACTTTTATTCGATTTTTACTGTCGATAAAGATATTTATACGGATATTATATCGAAAAAGAAACAGTAATAAATAATGAAACCATACAAAAGTACTATTTTAAAGTAGTTGTTTACATACTCATTTATTGCTAAACTTTTACACGGCAAACCGTAAAATATGTTTTGATCTTATGTGATCTCCTATTCAGAAGAGAGTAAACGAACTTATATACGATATTATTAGACTAATTTATTACATCTATTATTTACATTAAACATATGTACAACTAATTGTATGTAATTATAATTCAAATTAAAAAAAGAATAGAAAACCTTACTTTCTAATTTTCGCCACATACATTAAAGAGTTGTGAAATTTAAAAATGTAATAAAATTGTACACATGATACGAAAAACGAAGTCTGCAATGGTGTGAAATATGATACTGGCCGTATTTTAAATGAAATGGATAAATTTTATACAGTTAAAACAATATTAATGATATGCCATAACAAATTTATTTGAAAATCCGACCAATAAAGATTCAAAAAGAGCGATTCTGAAGTAAAACGCTTGTGTGTATATATATATATATATATATATATATATATATATATATATATATATATATATATATGTATGTATGTATGTATGTATTTACATGGTCATGTATATACACATATGTGTACCCAGAGGTACTGTTGCAAAGTAATGTAATTAATATCCGAAAACAGTGAAACGTCATTGATTTTTATTAACGTCGTAAACGAGCGATAGTGTATCGTCTCGTCGAAATTGCGGACACATGAACCAGCGTCCGCAAGCGTACTACTAATACGATTACACCTGTTACACCATTAAAAGGATATTAACTGGTTTAAAATAAATTATCATATAAATACACGGGAGCGTAAGGTATCCCGTGAAGCTATCAGATATTAAATATATGCTCTGTATGTATATACGTAGCAGATTTATAATATATTCATATCGGATCGGCTTATTTCAGTAACACTGTCGGCCGACGTTCGATGTTATTCCACAAGGCTGTGGCTGTTGTTACACTACTACACGCTCCCATGTTTCGGTGTTGCCAATCTGTCATGTTTTTGCTATTTACATCTCCGTAGATATATATATATATATATATATATATATATATATATATATAGACTCAAAAAGGTCTTTCTATGTATATCACGTTCGAGAAATAAAGTAACGTTTTTAATTCACTTAAGCAGATTTCGTTGTTTATTGGAAGTGTACATAATTCTACAAAGTTAGTTTTCTTAAACAAACACAAGCATATAGATATTTAAAATGAAAATGTGAGTAGAAATATATATATATATATATATATATATATATATATATATATATATCCACCCACATTCTCAGCGGTAAATCCTAAGGTTTAACGGAGGATCGATAGTGGATTAATTCAAGAATTTTGAGGGTCAATACCTCTATACGTATAGTAATTTAATCCAGTATTTCATCTTATATATATATATATATATATATATATATATATATATATATATATATAAGATGAAGTATTGGATTAAATTACTATATATATATATATATATATATATATATATATATATATATATATATATTGAATCATTGCAAAAGTTTGTACACGATTTGAAATTGAAACTCAGGCGATTATTTTTCGAAAAAAAGCTTTCATTAATCAAATATTTATTCACCATCGTTTTATGAAATCATTTTCCAACGCTCAGGCAGCTGCTGGATTCCTCGTTCAGTAAAGCTGCGCGGTTTTTTTTGGCAAAAAAGGCGTTCAGACGGTTTTTTACTGCCTCCACGGTGTTAATTTTTTACCTTTTAAACTGTTCTAATGTAATTTGAACATACGTAATCGGAAGGTGCAATGTTTGAAAAATATGGTGGATTCGATATGATTTCCCATTTTAACTGGTTCAGTTTTTGCAGTCAGTTTTTCTGTATGTGGTTTTGCGTTGTTGTGGTGGAAGATGGCCTCTTTGTGATTGGTCACAATCGAACGATTTTCTTTAATTGATGCATTCACTTTGGTTAGTTATTGATAGTAATTCACCTAAGTAATCGTTTCGCCCTGTACGTACAGCTCAAATAAACAACTCCTCTGCAATCCCACCAAACACATAGCACCACCTTCATCGGATGCAAGCCAGCTTTGGCTACTGATTCTGCCCCTTCATTCGCTTGTTTCCACGTTCGTCTGCGTCGGAAGTTGTTGTACAGAATCCATTTCTCATCGTCAGTCACCAACCGATCCAATAAAGGCTCTCTGTTGACGCGTCCAAGTAAAGAAACTGCCGAAGAGATGTGATAAAACTTGTTTTTTTCAGACAACGAATGCGGCACCCACGTATCGAGCTTCAACGTAAACCCCAACTTCTTTAAATGCTAAAATGATGTCAACTTTGCGTGTCATTCAACCTCTTGCGTTGAAATTCGTGAGTTATTGTCAAATAAAGCGCGCACGACATCGTCGTCAATCTCAGTGGGCATCCAGAGTGGGGTTGAACTTCAAAGTTAAAATCATCAAGTCGAAATTTAGCAAACCATTTAATCGCAGTTCGAAGTGATGGTGCATGGTCCAAATAAAACTCCCAAATATTTTTCGTTGCTGTGCCAACAGTTACTCCTTATTGAAACTCGTACACCATAACGTAACGAAGGTGTATCTTTTCGTTATTGATTTTCAAAAACGTTTGCTTACACAAATCGAATCGAAACACATGCGTTTGATGCTCAAATGACAGCTGTGACCCTCACCTTTCTAACGATGTATAACATGAATACATTTCAATCACGAGCGCCGCCATGCTGCACTATTTAACACTTCCTATTCAATCGTATACGAACTTTTGCACTGATCCAATATATATATATATATATATCCATTTGCACGCCTATGTAGGCTCTCAGCAGACAACGATGATTTCTATCCAACACTCAGTTGTTGGCTGAGAACTGACATTGTAATTGTCTTTTTAAAAGTTAATTATCTGGTGCAAAGCTTACACCTGTTTCAAAAGTGGTATATTTATTTAATCATCAATACATTGGATACTGTTTTCATATTCATGTGAAACACATAAACTCTGCTTTGTTATTTTTACATTTAAAAATCAGTTAATTTTTTGACTTAACCGAAAATGGGGGGTAGTTCGCGCGACGTTTCAATTGAAAATATGTCATTATCACAAATAGAAGTGACAGTGATGATGAATTAGAACATAAAGACTTTCAATTTGTCTCTCAATGAAGATGAGGATATCTGTGGGATTCTGAATCTTTTCACTGGGTGCCACTCTGTGACAGCATTCACCGAACTCTTTAATTACTCCTCGTATGTTTTTTTTTTTGATTGAAAAAAAAATATAAAATGTATGTTAAAGAATTTCGTTCTAATTCAAAACATGTTTCCTAACTTGAATCATTTCTTTTATAAACTTGGATTATTCTAAGAAATAACGAAAATGAAATTGAAATAAAATTTCTTGTATGTAATTTTTGTATGTACAATAATTATTTTATAAAAAATCTAAAAAGAATATGTCTTACAATATAGAACAAGATTGCTTTTTGAATTATCTTTAATACATTAAAAATGTATTTATTCATATTGAACAAAGTTTCAATCTCATACGAAATGAATATATAAGTAAAATATTAATAATATATAAAATATAAAATTTATTTCAATCAAGTTTACATATTTAAAAAAAAACCCTTCTACCCAAACCAGACGTTACAAGAGCACATTTGAAACGTTGTATTTCATAAACAAAAAACAATATTTTTTCATTTATACACATCAATAAATTCCGTCCCAGACAACAAAAATAAATCTACTATTTCTGCACCAATTACAAAAACAGAACCGACAAGGATATATTTTTTTACACAATATAATTGCTCTCGTATTCCTTTTCATCGAAAATCTATTTTGTTTGTACATTTGAAATTCTAGAATATAAAGATATATCATTCCATCCGACGATAAAATTAAATTAAAACATATTTAAACACTTCAATGATTTAGTAGAAACGTTTCTCAAACTGGCAAAGAATATCGAATCGCTGTGATAGCTCAGATGAAACATATTTTATTGAATATTTATTTCACAATAGTCTATAAACGTGAAATATTTTAACATTTTTCATACCCTTATATATATATATATATATATATATATATATATATATATATATATATATATATATATTTATCGAAAGAACGAGCTATTGAACATGAGAAACTCCGAGCACGGGAACGAAATAACTTACATTATTCAAGGTTTTTTTAATGTCAGGTAAAATAACGCTCGCAGGTATAATTAGGCGGATTCTATAAATTTTTGTTATTCCGACCTCGAAAGAAAAACACAATGGCGAAAATATCGATTTTACATTATTTAAAACATCTACACGTTTGTGTCTCGTTCTGTATTATTTCCGAGCACATAGTGCTGTCACTGTCACACACACACAGGCACGCGTCATAACGACTTTATATACATATAAAAGTACACCCATTCTACGTGGGAACTTTGTATATTGTTTTTTCTATACTTCACAAAGCTCGTAAGCTCTGTCGTGTTTTTTTTACATCCTCGAGCATTGTATGTTCTTTTGTTAATTCGACGATCAGCTTAAATGGACTGTTATTTTCATTCTATTCTCGATACATACAGATCAAAAACATATATACATGTATATATATATATATACATACAGAGTGTACTTACGCTCCAACATAATCACCACCATTGTCTCTTTTCTTCAATTTCTTTATTCTATCAGTAAAGACATTTGGTGTTATAGCGATATTTCAGTATCTTCTGTTCTTTAACATCAAACTCGAGCACCCAGGTTCCTTCTCCGGTGAATGTGCACAGACGGTATAAATTGTTACGTTCAGTTTAATATCGTTACATATTTCCTGACAATTTTCATGCATTTAAATTGCATCTCTAGAATTAATATTCACCTCATCTTACGGCCACAAATCTTATCGCAGCCTAAGTTTGCTTAATTTATCTTCAGAAATCTTGAGTTTTTCAACAAGAGCAGCATTGTTTGAAACATACTGATAGTACCTGCACATTATTATTTACTAAGAGGCTGTGCCATTTTTGACTCATCTGCTCGTTCTTTCTTTTCTAGTTAAGTTAGATTTCCACCTGGTGCTATAGATTTTTGTAACTTTTCATAAATAATGATCATAATCAATTCCAAGTCAGTTTCATTTTTATAGTGACAATACCCCCTCGTAAAAATCTACATTTATCATGAACTGCGATTGAGTCAATTTAAACCCAATGTTGATAACAATGTGTTCAGATCAGTTTATTCCTGTTTTTATGTCAATTAAACGCCGCATTACCGTTCAGATTCAGAGAAATAATACGACTTTTGATATTCGGCATTAGATCCACGAAATCGAAAAGACTGAACGAAGACAAGTTTATAATAGTATCGAAAATTTGGCATGACTTTATTGCAAACGCACAAAGCTGATTATACACCTGGACAATATTTAACAATCGACGAGCAGCTTTTCTTTTCTGAATGCCGTTGCAGATTCACACAATTCATGAGCCCAAGCCAGATAAATACTGGATGGTTGTAGACAAAGAATCAAAATATATTGCGGATGCATTTTTCATATCTAGGCAAAGGTGATACTAGGCCGAACGACGAACTTCTTGGTGACTTTGTAATAAAAAAGTTGCTAGAGCCATATATGAACAAGGGTAGTAATATCACGCGTGACAATTTCTTTACGGTTCTATCTCTCTTTGAAATTTTGAGAAGCAAATAGTACGAGTCTTGTCGGTACCATGAACAAAACTTGCTAGAAAATATCAGTGTGTGTAAAACACGCGAAAGAGAATTTGTACAGCATACTGTTGCTAAAAAAAGATGGTATCTCTTTGATAGTTTATCAGAGAAAGAGTAACAAAAATATTCTTATTGTACTATGCATCCTGATGTGCAAATTGGGAGGATGAAAAAAGGTAGCCAGATACCGTATCATTTTATAACAGCTCTAAATATGGAGTTGACGTGGTGGATCAAATGACTCTCAAATACTCGGTAAAAGTTCCATACAGGCGTTAGCAAGTTCACACTTTCTATAACTTGCTTGGCTTGCAGCAATAAATGGCTGGATCTTGTATAATTCTCTGAATGAGAAAAAAATAACGGGTAAAAACTTGGTCACTGAATCAGAACCAAGCACAACGATTCGAGAGCTTGTACAAAAGTTAGACGTTGGTTATCCAACAGTTCTGGATTACTAGCTAGGAAAATCCAAAAAGAGAAAAATATATATGAATATAGAGGTAATAAACCGCATTTATTTTTCTATCAACCTAATATTTTAATATCATTTTGGTTATTGCTCCTGTAAAAATAAATTGCAAATTGAAAACTGAGAAAAAAAACTATTCGTAAAATATAGATGACTAAGAATTCATCGACTTATTCAACGTTCTAAAAAAGACATACTTTAAATGTAAAAATATGGCATATAAACTCGAATCTGACGGTACGCCTCTCTGCCAGATTTCTATTTGCGACAATCTCTTCATCTTCTGCGAATTTCCTGAAATTGAATTTATATAGTTTCAGCCGTTTACCGCCTCAGGGGGTGTCGATCGCCGTGACATATCCTTCTGCTCGAACGTTATGATTTAATAAGTCAAGAGTATGTCCACGTCTGGGTCAGGAAAATACATTTTAAATCTGTAATCTTATTGGCCTCGATCGATTCCGTAGTAGCATGCACGGTCATGTATATGTGTGTGTATGTGAGTGACAGAGAAATAGTAGAGTCGATAGGTATGTCAACGTGTATTTCAGCTAATATACGAACGAGTATATGTGTGTGTGTGTCGAGTAAGCTTCATGACCATGAATGACGCTTTTGCCAGGGCTTCTTTCAGCTTATTTGCATTTATATTGAACAATTTCGTTAATCCTATAAATGTGTAACGCCCGTCTTTCTTCCGCTCGATTTTATAAGCAGATAAAATACGTATTACGTATGTCCTATCTATATTTATATCCCAGACCGTCCGATAATTATTTGAAGGATTTTATTACATTGACAATTCATGACAAATGTATAATAAATGGTCTAATTTAACGGACAATGTGTGCGTATTTCGTGACGTTCTCGAATATATCATGATATCTTTCGAGTTTGACAGCAGTGAGTGTATATACGTGTATTTTCCATAATAATGATCATATAAATTTAAGATCGTGCAGTAAATTGCTGACATTAGAGATCGATGTTTTTATAAATTGAGGTCTTACATTTTTGATGATGCAGAGTAAAGAAATATAATGGTTATGGATTAGTTTTTATTTAACCATTTGAATTGAAATTTGAATTATGTATTTAAAATGTATATTTTCTTCTCTAAATCAACAATTGATGTATGATGGAAGCGATGAAAAAAATAATAATGGAATATTCTATGAAAATATAAACTATTGAAATAAAAATGTGTCCATGAAAATGTTTTCTTTTCTTTGTTAATATTAGTTTTAAGTACAAACAAAGGAATAGAAAAATATGTATTGTGCTCATCGTTTTTTAATGTATTACTTGTTTATTTAATAAATTTTATTGACAAATGACTTTTCCATTCGCTCCATAAACTAGACAAAAAGTTTGACAAAAATATTCAATAATTGGTTACTGATCATTTTTAATTGTTATTTATGCATATTTTAATGACGATGAGATAATTCTCAGAATGTTAAAGTACAGAAAAATCTCTTTTCTTTACCTTCAAGCTTATTTGAGTGACAAATTCATTTGCGACAGTGAATTTAGTACCAAAACCAAATTGTGTTTGTTCAGGTTGTATGTTAGTTTTTCGATTTGAGGCTTAGGGTGCTTTTTAATGTTATTTCTTTTTAACGCTACTTTTATGTTACATTTTGAACTATTTTTTTAAAAAAAAACATTTTTTCAACGAAATTTTGTAGAAAAGTGGCATGCCCAATAAAAGAATTCGTCAAAAAAAAGAAAATGAGAAACTCTCCCAGTTAAGTCATACAAAAAGATATTTATGCCACTTGGCTTATAAAAACGAAAAACTTTAAAATTTAATAAGCCAATAAAATAATGTCGTATTTATTAGGTTGGTAGAAAAAAATGCAGTTTATGACCTACAAATTCATATATATTTCTCTCAACTAATAATTAACTTTATTACTCGAAATAAGCGCCATTAGACTTGACACATTTTTACCAATTAATTACAAGTTTATTTATTACGGCGGTGTAAATTTTGGCAGTAGTTTGGTTGTTGAAGACCTTACCCTGTAAAGTTATCGAAATGCTTAAACAAGTGATAACCTATTGGCAAGATATCTGGAGAGTATAGTGGATGAGGCAATGTTTCATATCCCTATTCATTCAATTTTGAAGGGTCAATCGTACTATGTGTGGTCGTGCAGTAGGATTGGACCTTTTCGATTGACCAGTGCGGAGACCAGATGTCGCAGTTCTTAGTGCATCTTGTCAATTTTTTGACAATAACTCTCATCTGTATTGGTTTTGCCAGGATCCAAAAAAATTTAGTGGATTATACCGATCTCAGACCACCGAACAGTTTCTTTTGGTGTAATTTCGCTTTCGCTAAGTGCTTTGGGGGCTTCATTTTTGTCCAACTATTGTCCAAACCGCTTTCTGTTATCATAAAGAATTCCACTTTCATCGCACGTTACAATACGATCCCGAAATGAATCGTTTCTGTTGTGTAGAAGAAGCACAGAACAATCTTCGTAAAGGTGATTTTTTTTGAGTTTTGTTTAATTCGTGCGGCATTCATTTGTCAAGCTTTTTTGATTTTCCTAGCTGTTTCAAGTGGTCCAGAACTGTTGGATGACTAACGCCTAACTTTTGTACAAGCTCTCGAATTGTTGTATGGTTCTGATTCATCTAACGCGTTCAGTTGGTCGTCATGAACTGAAGAAGGAAGTCTGTGACCTTTTACATTTTCAACACTCGTCCCTAGCACGAAAATTTTGATGCACCATTGTACAGTATGATGAATCATTTATTAACAGTACCCACACCAAAATCATCGTTTAGTTTACGAGCAGTTTCTGCTGCTTTACCACCCGTTTTGAACTCAAACAAAAATTGCTCTTATTTGATCCTTTTCCATCTTTAATTCAATAGCCTAATTTCAACCAAAATTAATAATAAATTCACAGTCGATGTTACCGAAAAACACACTTTAAAATGTTATTAACATAAACACGATGAAATGATACTTTCATTGAAAAAAACTAAGGTTAGAATTAAAAAAAAACACAAAAACCTCAATTATTTTTCTACCAACCTAATAGTTTAAAACAGAAATAAAATTAAATGCGTTATTTATTTCATTTCCTCTAATTACGGGTCTGTAACTTTCAGTTAGTAAGATAGTATGAAATAAACATAATAAAAAATTGATGAAAAATCATTTCTATGACATGTATTGTACTTAAAAAGTATATAAAGAGATTAGGTATCAATTTAAAATCATTTTTTAAAACATAATTTAGATATATTTAAATATAGACAAATATTCTTTGTTCCATATTTTACTTTACTATCACTTATAATGTTTTTCACATAAACACAATTATAGTTATTTTTTGTTATTTGTATTCCTGCAGATCCGTTACTTCCGTAATCCTGTTATTGTTTGAATAGCTTTGTATATACTAAAGCATACCGACGAGAAACAATAACAGGGTTATAAATACAATTTACGATTTTGAAAATATTTTCTTTTTCTCTCTGAATACTTGAAAATTTTCACATTCCCTAGCGGTCGAGCTGCGCAGTTTAGGAAAAGTTGCTTTAAATATTCATTTACTAACTAATGTCTTTCTTTTTTGAAGATTAAAGTAAAATATTTTCTTGTTTCGTTCTTCTTTGATCGAAAATAATTACATATTTTAATAAACTTGCGTTCAAATAATATGAAATATATGCTAATTATATATATATATATATATATATATATATATATATATATATATACATATACGAATTTCATGTAAAATGAACTTATCCATTGTGCAGTATTCCATTCAGTTAGAAATATCGAGAAAGTTTGAAATTTCGCGCATAGTTTTCGAAACAGGCGTCAGAGTACTTTTCTATTATGGGATGGAGGCGTAGAATACTTGGAAAATTATAACTTCCGAACGTTTTCTTTAACGAAATGTCGCAAGTTTCGCATTTTAATCGAAAAGTTATTCGGAAATCGATGGAAATTTAACAAATCAAAAATTATATACTGAAAATTAAAACCATTTTCTTTGAAAGTCTCCTTTTTAAAATATAACTAATTATATATATATATATATAATTTGATCATTCGTCGTTTAAAATTTTTGTTCTGATACTTTTTTACATCTTTACATCAAATCAGTACATGGTTTACTATAGAAATCTTATAAATCTATGAACAGAAAACAGTATTTTTTATGTCTTTTTGATGAAAAATAGATGAGAGATTTAGAACCAACTCTTTTATATCTCACTTTAAAAACGAAACACTGTAATTAAATAATCATTATATAAGGAAATTGTACAAAATTAATTTAATTTCATCAACAGAATTAAAGCTCGAGTGAATGCGAGAATGGTGACCGTAACCTTCACATGTGTTTAACTTCATTCATAAATTATTATCTTTGTACTCGAGAAGTTTTACACCAATTCTATATATATATATATATATATATATATATATATATATATATATATATATATATATATATATATATATATATATATATATGTTGAATTTGACGTTGTTTATTCAATTTATAAATAAACCGAGACGGAGACATCATGAAAGGTAGGCAGAGAGATCGGTCGGTCGGTAGGCATCAAGTGGCGGATGAAAACCGTATTTTCAGAGACCCTATAATTTTTTATTCATGAGACATATTCACTTTTAACCTCTGAAACTTTGTGAAACGTCCCGATTCGTCGATTTCGTTCTATTCATTTTCTCTGTTCTTCCGCCGCTTTGCGCCTCTGTTGCATTGACGACAATCTTTTACGTGATTTATGTTGAAATGAAAACACACACACACACACACATATATATATATATATATATATATACATATACATACGTCTGGATGTGTGTGTGAGAAAGTCCACTCGCTCACTCACTCACTCGATATATACATACTGTGACACAGTTGCGTGACTTGCTAATCAAAATTCAAAATCATGTAGTTTTATGCAAATATCTTTTATTCCGTCGTTGTTCGTTAAAATTCTGGAATATGATACGTGGCTGTTAAACACACATCTGTATGATGATTTTTCGTCCCTTATTTAATGTAATCGATTTATTACAATTTTCTTTATCGATTCAGAATCTTATTTGAATATTAATTTTGAATGATACGTTTCTTTTTATTTGACGGGACCATCCCTTAAATTATTATTATTATATTAGAGAGCAAAAGAGTGTCGTGAAAGCAAAATTATTCGAAATTTTAATTTTTCAGTCGTACAAAAAAGTAACGGGTGAAAAATAAAAATATGTTTGATTGTGTTTTGTTTTCTTCCAAAATAATGAAGACTGAAAATTAAAAATAATATTTGCTCTATATATAACTCAAATTATTTAAATAATAATTTTTTATTTTTTTTTCTTTCTAACGCCAAATTAATTAGAAGGAACCTAGAACCAAACCATGTTAAGCGTTTTCGAAAATTCCTACGATTTTTAGTAGCAGCGTTTAATGGGTTAAGAAATTAACAATCATTCAATATTATAGAAGTAGAAAATAAAAATTTAAACTTACTTCTATTGTCCGCAAGATTTTTAAAGCTTTCATTCATGTCATTTTTCGTATAGTCAAAAAAAGTCAGCGATTTCCAAGAACCACACTAAGAATAAGATTAAAAAATAACTAAGCCACATTTGGTATGAAGACTATATGAGACATACTTAATCACTTTCTCTCCTTCTCTATCTATCTATCTATCTATCTATCTATCTATCTATCTATCTATCTATCTATCTATATATATATATATATATATATATATATATATATATATATATATATATATATATATATACACATACATATATGTGTATATTTATGTATATATCGATCGATCATGTGTATGTGTATAATGTTCTTCAAAGTCACAACTTTCCATAAACATCTCATGTTTATTTCCAACTGATTACGAAATACGAACGTAGAGTCGAGGAGGAAAATATGGTACGTACTGCATGTCAGATACGAAGCGCTTACTCAGAGCTTTAAGCTTTAAGGGACGTCTTTATAGTTCCCGCAGGTGTAACAAAATATGTGTTCGGAAAAAATAAGTTACGACCAGTGCGTAAGAGGCGACCGATAAAGACATGATAAGCGAGAATAACACGTCCGTCTTACTGAAGAACGAACGGACAGACAGTGGAACAAAGAACACGTATGTGAAGAGAGAACGAACGTGATTTGTTTTATTTTTATTTCCGATGCGACACTGGTCACGTTCCGCCATGTCGGATCCTGTTACGTACTATAAAGATGCATTTACGATTTATGCCGGGATTATGTCATTATCCGAGAGACTGGAGCTAAGGAAAAGGATGTCAGGGTGTAATTGCATATTAATAAATGACATTCTTGGAAATATAAACGAGCTTTTTTTCTACATTTTTTTATGCTCTGAAGTTGATGACGGTCACGTGTTTTATACTGGAACATTATTTTGTACGTTTATTTTCACAACAGAAAGTTATTTCTACAGTATAAAATACACAACTTATGTACTTTACATGTACATACAAATTAACTTTATATCAGAAAATCAAATAAACGGAATTGTAAAAATCTTTACAATTAAATTTTTGGCACTGTGGCTAAATTAACTTTCGAAAATCACAGATAATACCCTACAATATTTTTTATAAAAATATTCAACAATTGAGGCCAACAATAGGACGCTTTCATGGACACTCTGTAGCCCGCCTCACTGAACTGCGACATGCTACACTTTTGAGAGGAGAGAATGAAAATTTATCCATTTTTTTATGGAAAATCCATAATCCATGAGACCTTCAGGATATTTTCGAAACATAAATCATGACATTCTTCCAGATACACAACAAAAGATTCAACAGCTATTGGTTGAAGTGAATACAAATGTCTAAAAATAACGTACAGCATTTCATTCCTGATTTATGTAAAATGCTATCTGCATCCTTAACCTATCGGAAGCTGCGTCCGGAACCTAACTCTGCATCGAAACTTTACCCCTAAAGTAGCTCGAAAAGCTTGTTCCCCGAATCTTACCGGTGAGCAAGCCGAAAATAATAACGCATTGATATATTCACTACAAAAGTATAATTTACAGAATCTGTGTAACAAGTACAAGAAAACTTGGTTTTTGAATGTGGATGGTTAGGTCTCCAAGGTTCAGGTTCACGATACGTGGACTAGTTAAAGGACTTAACCTTGTGTTGCAACTAGAACTATGCAATCTTTGTCTTTCCGTATATCATAAAACATACAGCTTCTAGTATATCCCTAGAAAACTCTACTAGCTATGTATCATGAGTTGAGGATCGAGTTTGATAAATAGTACATCAGAATGAAGGCTACCTACATCGATCAGCACAGCCAGAAGATGATTTGTCAGTTATTTAACTGGTATCAAACCATAACTCTACACCTAAAGTTCTCCATTATAAAGTCTTTTCTTTTAAGTCAGCTATCATCAAAACTACTACAAATATCATCATCTTGAAGTATGCATTTCAGGCTTTATACTCAACACCCTGGCATTAGATATTCGATTATCTGAAGCAGTAATATGGTATAATAGAATTCAAAAAAAAAATACTTTTTGTTGATTTTGTACGCAGTAGTACCACAAATTAAAAAAATAACCAAAAAAAAGAATAAGCAATTCGAAATGATTGAAAATACACGAATTACGCCGAGTCGTTTGATAAGTTTGGTAAATTTCTATGAAACGACGTCATAAATCATTTGGTAAGGTCACGGCTATCAAGTGTCACTTTTCAAACTAATTTTGGCGAAATTTCAGCCAGAAGCGATGCGCTGTTCACGTTCTACAGATGTTCGAAGCGAACAAAATGGAAAAAACGAGTTCAGCATTTCAATTTAAAAAAAGTGGACGGCCGCCCAGATCAAAGCGAAGTTGGATGAAGTTCATAGGGACTCTGCACCAGCGTTGAAGACTGTTTATTTTTGGAAAAATTAGTTTAAACGTGGTAGAACATGTACTGAAGATGAGCCGCGCTCTGGACATCAGTTGAGGTCACCACGACGGATATCGTTGAAAAAATCTATGATATCGTTATAGAATACCGCTGAGTGAACATGCACGAGATTGCTGTGACTGTAGGCATCTCAACTGTATAAGTGCACAATATCCTGTACTAAAAATTGTACATGAAAAAGCTATGTGTGCGATGGGTGCCGCGATTGTTGACTGTCGACCAAAAACTAACACAAAAGAACATTTCAACTCAGTGTTTGGCAATGTTAAATCGCAATCCGCGGACCTTTTTGCGTCGGTTCGTTACCGTGGATGAAACATGGATCCGTCACTACACACATGAATCGAAACAGCAGTCAAAGCAGTGGACTACTACCTACGGAATACTGTGAAAGTGCGCTGAAGAAGCGAAGCTCGTTTTGTCGACTGGAAAGGTGAGGCAGTGGGCAAAGAGTCATCCTGATCGACTATTTAATGAAGGAGAAAACGATAAGAGGATCTTATTATGCAACATAATTGGACCGTTTGAAAGAAGAGCTGAAACAAAAACGGCCAACATTGACGCACAAGTACTCTTTCACCAGGACAAGGTGCCTACCAATCGACCGTCGCAATGGCAAAATTACACGAATTAGGCTTCGAATTGATTCCTCATTCACTCTGTTCTACAGACTTGGGCCCATGCGACTTCTTCCTCTTCCCAAATTTTAAAATTTGGTACAGTGGGAAGAAATTGTCGTCGAATGAGGATGTTATCGCTGCCGTCAATGCATACTTTGCAGACTTTGAGAAAAGTTACTTTTCCGACGGGATGAAAAAATTGGAAAATCTCTGGACCGAGTGTATAGCCCTCAGTGGAGACTATGTTGAGAAATAACAATTGATTTTTTCCTCAAAAAAAAAAACGGTATTTAACTTGCTTTTTCACTATACTTATAACACGACCCTCGTATATATAACGTTAAAGAAAACAAGCAATAAATTAAACCCGTTAAAACGTTTTGACAGAAACGACGACGTACAAAAAAATCATCAAACAAAGCATATTCATTAATTGCTGACTTTTAACAGCATTTATTATTCTGTGACAACACGAACGAAATAAACAACAATAACAATCTTTGATTGTAGCTGTGTGTCAGTCAGAGATCGAACAAAAAAATCTTCATTTTCTCTGAACGTCACGACACTCAGTCGCCGTACGTACAAACATGCCGTGTCTTGTTCCTTGTCGCTTTCTGTTAGATTTATCGAACACGACGTATGTATTTCGCGATGCGGAAACATGATTTTCGTGTTAAGACTTATTGGTTCTGTACAGTAGTGGCGAGACGATGAAAACGTCACCGACGCGTTCTGTGTGTACTGTCAACTTGTCAATATTTAACATCGAAACACTAACATTCGATGTTTACTTTTTGCCTGTTGAATCCGTTGCTGTACAGCATCGAACGCTTTCTGTCTACAGGTCGGGCATATATATATATATATATATATATATATATATATATATATATATATATGCACATCTATATTTATGCCTTGGGATCATTGAAAAACCCCTCACAAGTAAGACTGAAATACTTAAACTATATGTGCTGGCTTTGTAGAACATGTCATATAACTCCATTCCTCACAGACTCCATCATCTCGCGAAATTATGAATATGTAGTGAACAGATTAAAAGATTATTCATGACAAGTTCTAAATAGTATTAATTATTTCAGTTTAGAGTACTGAATTATAAATTTCATAAAAGAAACTTCGGTTAACATGATTATATATTTATAACGAATCTTGATGATGTTGGACGTTTATTTCCTATACTAAACTTCTCGGCTTACTTTAATGCGTTTCGATGTTATAAATTCCGTTTGAAGATTAAGATGTTAAAAGTTTTTTCTCTCGAGCGCTCTAATTAAACTTAGACTTTCTTTAATGAACATTGTTATAACAGTAAAAACTTGCATATTCTTATAAATCGTCAGAAAAAAATATAACAAATGTATATAGTTTTAAAAATAACAAAATCAACACTGAAACGCTTGATAATATAAATTCAAATAAAATTTATAAACATCCATCTTTTAGTCATTGTGTTTCATATTCATTACACGATACTAGATTGGTAGAAAAATAATTATAGTTTGTGTACCCATTTGTCAAGCTTTTTTTGACTTTCCTAGCTGCTTTAAGTGTCCATTACGGATTTAAACCATTTTATATTAGTAAATTGGTAGATTATGGAGCATAACAATTTTAAATTAAATTTAAAATTGATGCCCTCTACTAATAAAGAAAACTGTGTGTGTGTGTGTGTATGTATATATATATATATAATGTTGGTAGAAAAATAATTACGGTTTATGACTTTCAAATGCATATACATTTTTTTCAATTAATTATTGTAAGTGGTCTAGAACTGTTGGATGACTAACGCTTAACTTATGTGCAAGTTCTTGAATTATAGAACTACCATTGCATCGTACGTTGCTTAACTGTACCCACACCAAAAGCATCGTTTATTTTACGAGCAGTTTCTGCTGCTTTACCACCCGTTTTGAACTCATACAAAAAATTGCTCTTTTTCGCTACTTTCCCATCTTTAATTCAGTAACCTGATTTGAAGCAATATTAATAATAAAATAAACGTGGACGTTATGAAAACACAGAACGGAAACTGCACTTTAAAATGATATTAACATGAACACGATGAAATGACACTTTCACTGAAAAAATTCAGGTTAGAAATCAGAAAAAAAAACTTTAATTATTTTCCTACCAACCTAATATTTTTTATCTCTGATTAATTATTATTCACTCAAAACTTCAATACTCTTCTCTAAACATACATTTCGTACAACCTCGATTTTATAAAAAGCCCATCAATCAATGTCTAAAATGACAAAACTACAAATAAAGGATTAATATATCAATCAAATATATTAATATTTGATTTGAAATCTATAATAAATATCAAATGAAATTATATAGTGAATTGTATGAATTTGTATGATTTGTTATCCAAAATTAAAACCAGTAGAAAAAAAATTAAACGTTACTAAATAAAAAAATTGAATGTATTTATTCATTATACAGATATAGTGATATTATTCATGTTCAATATATTTAAATTGATCAGAAAAAAATAAAGTGAGTAAAAGAACTGAAGCTTTTATTGTTTACTACCTTAGTAGTCAATTAATTATTCGATCAATGAATGAATACGAATTTAAAAATAAAGAACTTCTGTACATTTTGTATTAAACAGAACACTTTAGTTCAATACTTTAAGTGAAATAATACAAAAATGGATGGAATAGTTAAGACAGAAAAAGAAAATTCACAACGTGTGTTTATACATATATATATATATATATATATATATATATATATATATATATATATATATATATGTATATATATATAATATCTAGAAACAATCTAACACGAATGAATCGAATCAAAGAATAATTTCTATAAAATTACAAGCGTCAATAATACATTATAAATTAAAAAAATATGCTGTAGTTAAAAACGATAAGTACCTGAAATATCTTTTGTTATAAAAATTTTCTTTACGAATTCAAATAAAATCTATTTTTCGATAAAATTTTCTTTTCAAGAAAGCATCTCCTGAAATCATCCAAATGTTACAATTTGAAAATGCATACAGATCGTAAATTACATGGAAGCTAATACTTTACAGATGGATAAAACCGAAAAGTTCTATAATAAATTCAAACAACTAACTGGATTGCAATAAAAATAAACGAAAAACTTGACACCGAGAATTGAAAATTTGATGCGAATTACGAAAAACTAAAAAAAATACTATGAATTATACAACCAATTACCAGAGAGAGTAAAAATACTACGAGAAAAAATTTATAAAAGAGGAAAAACAAGAGTTCAAGAACATTCTTGAAGAAACTAATTTGCAAAGGAACATTCTGGATAATCAAATTAGAAAAACCAACATACTAATTTACAGTATAACAAAAGTAGCTGAAGAAAGTTCGAAAAAGACAGAAACAGTAATTAAAGATGTTTTTAAAACGAAATTAAAAATCAATTTCGAAGACATGAATGTTACATACTCGGTAGAAAAAACGAATAAATAGTTTTGAAATGTGCTACATAAAAGACTAAACAAAAATTGTAAATAATTTTCATGTACAAACATGTACGTTAATGAACACTTAAGTGAAAGAGATGTAATAAAGAAGAAACATGCAATAACTGAAAAGGTACCTTAACTAATCTATAAATTAAAAGAAAACATCAAAAATTAGAAGAAATATGGACAATTTTATCCATATTATCTATGGACGATACATTGTACTTTGTAGAAGACTTGAGGAACGTAACCACAATCGAAAATAAGCAAATACAATCAGATGACGACGCAGTTGTAAATCATAATATAAAAACAACACTAGAATCCAATAAAAACAACTAATTCGTGAAAAAAAGGAAATTAACAAGGTATTGAACATAAAAATTCTAGGGAATCGTAAGGGATTTGAAAAGTGTTTCAACCCAAGTAAATAATAAATTCTAATTCCAATCTTAACATATTGTGTTTGAAAGTGTAAGGTTAAAAAACTCTGTCAATAAGAAAATTAAAAAAAAATTCTCCAGCAACTGTCGTTCTAGAAATTCTAAAAATAAAAAAAACATCAACAGAGATAATTATTACAGCGATTTACAGAGATAATTTTGTTTCCTCACAAATTATTATTTACAAAGAAAAAAACAGAGCTTTTAACGACTCATAGTAAAATTATTATCATAATAAAAAGACAATGAAGTAAAGTTTTATTTATAATAAGCTAAATACTGTATACAAAAAACTACGAAAGTATATCAAAACTATAATCTAGGTATAAATTAGATAGTAATAAACTAGATAATAAATTAGATAATCATTGGAAAATAATTTTTATTTTCTGAATTCTAACCTAATTTTTTTCAATGAAAATGTCGTTTCATTGTGTTCATATGAATATCATTTTAAAGTACATTTTTCGATCTGTATTTTGGTAACATCGACTTTCGTTTTATTATTGATTTTGCTTCAAATTGGGCTATTGAATAAAGATGGAAAAGAAGCAAATAAGAGTATTTTTGTATGAGTTCAAAATGGGTGATAAAGAAGCAGAAACTGCTCATAAACTAAACGATGTTTTTGGTGTGGGTACTGTTAAGAAAAGTACGGTTCAATGATGGTTCCAAAAAATTCATGCTACGGATGAGAGCCTATGGTCGTGGGCGTCCTTTTTCAGTGTATAGCGACCAACTAAAGGTATTAGTTTAATTAAAACCGCGCACAATTCGAGAGCTCGCACAAAAGTTAGGAGTTAGTAGTTAGTCTAACAATTCCGAACCAGTTAAAATAGGTAGGAAAATCAAAAAAGAGAAAAATGTATATGAATTTGAAGGTCATAAACCGAAATTATTTTTCTAACAGCCTAATATATTAAATGTGTTATTATATAAATAGAAAGATTATTAAGAGGAGAACACGACTAGTGAATTAGTCCTAAACTGATCAATAATACAACAAATTTGATCAATTAAATTTATAAGTTAATTTTCTATAAAATAAATCTATATCCGGCACATTAGATCAGAACGACATTATTTAGAACCCGAATTTGTTATTATTTATTTATTCTTTTTAAAATAGAAACATCTTTTATTATGATATCGTGGATACGAATTAACCTACTTTTTTATTATTTTATTGTTTACCAGGATTATAAAACATATTTATTTATAGAACGTACTGTAAAACTTTAAATAGAACTTTCTGTGGATAAAAATTCCTCATTAAAATAGATAACAAACTGAAATAAATTTACAATTCATTCGTGCAATAAACGACGAAAAATATGCCTGAAACTTTGCTTAGATCTGAAATTAGTGTTCGCGAACAGCTTTATGACTTTAAGTTCTCGACAATAAGCTTTTATATAGTTCTTCCACGTCTAATAAACGTGTCAGTATTATACGTTTAACTCAATCTGTTCAACACACCAACAGATTTAATTACCTAACTCTCGTGATGACTTATCAATGTCAATTTCGACCTACATTTCTTACGAGCAGATTCTAACGTGAAACAATTATATATATATATATATATATATATATATATATATATATATATATAATTTAAAAATATCTATGTTGCTATATTAGGAAAACCGGCCTAGCACTTTCGTTCCTTCCATCCAATACGTTCAGCTCGCATTTCGCAGTATACGAAGCGAAATTGAAAGTCGACAAGTAAACTTGACACAGATCAATGTTGTAGACGTCACCGCGGCATGTCAATTTTCTTCGTGTGCGCGTTCGACGACGCGGATAAGACATGAGAAACGTCTCGTACGAATCGCTTCGGATGCGTCGAAGTGCGCGGGAACCGGGAGCGTTAATTTTCATATCAGTGAAGACAAAAAAGGATCAGTTCGAGATTTATTGTGCGAGATAATTAATCTTCATTATCGTATGATGTATGTGCGTGCGTTTACCATCCGAGCGTGTTAATTAATCTTTAGATAAATGATCGGGCGTTATGATTTCAGCGGAAAAACAAACACGACACAGTCACTTTAATGTATAAATTTGTTCTATACTTCGATAGAACTGAAAGTGTTATACATATTTTTTAAACATAATATTTTTACGTTAAAGACTTTTATTTTATTGTTACTTCTAATAGGGAGCTCTACCCCCTACGCGGTACACTTTCCGAGAACCGCGGGGCTCCGCCCCCGCTCACTTCGCTCGTATTGTAAATATTCGTTCAATAAAATAAATATATATATAAATATATATATATATATATATATATATATATATATATATATATATATATATATATATATATATATATATATTAGGTTATTAAGTATGAATATCCGATTTCATTAAGTACTAAGTTTAACGGCTACCATCTCTGACATTTCCTGTTTTTTATTTTTTTTTAATTGTAAAGGTATACATCGTCATTCTTTCAAACACACGTTTTGGCGTTAATATTCAATTAATTTTTAAGGTAATTTTTTTGAAACCATGGATAAGTCAAAAATTCTTGTTAATTTCGAATATGAGTTCCATCGTAGAACGAATGCAGCGCAGATAGCTCGAAATATAAACAAAGTGTTTGGGAAGGATGTAGTTAATGAACGCGCAGTAGGTCGACGGTTTGATAAGTTCCGTTCTGATGATTTTGATTTTGAAAATGAGCCACTTGAATGACCTGAGACCAATGAACAGATGGGATAAGGATATTAAAAACTTTATTGGAAAACTGTGGAAAAGAGAGGCACTGAATCGAACAAAATGGAAAATCATGGAAGAGGCCTTTATCCAGCAGTGGATTGACAGATAATTACGTTAATTAAACAAATAATTACGTTAATTAAGAAAACGTTTACAACAAGTACAAATAGTACAGTATAATAAGTAAATTATAATCAAAAAGTATTAAAGTAGCTAAATTTTGCATCTATCACGTTTAAATTTTATTATTAACCTGTAAAATAGTGTGAAATATGATATGTTAACGAAATTAAAAATATATGTAATTTCAATATAGAATATAATAATAATAAATACAAAATCTCTACACGTATTTCTTAAAAAGAAATCGACCACTTTTTGAAATTTTACATAATATTTTTTTTATATATAGATAGAGATTATGTTGAGTCGAAGGAATAGCTATTGCGCTTGCAGTACATGTTGGGTTGAATCAAACTTTAAACACTGTGCATTCTGCTTCATAAATATCTAACAGTGGGTGTTGAAAACGATATCAATATAAACTGAAATTATTAAGTACGTTCAGACAACCATAACTGTTGACTCTATTCAGTTAACAAGCTGACTGCACTGTATATCAACAGTTAAAATTACACTGAATAGACAGACTAGACTAAATTAAATTGTAACGAACAAATATCGTTATAGTCCATGTAGGTTGTATAACAGACCAGAATAGATAATTCACTATTAACCATTTCGCTACGACGGGCGACTATAATCGCTTTCCACGAAACACCATTTATACACGACGAGCGACCATAGTCGCCCGTCACGAAACTCCGTACATTTTTACACTGTACATGCAGTTTCGATAGATAAATATTTTTTACACAACATATTTGTTTCTCAGTTATTTTTTTTATTTATAGAACATAGTGATAACCGTATCCTCAGTCAGTTGTAAGCCTGATGTGTCGGAGGATAGAGACAAAGGTGTGTTTTATTATTTTTCTAATTTTTATTTTTTTCTTATTTTGATACATTTTTACAGATTTTATCCTTTCCCCAAAATGATCAAAAATAACAGAAATGAAAGTAATAAAGCAATATAAGGAGTAAAGCAAGTATAATAAGGAGCAATCGGAAGACGATA
Source organism: Acanthacorydalis orientalis (assembly GCA_034766995.1). Taxonomy (NCBI): domain Eukaryota; kingdom Metazoa; phylum Arthropoda; class Insecta; order Megaloptera; family Corydalidae; genus Acanthacorydalis; species Acanthacorydalis orientalis. The sequence goes on along the minus strand of CM068315.1, from coordinate 39,296,929 downwards.
TAATTAACTCATTATTGGCACAATAAAAGCAAAATTAATAATAAAACCAAAGTGGAGATTACCAAAATACAGACCGAAAAATGCACTTTAAAATGATATTAACACGAACACGATGAAATGACACTTCCATTGAAAAAATTACGGTTGGAATTCAGAAAAAAACGTAATTATTTTCCTACCAACCTAACAGATTAAAAATATTTAAAAGGAAGGCATTGGATCTTACAAAGTGGAAGAATTAGAACAATTTATTCAGCAATCAATTGTTAAAATCAGAAGAAGACGATGATGATTAATAGTATATAGGGATCGAAAACCTCAGGTGAGAAAAAAGATAACATTTTTGTATCAATTCATTCACTTATGCTCATTGGATGGATTGATTGATTTAAATTGATATTTTTACCAGACGATATAATAGTTTAACCAAAAAATAAGGTTTATATATGTACAAACGTTGTTTAAAAATATTTCGGGTACTCAATATGATGCTTTTTTTTAAACCCCTTGGCTATATTTTAACAGTTGGGTTTTTTCTAAATTCGTTTATTTACAGATATTTAACTCAGTATTTCTTTGCGTTTCAATCCGTTTGTCTTCGCTTTTCATTTTAAAAAATTCAACGGAATTTCCCTTCTTTTCTTCGATTATTAAAGTTCATTGTTTTTGAAGAGAAATCTCTTTAACTCTTTCGATACTACTGATGATTATAGTCACCCATCATCGAGCATGTTCTCTGTATCCTACCGGTGACTATAGTTGTCCGTTAAAAGTTTGCATTGATTCACAACTTTAGTCGAACATATCATAACTTGTTATCTCCATCGCAATCGACTTCATTTGTTTTATAATTATTGTATTTTTGTCACGGCCACTCTGTACAAAAACGATATGAGGATCAGTGCTACAGTAACGTTTCGACAGTGTATTAAAGATAACATAAGATTTTATTTCGGCAAAGTATCTGATGGTATGTAGTTTTATTTCTTACGTTTTCATTTCATTATTAATTTCTTTCATTATTTTTTTCTCTACATGTGTAATGTAAGTGTACGTTCGCGTCGTAACAGGCCCATACAATAATGCCGTATTCGAAATTCGAGTACCCGTACAACGGAAACATAGTTGCGAAGGACATGAAAGGGTTAAGCTAACAAAACTACGCGTGCAGAGAATCGAGGCTTATGACTCATACATCTGAAAGTTCCTGACAATATCGCAGATCTAGAATTATTACCAAGAATAAATACTAATAATAATACCAATACTAATAATAATAATACCAAGGTATAATACTTTTTCTTAATTCCTAGCTGGTTTACTTCTCTTTGTTTGATTACTAGAATTCGACTATTCTTGAAGACACCCTTATAGTGATATGAATTACCAATATTCGATGGAATACAAATTTGTATTAACTGGTACTACAGCAAGTGATATCGTTTTATGACATTTAGTAAACACAACTTGCACAAAAATGACCGAAAATATAACAATAAAACAAATGGATATTACTTCATGACAATGTACTTGTTTACAATTCCATAATTGTTTATTTCTTAACAAATAATGAAATAACGGTTGGTGGTGTTTTAGAGCGCTTCGATAGCTAAGGTCATTAGTCCCCGAATACAAATTATAATTAAAAAACTCACCCTATTTGTGCACTTGCGTTCGAATCACTCCCTTCATTCTAAACACTACAGTATGAGTGCTAAACGGTTAAAAATAATATTTTTCTCAGTGAGAGATAAAAAACACATATGAAGGAAATGGACTGGCAAAATACCTAATCTTGATGGGAAAATACGTATAAATTTAATAAGAAGAGATGAAACTCTCGAGGACATTAAAACATTTAAAATACTGTGATCTGACATTATGATTCACAGAAGAACATGTTAAAATAATCCCGAGGGATTCACATGTATGACGACACAACATGTTAAAATATCAAGATTGGGAACACTAAATCATGGTAAAAATGAAATAATAATTATTACACAATGAACCCCTTAAGGGGGTAGTTTTCACGCGGCCGACTTCTTACGGACAGATATATACTTCATACCCACTTAAAGGGTTAATGTTTCATCTGCTTTAATGTTCTCTAACATTTTTTCCCCTTAATAACTAAAAATTACAACGAACATAAATTGATTTAACAGTACATATAAAATAAAAAAAATGCTGACAGATCTCATTACAAGGAAAGAACCACCGCAATTTTTCCATTAGTAGAAAATACTCTGACAGCAACGTCTTTTACTTCAACGAAATTACTTTGAAGGGGATTATAAAAATTTATATTTAAAATTCGATTTTATTTTATCTCTTTCGGAACTCTTTAAACACACAAATATATATATATATATATATATATATATATATATATATATATACACTGCCATGAACCAATTTTAAAATTCATATATTTAACACACTTTAATATTTATATTTATTAAAGTACGACAATACTAGAATCATACATTTTTCATAAGTAACAAGCAGACATTTGACCTTCAAGTTATTAGTGGAGCACATTGTTCAGTAAATAATTTTACACAGTAAATCGATTTCCATTTCGTTTGCAAACCATTTGGGAATATAACAGAACTACTGTTAGCGTATCATTGTTCTAAAACAACTTTAATTAAACTTTATTTATATAATACATAATCAAACACGGTTGTGATTATTCTCTTTTCTCTCATTCTGTGTCCTGGATACAAACATATATATATATATATATATATATATATATATATATATATATATATATATATATATGTGCACGATCAAGAAAATAAAGCAGAAATATAATCACGTTCGTTTGCAATGCAGGTACTTTGTAATTAACGGCGCCGTAACTAATTAACGCCGTTGTCGCTTTCGGATTTTAGCGTCGGTCTTGTAAACATTACACGTGGATACGAAAAAAGAACACATAAATATCGAACGGTTTTCATATAAATGCAAATGAAAAATCTATATTGTCCCACGGTTCCGATTTCGGCGAATAGTTAACGTTTAACGAGGGCGTCGGGCTCGGGGTGTTTCGCCCCCACTGTCAACGTGCACAGTATTCTCGAGCAACGTTACGAAACACTTGTTATCTTATCCGTTTTCGTTTCGTCTTGATTAAATCGTTCATTGTATTTATTATTATTGAATATTGGATGCTGGAGACGCTATGCGACATTTTCTTTTTAACTATAGTTGTTCGTATGTCTCAGATATGTGTGTGTGTGTTTGTGTATTTATATATATATATATATATATATATATATATATATAAAATTTAAAAATTAAATACATAACATTACTGATTTTTAATTTATAAAATTATCTCTACCGGAAACCGATAAATGTTTTAAATAAAAATAATTTTCAAGTGAAGTTTTCTTACTAATTATTGAATAGAGATTTTATGAAAATATAATAAGCTATTAAATATTACTTTTTTATATATTTATTACACACATCTGAAAATATATTTGATAATCACAAGTTATGTTTAAGGATTAAATTTCTTTTTTATATAATTAATATGCTATTGATTAAAATATGTTACTAATTAAATATGTTATTTTTCTATATTTTATTAAAAATATTTTTTTAATACGTATTTTAATGCTTACTTTTCGTACTGAGATCTTCTTCTAGGACACTAATTTTAAAAGATCGTATAACAAAATAGAATTGTCATAGTATTCATCCCTATGTCGAGTAATTTCACAATTTTTTTGGATATAAAACAAAAAACATTCGAAGCATGTATTCAAATAGTTGATAGTCTCTGAAAAGTCAAATTGTTTTCTATTGAAACTATTATGGAGATATTAGAACAGATAATAGAACCAAGGAGCAAGATCTACTAAATATGAAGGATGATACACAATACTACAACAACCCAAAAATTGTATTATCCTATCCATGTCTTTTAAAATGTACCATTCCACTTGTCTTTGATTAGTGGACAGATCCATTAATCAAAGATATGAGCGATCTGGTATTATTATGATGAACATAACGTTTTTTTTTCATCCCAATTAAGATTCTAATTCGATGTTTACCGAACGGTACTTCACTTAAAAGTAGTATTTTCAAAAGTGATGGCTTAATTGTTGGTTAAGAACTCAAAGTGGATAATTTATTTATAATACAGTTTTAACACTATCTCAAAAAAATTTTTTCAAAATAATTTTTCTCTCATCTCACAATCTATGAATATTTTTCTTATCAAAATATTTAATAGATAATTGCTGATTCCTTTTGATTGTTACTTATTTGTATTTCGATTATAATTCTTCATCTTTACGGTGCCAAGGCATAAAATTATGTTTAACGTTCTGAGAATGATAGCATCGCTAGCTAAGTAACAATTAAAACCGATCGAAAATTATTTATTAAACATTTTTGATCAGAAAAATTATAAAATTAATTTTTGAAACGATCCATCTTTTCTAATTCCACACGATACATATTATCGATTTATTTAGATACGGTCCTGGTATTGATTGCACCAATTGCGACCTCTCTTACTCGTCTTGGAATCTTATCATCACCTCATATTACGTTATTGTAGAAAATATTTTTTTTATCGTCGGGCATTGATTGTTTCAGAAATACAAGTGATTTTTATAATATGAAAAGAATTTCGATAATCTGTCTAGTAATGAAATCTGGATTATTATAAATGAATATCACACTTTTGTCATCATTAATTTCGGAAGATGATTTATTAGAGGAAAAATTTGAATAAACTTTTCGTTACAACTAATATTTACAATACTAAAAACGCTCATACTAAATAAATTCTTATAAAACAAATGATGATTAGCTTTAGAAAATTTTATTACAGAATAAAATTAAACGATAACGAGTTGATGAAGTATATAAGGAATGAATAAAAATCAGATAATTGAAATCAGATTTCAAATAGAGTACATTATAGACAGAAAAAACTTATTAACTAGTAAGAACTGATATAAATAAAATAATTAAAGAACATATTAGATTCACACAGAAAATAACCTATATAAAATAAATAAATTAATATGTTACTCTTGGCACAAGTGTTTAAGATTTCTTGATAGTTTTTATTTCTTGAGAAATCTCGAGAATTCGTATATAATATATAAATGAATTTTTCCGGCTTAAATTTATTTTAAAAGGTTACATAACAATGAAATATCACTCTTTAATATTGAATTCGTATATATTTTATTTATTATTTCAACACAAATCCTACTTGTATATAAAAAATGATTGCAAAATAGAATTTAATGTGTTGATTGTTCAACTTTGAAATAATTTTTCAAAAAATAGTGCATCAGAGAAGTACAGTTTTAAAATTATCTACGACTTTTTATTCTAATAAAATTTCAGAAACAGTGAAACAGTTTTCAATAAAAAAAATACTTTTAACCCTTAAAATATACGTTGGGGTCAAAGTGACCTCAACAACAGTGTGTTTCGTATGGTTCATACAGATAGTGTGTAGTTGAAGGGTTAAATGTTACATAAGAAGAATATTATTACTTAAAGTTATAAATAAAATTATATTTATAAATTTTCCAGGTATAATATAATTCCAGGAATAAAAACAGTAAACATGGACTGTTACAAATTGTTGATAAAAAGAGAAATAATTTTGATTCTCAAGAAATAAATTTTTGGAGGGATGAAAAAAACAAATTATACTTTTTCTTTAGAAGAAACACTACTTGGCACAAGCAGTAAGAAAAAACCAAATTCAAAATGAAAATATCCGAAACAATAAATTACTAATTGAATTTATAAGAAATAGAAAAGAGAGCTGAGATTATAGACTAAAAATACTTGTACTTCTAATTCTAAAGAGCCAGTCATGAAACAATGTGCGATTGAAAAAAAATGTATCACTTTTACATGTTTCATAAAGCTTTACTGATTTTTTATCCAGAAGATTTTAATTTTTAATTACTAATAAAAGTTAAAGAAGAGAAAAACTGAACTGAATTTTTAACTAAATAAAATATTCTTAATCAATTTTTCCTAACTAAATGAATAAAAAATGATATAATTCGTGAATTAAATTCCAAATAATTTCACAACATTTATTAATTTATCGAAAATCGGAAGTCAAGCTTATATGATTTTTTTGATAAAAAAAATCTCAGATCTCTTTTGTTCAATGAATATTCAAACGTAGCTTAAAAAGAATACTCATACATGTTTAAATTGGATTTTTATATTTAAAGCCAATATTCAAAGGAATATAACTGGAAAATTCTATTGAATTACATTCGTTTGAATTCCTTTTTTATTTACAGATGATTATATATATATATATATATATATATATATATATATATATATATATATGTAAACGAACGACAAAAAACGAGCGATTCAATACATATTACTTCAAAGATAAAATCTTTGGTATGTATAAACGCATTGTATATTTTCCAAATCAATTAAAATGCCAATTTCATTCATTTCGTCCCAAAAAAAGAAAATTTATTTATCATTTTTTATCGTTCTTCCTATCGGAATACGAGCGGTGTATAAACGATATACAGCGCAAAATAAAAGACAATTTAATTGAAAATATAATTGTGAAAGCAGAGTGGAGTTTCAGTGATCGACCGATGTAATTATATTACAACTGTGGAAGAATTACGACTAACGTAAGGCGGAAGCCAAGAAAAATAAGAACAGATGAGCTGATTGTAACATCACGTGTACGTACTACATAAGAACTGTTAGAAATAGATGTCCGTGGGGTTTGAGACTGGGCCTTGGCTCGGACAAGTAATACACTTGCAATTGATAATAATGGTAATAGGTTTCGTATCGATTGTACGTTAGACGGTAATTTTTGTACGTTTATATTCAATTTAACACGATTTATTAAATATCTGCCACTTAATTCGTTTATAGTTCAGTTATAAAGGTGTACATTTTTGATACTTAACAAGTTTAATGATGTAAGAAATGGGAGATTTCTTGCAATGCCACATTACTGACTGATATTTTATTCTATTTATTTGTTTTGAATTCAATATTGAGTATAAAAGAAAATTCCAATCAGAAAGATACAAGATTTCTCGAACACGAACCTTTTCAAATAAAAATAAATTACAATAAAGTGTATTTTTTATAGAAAATTAATATTTACGATAAAATCGAATATATTTCGATCCTGAAAAATCCTCCATTATTTTGTACAACTTCACTTCATCTGTCGGGTTATTGACAAATCCCTTGTCGAAATAAAGATAGCGGCAGAGTCGATGAAATCATAATACATTTTCTAACCTATTCCACTGTTTTAGCATGTTTTATGCATCACAATACCTTCTCCTCAAACTGAACATATCATTTCTTCAGTTTCGGCAGCATTTTTTTCAAAAGTATGCAATGTCTAATACGCTGTTTTTTGAACGCCATCGTGTTCATTACAATTTTTTGAGGTTGTGCCAACTGATTTACCAAGATATATAGTGTTTTTAAATTTTAAGGTTGGCATTTAAAAATCGTAAAATGACGAGAAAATATTTTAATTAAATATTTACTATAATCTAGTAAATATTAACTACTTAATTTGTTCACATGTTATTTATAAAGGTGAATTTCTGTGATACTCAACAATAAAAAAATATTGAGAGTAAATCAAGTAAAGCTTTACTCTCAATATCGAACCTAATAAATTTCCAAATACTAAAATAGACAACTGTTCGGGAACGAATCTGTATAAATAAAAATTTTAAACTGTATTAGATTATTTAATTGATTTTATGAAAATTGGATAATAAACATAAATTATATATCTTTCTGCATCTGACTTTGAAATAATATACACACACACATATATATATATATATATATATATATATATATATATATATATAGATATTCGCATATAACACATAAAAATTAGGTGTTTTTTTTTAAATTTCAAATTACATAAAGATTATTAAAGATATTTAAGATTGTGTCATAATATAAAATTTATACATGTATACATACTCACACGGATATATTTATATATTTGTGTGTGGGTGTGTGTGTATGTACGTATGTATGTTTGGAAACATAAAAGATAGAAACAGTAGATTGTGTATAATCTATGTGTAAATCTTTTGCACGGTCGAATTACTACCAGTTCGATATCCTCACAGTGAAGTTTCTATTCCGTTTTAAAGTAATTACACAACGGAATAATATTAATAACACAATTAGCGGTTTTGTAGGTATATAATGACTTATAATTAGTATTCTGAGAACGTTATGTTCTTCTGTTATATATGATTGTATTTATCCAAAATCATTATACATATATATATATATATATATATATATATATATATATATATATATATATATATATATATAATGGATAATAGAAATTATGATCGTTAGTTAAAAAATACAAAATCGCTTAAAAGAAACAATTTAGATAATGACATAAGGATATAATAGAATGTATTAGACAATTTTAGAAAAGAAAGACACTGAATCGTTAAAACATTTTAAGAAAGGTAATTATGCAATAGGAAATAAACAAAGGATGAATGAGAGTGCTTCAGTGAAAATTTGACTGATGAATGTTTTATGTGTTGACGGAAATTTCAAGTCACTAGCAAAAACTGAATCGAATTGCCTGATTTAGTTTTTTCTATCCTATCCGTTTCCCTGTTAACACAGAAAATACAATTATGACTTGTAAAGTATATTTTTTTCTCATGTTGTCAAGTACTTCACTAAAACTGATCAAACGAAGAAAAAAAACCACGTTATCAAAACAATACTTTTTTAAAAAAAGACCTTTTGTAATATTTATTTAGTGCTATTTGTACAAACAAACATTCGATACAAAATGACAAGATGCACTATTAGATTCATTTAATTGAATAGATGAATAAACACTAATACTCCAGTGCTGAGTTTTTAAAAACAATGAACTTTTTTAAACATATGTAATGAAATAGCTGATATTACCTGACTCCAGTTTTTCCATTATAATTGAAAAACACTCGAAGGTAGAAAAATCTACGTTACGTCATCGATAATTATATATATATATATATATATATATATATATATATATATATATATAAATCCTTTCTCTCTCTCTGTCCATATATATATATATATATATATATAAATAGCTGATTCAATTTAGGCTTTCACATAAAAGTATTAAAAAAACGAAAACATTAAAACAAATCATGCTATTTTTAATTTTTGCGTTTTTTTTTAATACTTTCATGTGAACGTCTTAACTGAAACACCTATATATATATATTTCAAATATAAATATATATATATATATATATATATATATATATATATATATATGTTTCAAAAGTCTAAAGTACAATATACTTTGGAAAGATCCACACGATATGCCGACATCATCAGGAATTTCTCCCATAGTCGGCCGACGATCATTCAGTATCAAATCCTTCACTTTTTGAACAAGTTCTTTATCGGTTAAGGTCGACGGTCCTTCCGAACGAGAGTCGTCTTTTACCGACTCGTAACCTTCCTTAAAAAAACTGTACTACTAGTACACTCTCGATTTCAATAAACTCATTACCAAATGATTTTTCCTAGCATTTTAAACGTGTCAACACAAGACATTTTGTTTTTGAATATAAACTCGTTGCTCGATAAATTTATACATAGTCAAATTCGTCAAACACACCAAATACTACTTTTCTAAAACATCAGCTGTTTACGAATGATTTGAGAGATCGCAATAATTTTTGGTATAGATTACAATGGAAGAAGGATTACTTACTTTATCATTTAAAAAGTTAATGTTAGATTTGCATGGTTCTTTTAAAATAGAAATTCCCTAAACTTTTTGATCAGGGTAATGTATGTATATATATATATACATATAAATATATATATATATATATATACATATATATATATATATATATATATATATATATATACATACATATATATATATATATACAAACATATATAATTTTAAGTAAATATATTATCCATGTTGTGTGTCAATATTTATAAACCACGTGTTATAAACATGGCACGTGCTACTACCACATAACACATACGAGCTTCAAACCAAGTGACGCGTATTCCCTCAAATTGGTAGGTACAAAAGCTAGATTTTAATTGTGCGTGATAATCGTTCCGTATTAATTACATTGATAGCATGTAACATACGTTGATCACTACACACTTCAACGTCATTTTTATTTTCAATTAGTCCTTTGTACTCGTCAATGTACACATGTACGCTTTACAAAAGCTTATGGTAAAATCACATACACAGACATACATACATACACACACACACATATATATATACACATATATAAACATATACATATATATATATATATATATACATACAATATACATATATATATATATATATATATATATATATATATATATGAATATGAAGGGGTATTTGTATTTAATTGTCAGTAATAATTAGATATTAATTTTAAAAATGATAAATGTTTTATAAAAATCGACATAAACTGGTTTCTCTTATGTCAACATTTATGTAAAATGTCGTACAGTCCACAAAATAAAAATAAATGAAGAAACAGAACCGAAAAAATAAACACAAAGTGCTATCATTAACTTCGAATCCTGTTACACCAGTTAAAAAAATTCAGTTTCTCTTCCGAAACTTCTAACAACACTTGAACAACTTTTATCTTTCGCCGAGTTCGCTTACTAATGTTGTAAACAATTATTTTCAGTGAACAAGATAATTCCTAACATTCAAGGTAACTTATACGATATTTGATTTCAGTCTCATTGTTTTTTATTTATATTATTTTTATTTATTTTATTTATATTATGTATGTTTTTTATTTATATTATTATTATTTTTTAGAAATCTTTGTCTATTAAATAATAAAAAATGTACTTTCTTAGAAATATAAAGAACTGTTTCTTGTGCATTAAATGTGAAAAACAAACCATCATATAAATATTTATGTACAAGATTGAGTTGGTGCAGCAAACATATGCAGACCTTCTGCAATGTCAAACTGCACGCACTTATTAATTTAATAATAAGTGTATTTTATTTTCAATAATGAATTAATGCAGATCCGATTCTGAATTTTGCTGTGTTCTATTGTGGACAAGTGCAAATATCAAACTCAACTATTCTGATTGACAGCACGAAAAAGACTCTCAAAACCCGTGTCTACAACATTAGCCTGCTCTAACAATGCAATATGCCTTAGTAGGCACCGGTCAGGCTGTCTACTGCTTTTAATTGTTGAATACAAATTTCTGACGCTGATCACACATACTCGAGTCATAACAATTTATATTTAGGAATAAACTAAAATTTATATATATATATACCTTAAAAAAATGATATATGTAATTCTTAACAAATAACAACATTTACTTTTTACATTTTAACAGAGCTATTTGCTCTTCCACGAATTATATATTTTCTCATCCCACACATCACTTTTTTCGATCAAAAATATTCAATAATTGATTATTAATCATTTGCTCATTGTTCACGATTCAAGAAGATTTTGATTGTTCTCATTCCTTTATATTAGGTTGGTACAAAAATAATCGCGGTTTTTGTTTTCTGAATCCTAACCTTAATTTTTTTCAATGAAAGTGTCATTTCATCGTGTTCATGTTAATATCATTTTAAAGTGCATTTTTCAACTTTGATTTTATTATTAATTTTCCTCCAAATGGCAATACTTAAAACATTACCATGCACAACAATCAAGAGCTTACACAAAAGTTATGCGTTAGTCACCCAACAGTTCTGGATTACTTAAAACAGTTCGCTGAGAAAAATGCATATGAATTTGAAGGTCATAAACCGCAATTACTTTTGTACCAACCCAGTAGAATTGGGTTTGATGATTGTTGTGTTGTGAAGGTGTGTCCGGTTTCAAAGCTGTTGAGTATATTATCCAGGTGTTTGTATTTGTTATTTTGCTTTATTGCAACATTTAGTGTGTGATTATTGAACTAAAAAATTTTTAAAAACAAGACCAAACATATTTGTAAATTGATTACTTTTAATTTTTGTTTATGTACCATTTCGATGGCGATACAAACACATCACCTCAACATTATCATCCAAAGATGACTTCATCATTAGCACTAAGGCACGAACAAAAAATGTTTACACTTCAATCGGATTTTTTTGTACCTTGGTGCTATAATAATAATGGTCGTCATAGAAATATGCATAACAATGAAAAACGATCAATAATAATTTACTGAATATTTATGATTAGACATTTTTTTTTCTGAGGTGAAAGAACAACACATTTGTGTCAACATATACAAATATTTCAATACAATAGATATATTATTCAAAATTATTATATTGCAGGAACCATTGTACATATATATATATATATATATATATATATATATATATATATATATAAATTTATGTATGTTTGCATAAATGTACAAAGTACTAAATCTCATCTAATTAGCATTCCAGGTTCGGTTTGCACGATCGTTTCGAGATATAATCAATTTTATTACGGAATTCGAACCGTGTTTAAGCATATTCGGTGCACACAACATACGTTAACACAAACGAATCCAATGTTATTCCGTCGAAATTTCAAGGAATAATCTTAAATCGAGATCAACCGTAAAGCTCTTTAATTAGGATACAAGATTTACAACATTGTGAAATTTTATTACTTTCTTTCAGATTGCGTATTATGAATTAGGAACGAATGTTATGAACAAAAAGTGAACACTGTAAAATTCTCTAACATGAAATATAAAATAAGTCCATTTTATATTACAGCACGGAATAAAAATTATAGTTTTTATGTTCTTTAACACAAACTTAATTAAAAAAATATATTTAAAACTGTGTGATTTTTAGACAGAGACTTAATCCATTCTATTAACGTTATACAGATAATATTAAATTTAATCTGTGGTCAGTCGGTTTAGAATCAAACGAAATATTAAATAAATATAATCGTACTTACACTTCGATGGCCTTGTTCCAGTTGATGATGTATCCAGATAGAACGAAGGATTCGATATTCACCACGTGTATGTTCCCACGTTCTGTTCCCACGTACAACCATTTACTTTGCAGTGCGAGGAAGAGACACGTGATTCTAAATCGAACAAAAAAAAGTAATTAGTGTAATATTCAGTGTGTGTGCACGTCGAAGCAAGTTAATTTTACAAGCTGAAAAAATCATTCGTTTATTGGAATTGATACAACTTGTATTATTCTTTTATCTCATAGACTTGAATCTCTTTCAAGGTCTTACCGTTGTCAATATTTATTAAAAAAATAGTAAGAAAATAAACTGCACAATAAAAACAGTGTAAAAAATATAATAATACTTTTTCAGAAAATCAGAACTGAAGTTACATGAATATTTTTGAATAGAAATGACTTGAAAATAAAACCAAAGAGAAATTATTCTGTCAGGAAAACAAACTTCCGTTGCGGCTTTCAGAATTTAATTTATGTTTTCTTCACCCGTTGTGATTACCACTGGGACTATACGAACACTAGTTGCGTATTTTTATTTATTTATAATGCGATATCTCACATTTAATAAAATATTAAATATTAATTTGTTCTTCAGATCTTTTATAAATAAATTAATCGAGAAGAATTCAAATTCGTTTCGATTTCATTAATATTGATTAGATTTTTATGCATTATATATATATATATATATATATATATATATATATGCATTATAGATTATAAATATATGGACATAGATATATGCATTATAGATATATGGATACTCAGTATGGTTGAAAAAATAATAAATTTTACTTTTGAAAATTAATTTTTCAATCGTCTTACAAGCCACAAATATTTTCTGATCAAATATGTTCAATAATTGATTATTAATTACTGCTTATTCGAATTTCGATGAGGATACTATTGTTATCAGAGTAATAAGTACAACAGCTGAGAAAGAAGAAGAGAACTGAAAAGGAAAATTTTCTGTATCTCATCCTTCTGAAGATGATGATATTGCCATGGAAATCCCCATAAGCAGTCAAAAAAAAAACTGTAATCATTTATCACCTATATACATTTTTGATAATTTTGTTATAGTTTGTGGGATCAGAAGTTTATTTGTCAAACCATATTTTGTGGGAATGGATGGAAATTGAAGCTTCGTAGGAAATTAACCTTATATAGAGTGACTCGATTTAGGTTTCACATGGAAGTATTACAAGAAGCGCGGGGATTAAGAAAAGTTATGTTATTTTTTATTTAATATTTTAGTTCAATTCGATACTAAAATACAATTAAACTATTATGAAATATTAAATATGGGATAACATGATTTTTTCTATTTTTTTTCGATTTTTTTTTAATACTTTTGTGTGGAAACCTAAGTTGAATTACCTTATACAAGATTAAAATTGTTTATCTTTTTCCAGAATAAAAACATTTTTAAAAATTACTACAGGTATAAGTCAATATTTGAAATCCTTTTTATATAAAACTGTGAATGTTTCGAATATATCGTTTATTACTATGCTAAAAATTTAGACAATTTTAAAATATTAATGAAACGTTGTACAACGTGTAGCATCTAATTTTCAAATCACTACCGGAAAATATTATTTTTTTTAAAAAAAGATTTCAACACAGAGCAACTAACAATTTGGAAACGTCCCCTTTTTTATTACACAGAAGAATGTATAGAAATATTTCTAAAATAGATATTAACACGTTCATTCTCCAACCATTTTTTGAAGTTGATCCCACACGTTCACGTGCATTAAAAATGTTTCTTAAAGTTTTTTTTTAAATATATGTTGGTTTTTTGTGCGAAAACAAGATAGTAAAATAGTTCGTGAACGATGCAATGAGTCATAAAAAAATGAAAACCACCAGTGGACCTCAAATAGTTGCAAATAAATCAAAACAAATACATACAGAATGTTTAATTTGTAAGAAAGCATTTTGTCTGAAATGTTTTAAAAATTATCGCACACCAAATGTTGCATAAATGTTAATTTTTTTATTCACATTTATTTTTGTACCCTATTGTAATCATATAAGCATATCTATTGAAACTTGCCCTTGTGAGTACTGTATTATTTTGTATAAATAGAAACATAATACATTTACTTTTTTTTCGAAAAGATATACTCTAAATCCGCTTATGAAGCATATATGATCAAATTTTTTTGCTCAGTTTACCTCGGGTGACTCTCTCCACATCCTGTAATCATTTCAAAGTATTTAACGTCATGTTCATGTTAATATTTATGTCTTCATGTGAATGGTCAAATGAGTCAAATACGTTTCATGGACGTGAAATTTAAAACCATTATGGATCATATATGATATATGGATAGTGAATGTGTTAACCATTCTATAGTTGCATGCATACACAGTCTGTACAATGTTTGGTGCAACTGATTTTTAAAATTTTTGATGACTGCATTATGAAGCTTAATATTTCAGCTATGGCCACCCATAGTTCCAAGACGTTAGCATGTTTAAGTCATTAGTTTTGACTTTAAATGTGATAGTACCTTATTGATGCTCGTCGAAAAAAAAACACTATGGAACAAAGAATTGATATTAAATTTTATTTGAAACAGGGCAAAACAAATGACGAAACATACTGAAAAGTGAAAAGTGTGTACGGTAGTGATTATTTAATTCGTTTCAAAATTTTTAGACGGTATGTTCGATTTTGTGGCAGGTGAGAGGACATGGTCGACGGTCCACGAGCACAGCCGTCAAAAATAAGTCGTACCTCCGAAAACGTGCTAAAAGTGCTTGAAATTCTTCAGTTGGACCACTGTGTATCTGCAAGAATATCATCTAGGAGCCCACTGGCATTCTGACCGAGGATTTGGTGCAAACAGAAGGTCTGTGCATGCTTCATAAGGCACACACTGACAAATGATCAAAAAGAAGCAAGAGCGGAGCACCGTAAAGATATGCTAAGAGCAGCCGATATTGATCCGGGATTTATGAAAAAACGTCATAATAGATGTAGAAACATGATATTTTCAATATGAACCACTCGCAAATGGGAAAATTTCTGAATGGAACAGCACAGAAGAGATTAACCCGGAGAAAGTACGCATGCAAAAGCGGCGAATCAAGATAATACTCGCCGTTTTCTTCGATTCAAAAGGAATGCCTATAAGGAATTCGTACCAGAAGGTCAATCGGTGAACGCTGATTATTATTTCGGTGTTCTGAATCGTTTGTGAAAGAGGGTTTTTCGAATTCGACCTGAAAACTAAGAGGAACGGTCTTGGTCACTTCTGCACGATAATGCACCGATGCAAAAAAACAAGATTGTACGCAATTTTTTGACCAGAAAATGTTGCGACAAAATGTTGAACACTCTTCGTATCAGGACATCCAAAGGGCCTCGAACGCGATTTTAAAAGGCGATTTCTATAACGGAATATAGTGAGTTCTTTTTTTAATCACTTCTATCATTGTATCGACTCAGAAGTGTATTTTCGAAAAAAAAATGACGTTTTGCATTCTTGTCGATACCGGTCGCATCAGACCGTGGACGGACTGTGCATACGTTAATACAGTAGACCGAATATTTGTATCGATTTAAACGAAATTTTCACAAAGAGGAACCGGACCGCCCGTACTTTAAACGACGAACAAACGAATCCTGTTGATATCAGCGGACGCAGCTGTGTTTCGGACACTAAACTGCAAAACCAGCAACAAGTCACGGAATCCTTTTGAATTTAATCGAGATGAAATTCACTGTCGAGAGCTTTTTGCGTCCGCAAGCAATACTTGTATAACAGAGCTTCTGTGTCGAAAGTAGGACAGCCTGAACAAACGAGATCGACTCAGAGACGACGATAATGCTTTTAAAGGTCCAATCCATACTAAACGATTATTAAATTATATATATATATATATATATATATATATATATATATATATATATATATATATATATATATATATATATATATATATATATATGAATGTTATAAACTAATTTGTGAACATACTTTATCTCTGGATAAAATAGCTGATGAGTTGAATTTCGTTTAAAATGAGTTTTTAAATTTATTTATATATATATATATATATATATATATATATATATATATATAGCTTGTCATTAAATTCATTTTAATTTTCTTCAAGTATCGTTTCTTTTACTTTATCGTTCTTCTTTTTTGTTGAAAACTTTGCATTGAAAAATTTTTGAAATACTAAATAATAAATACATTAAGGAAAATTCAGTCTCATGAGAAAAACATGCTGAAAAGATATCCTTTTTCCCATATAAATTCAAACTTTTATCAAATATTTGAAAAGTACTTTTTATTGTGTAATAAACTTTCTTGTTACTGAATAAATTATAGTGATACCAGACTTTATAGAATACGATTTATTCAGAAGGTAATAAGTATATTTTTTTAAGAACTTCTAGTGTTTGTTGCGGCTCTTAAGCAACTTAATTATCTGTTCATTCGCGCCACGAACGCCACAATTTTTTTTCTAATTAAAAATGTTTTGTACCAAAATTTTCTATGCTTTATTGCTCTGAGCATGATGACACCGTAATCGAAATACGTATAACTATCAACCATAAATGATAAAAAATTAATTACTGAATATTTTTGAACGGAATGAAAAAATGAGGTCTATAGGGATGAGCGAAAAATTTTATTTGTGAAAATGAATTTAGGTACAGTACTAAATCTACATTGTTTTCCAAATGTTGTTCATCCAAAAAAAGAATTTCCTGATTACATCATTTTCAATTTCATTGTATTCTATTAGGATGGTAGAAAAATAATTGCGGTTTATAATCTTCAAATTCATATAATTATTTTTCTTTTTTGGTTTCCCTAGCTGTTTCAAGTGGTCAAAAAATACCAAATCTGTAAAACCGAATTAAACTCTGTACTAGAAATATTAGATTGATAGGAAAATAACTGCAGTTTTTGTTTTCTGAATTCTAACCTTATTTTCTTCAATGAAAGTGTAATTTCATCGTGTTCATGTTAATATCATTTTACTGTATTTTGGTAACATAGACTTTGGTTTTATAATTAATTTTTCTTCAAATTAAGCTACTGAATCAAAGGTAGAAGAGAAGAAAATAAGAGCAATTTCTGTATGAGTTCAAAACTGCTGGTAAAGCAGCAGAAACTGCTTGTAAAGTAAACGATGCTTTTGGTGTGGGTACTGTTAAGGAACGTACGGTATAATGATGGTTCCAAAAATTTCGTATCTGGGACGAGAACCTTGAAAATGAGGAAGGTCGCGAGCGTCCTTCTTCAGTTCATAACAACCAACTAAAAGCGTCAGTTAAATCAGAACCATGCATAACAATTATAGAGCTTCCACAACAGTTTGGCGTTAGTCAGTCAACAGTTCTAGACTACTTAAAACAACTAAGAAAATTAAAAAAGAGAAAAATGTATATGAATTTGAAGGTCATAAACAATAATTATTTTCTACCAACCTAATACTTTGAAAATTCAAACACAATTTTGGTTAAGCCTTTAATTTATTTTAATTATATGATGGATCAGTCTTATGTTGTTTTATTATAAATTTTCGCCCACGGGCCGAATTATTTTAATAAAAAAATAATTTAATAAAAATAGTCTAAATGAGTCATAGTAAATATGGATATAGAGTTCACGGCTATAGCCAAAAATGATTTGAAGCGATTTTGGTTTATGAATATTTTCATATAAACATTCTGTTTTATAATAAGACTGTATCACGGATAGGAAAATTGGTCTTTTCTAAACATTTCATTGGCAAATTGGTAATAAAACCCATTTTTTTGGAACAGGTAAGAGATAAATAACCTGAATATTCCCAAATATAATCTTTTCTAAGTCTCTCTGATTTTATTATTTTAATTATGTCCTTTATTAACACAAATCTTAAATGTGTTAGTATGTTACATAAATAATTATCACTTTTATTTTATTTTAGATACTAGCACATGCTTTATTAAAATATTAGGTTTATTTGCTATTTAATACATGTATTACTCTGCAATATACTTTACAATCATATTATCGGGATTTATATAGAAAAGAAAGAACAATTTGGTGGTATTTATTCATCATTGATTTAACAAGTAACTGACCTAAAGAAAATATAGAATCAATCTTCAAGTAATTGCTGTAATCGAATTTGATTACATTATGTATTGTATCAATGTCCGAAGATCGTTTACTAATTCAAAGACTTTAGATTTGCTTTCATGACGATACTTGATCTTTCTTATCATTTGCAGCCCGGTGCCTTTTTAAGACTCTCCGTACCGGTGCAGTAAACTCAGTTAACGCTAATATTTTTCATGAAAATTACTATTTATGAAGGAATAGAAGGATTTTTAATTCGTTGAACATCAAGGCCAATCCTTACACTAGCTATTAGTAACAATATAATATATGTATTACAAGGAAATAAAGAAATATAATTAAAAATATCAAGGTAGATATTTACAAATAAAAACATTGTCAACTGAGTTTACTGCATCGGAACGGGAGAGTTATTGATGGTTCTATTTTTTTGGTTTTACAGTGCACTTCGATATATATATATATATATATATATATATATAGAGAGAGAGAGAGAGAGAGAGAGAGAGAGAGAGAGGGAGAGAGAGAGAGATAGAAAGAGAATATATGTATATGTGTTACACCCTGATTAAATGATAGTTTGAAATTTTCATATTTTAATTTTTTAGTTGAAATAATTACATGTGTTCATATTTTAAACGATCAGTACTTTACATTTCGTCATTAAAAAAAGTAATTATAAATCTGATATAAATTTATGACAACACATTTGCTGATGTGAATATCTGTGACAACGATTAATAATAAAAAATATTTTTATATGAAAAATAAAGCTTACGAGTTGAACTAAACGTTTTATTATTTTCAAAGAGGAATAAAATATTTTTATGTGGAAAAATTTGAACGAATAAATTAAAGCAGATACACATTCTGGTTATACTACTGATAAGTAGAAAAAAAAGTACCGATCGTCGTGACCAGAAGATAAGTAACAAGTTAGTGAATCTGTATAAATCAAACAGATTACGAGTTTTCGCTGTAGAACGTAAAGGTCGACGGTCAAAAGTGTGAAGTTTTTTTTTTTTTTTGTTCAAAAAAGGTAACTGTTGAAAGTCTGCTAGTGTCAGATCCAATGGCGCGTCCAATGCATAGATTGACAAGGGTAAGTGGCTCAATGTTACAGTCGACACGGGTCTGACTTACAAGAGTCTTGCGTTCAACGTACTGTCCATAACATAAAACATTACCGATTCCCGCTTGAATAAAAATCCGGAACCTATAGAAACAATACGAACATTTCGTTCGATTGTCGGCGACGAATTCGGGTCCAAAATAAATTCACTGTCTCTCAAATATGTGATAATCGTAAAGAAGTTGAAATGAAATATAGTAGACGCTTTCTTATATAAGAAACGAATTGAATATATTGAACAATTTCTTTTAACAGAGATCCAGTATAAATTTAGTTTCACATTATCAAAGTTGATCAAAAAATATATAGTTTTGAAATATAGTAATTTATTTTAAAACACTGTAATAGAACAATAAAATCAAATTCAATTACAAATTCAATTCCTAATTGTAATAATATTTTTTTTTTAACAAAAAGACCAATTATACTTATTATAACAAATCCAATATAAACGTAAACAACTAGATACTTTATAAGTTTAACCTCACAAATCAAAACTTTTAAAATGTTCAGTGTTACTATAACATTTAATGTATTTAAAAGTCTTGTTTGGCTTTAGTGAATGATTTATACCAGTCGAACTTTATTTACACATTTTCTATCTATTACTCAATTTGAACTAATTTAAAACTTATTTTCGAAGTTCACAATTTATTTAATACAGTTTCAATTCCCAATATTCCCTCAAGAAATTATCTACGGTCTTTAGAAAATAATAATAATAATGTTTTCTACGAGTTATATCAAAGTGCTTTTTACTAAATTGCTTGTTGAAATTTTGTTATTGATAAGACAATTATTTTGTGGCCAATTACGGAAGTGGCTGAGACTACAACGTAAACATCGTTTTCTTCATATTTTCTATATTTTTTTTTCAAATATCGGCGTGAATATAATAACAGCCAATAATTACGAGGGTCGATTGATAAGTTTGGTAAGTTTTTATGAGACAAGTTTTTGGCGCCACCATTCATTTGGTAACGTCACGGATCAAATGTCACTTTTCAAACTAGCATTTGCATAATTTCAGCCCGAGCGCTATCTTGTTCATGTTCTACACATGTTTGAAGTGAGCATTATAGCAATTGTTGCAAACATGGAAAAAACCTGGAAAATGGAGTTTCGTGTGGTGATAAAACATTTTTATTTGAAAAATGTGGACGGCCTCCCAGATTAAAACGAAGTTTGGATGATGTTCATGGGGACTCTACCAGCATTAAAAATTGTTTATTTTTGGATAAATGAGTTTAAACGTGTCCAAACATGCACTGAAGATGAAACGCTTTCTGGAGTTGAGATTACTACGACGGATTAGTTGAAAAAACCATAGTATCGTTATGGAAGATCGTTGAGTGAAAATGCGCAAGATTGCTGAGACTGTATCTCAAATGAATGAGTGCACAATCTCTTGCACAAAAAATTGCACATGAAAAAGCTGTGTGCACGATGGGTGGCGCGATTGTTGACTGTCAACCAAAAACGTACACGAAAGGACATTTCAACCTAGTGTTCGGTGTCTTCGATCGCAATCCGTAGGCCTTTTTGCGTTAATTCATCACTGTGGATGAAACATGGATCAATCACTACATACCTGAGTCGAAGCAGTAGTCAAAACAGTGGACAACGACTGATAAAAGTGCGCTGAAAAAGGCGAAAACCGTTTTGCCGACTGGGAAGATGATAGCTATTGTTTTTTGGGATTTCCAAGGAATCATCCTGTTCGACTACTTAACGAAGGGAAAAACGATAACAGGAGCCTATTATGCAACATTATTGGACCATTTGAAAGAGGAGCTGAAACAAAAACGGATAAGATTGGTGCACAAAAAAAGTGTTCTTTCATCAGGACACCGCGCCATCCCACAAATCGACCGTGACAATGGCAAAATTGCACGAACTAGACTTCGAATTGATTCCTCTTCCACCCTATTCTCCGGACTTGACCCCTTGCGACTTCTTCCTGTTCTTAAACTTGAAAATTTGGCTCGACAGGAAGAAATTCTCGTCGAATGAGGGAGGATATCATCGCCGTTGTCAATGCGTATTTTGATGACTTTGAGAAAAACTACTTTTCCGACGAAATGAAAAAATGGAAATTTGCTGGATCAAGTGTATAGCCCTCAATGGAGACTATGTTGAGAAATAAAATAGATTTTTTCCAAAAAACGGCGTTTAACATGTTTTTTACCATACTTATCAAATGACCCTCATGTACACAAGCAGTAACTAAGAGTAACTAATTATGTAATGGAATATATCTTATATTTATCAATGTTAAAGTGCCATTGAATATGATTCCGCTTTATACACAATAATTACACCACGTGTAAATACTTTTGAAAATGTCTAAATTGAAACTTATTTAAATTAAAATTCAAGCAATATTTTATTATTTATTACTCAAGTAAGGTGTAATTAATTATTATTCCCAAAACAAAATTTAAACAAACATATAAATATATTTAGTGATAAAAAAATAATCATTTATAAAATGATTAACTGACCTTTCTCTCTGAAACTTGAGACTCTGCACGACCTGCGGCACCTTCTGTCGAAAGTTCCACAAATGTAATGAATCGTCGGCAGTGGCTGCGACCAGCGCGCCTTCATTCACCAAGAATTCGATCTGGAGAACTGCACCGCATGATATGGTCCCAGGTACGAGGCCTTCGGCGGCGCCAGCACCCGAAGAACCGTGAGCTGTTGGCATTATCTGTACTTCATGTACCGAATGTACATCGACACCAGGTCTTCCCAATCTGTGATTTGTTCATTAAGGATTTTTTTCAACATTCAGTGAGTAATTATTAGAAACTAAACGTCTATATAATCAATGAAGAATACATTTCTGATTCAATACTATAAGAAAGGACATTCTTGGAAAAAAAAACCGATTATCTTCTTAAAAAGAAATATCTAAATAATTAAATAAATTAATTTAAAAAACTTTAAATCTTAATAATTTTCAAATAATATAATGTAAAAACATCCATTATCATTTGAAAAAATACATACACAAGTTCATATTCAAGTTCAGAAAAATAAAACAAGAAACCGTATATAAATTTATTTTATTTGTGAAATAGTACGGTGAAATTTTACACGACGGAATATGCTCTACACGTGTAATATAAATTATTGTATAATTGCAGTGTATGTAACTGAAATGTTCATAATATAAATTTCAAAATGAATTAATGTTTATGCTTATCAGTAGCGTGAATCGAACCCGCAACATACACACAGATATGAAAATAGGATATAGAGGGAATGCTTTAATTTCAAATTTGCACTCGGTGTGTAAATTAAATTTACAAACATGCAAAACAGATGTGACGAAATGACGGGGAAACTACTATAAATAATAATTTATGATTTCATTTCTAGACAACTTTTACCCCTTCTCCCGACAAATACACACACTAATATATATACATATATATATATATACACACACACACACATATATATATATATATATA
The DNA here is from genome assembly GCA_034766995.1 of Acanthacorydalis orientalis. NCBI lineage: Eukaryota > Metazoa > Arthropoda > Insecta > Megaloptera > Corydalidae > Acanthacorydalis > Acanthacorydalis orientalis. Next base: position 39,273,187 of record CM068315.1, on the reverse strand, counting down.
TATATATATATATATATATATATATAGAGAGAGAGAGAGAGAGAGAGAGAGATATGTATATAGATATGTATTAAGTTTGTACAAAACTTGTATTTTATTTGTGTACAGTACACATACATTAGTTCATAACCTGCCCCTTTGAACAGCATCCCGTACTATTTCGTTGCTCATCCCTATAAGCCAAGTAAAGTTCTTAGTTATAACACCCAAAGGGAATGTTATCCTCTATAATTATGCCTGCTGTTTTGAATTACGCAAATATGTATTTTAGCCGAATGATTACGATGGAGAAATTCTCACTTTAATGTTACACCGGGAATGTGTAAAACGCATTTGATATATATATATATATATATATATATATATATATATATATATATATATATATATATCTATATATATATACAGAGAGAGAGAGAGACCTGTATTTCTATTTTTATGGACTCAAAAATTTATAAAATATTCATTTACATAAAATAACAAAACAATGTTATAAAATAACACAATACTGAAACGTGTTTAAATGTAAACTTTCAAATGTATAAAATATATTATGAATCCTGTAAATAATTTTAAAATAAATTATGTTAATGTTCAGATAATAAATAATACAAAAAAAAAGAAATGATAACAGTAACTACACTGACTTAGAGAAACATCATTAAGTTTATAAGGAGATCTACGAGTATGAGAAAACTGGTATCACAACTGGATCAATGTTAATTTTTGTCTATAGTTTAGTAAAAGTAGACTAAAATAAGTGATTTAGACAAATGAAAGCAAATCTTTATGTTTTTAAAAACTAAACTTAATTTTTCTACATAATCTTGATACACATTAATGCAATTGTCCCAACTTTTCACTGTGTTTTAGAAAAAAGTTTTATTGTATCTTTAATAAAGATATAATTTATTAATCACCTTCTAAAAAATATATAAAATCTAATAAATAAACTTCCTCATGTACTGAGAGAATTCTTTCGTTTATTCATGATTTGCCAAGAATAATACTTAAATTATTCAAAATTATTTGCATAATTCCTATAGTCATATATTCAACGATTTTCAAATTGCCATATTGAAAATAACTACCTTCTTCATCGACATATTAGGAATCTCCTCATTTTAAAATTAATTTTATACGTTTAAACCTTATTTTAGGTTACAATTAAGTCCGAAAATGACACTCTCACAAATTGAATTGAATTTTTCACTCGCACAAAAACCACAGTACTATTTTGTGAACAAAAATGTTCAATAATTGATTATTAATCATTTTAAATCATTTTTATATGAATTTGGATGATGATGGTATTTTATTCTAAGGGCGTAGATGCAAAAAATGTGTACCTATAGTGCTGCAAAAAATGGATTTAGCTACAATATCAAAACTATTAAGTTGGTAGAAAAACAATTGCGGTTTTTGTATTGTGAATTCTAACTTTATTTTTTTAATTAAATTGTCATTTCATACTGTTCACGTTACTATCATTTTAAAGTACATTTTTTCGTCTGTATTTTAGTAACATCTACTTTGGTTTGATTATTAATTTTATTTCAAAATTTGGCTATTGGATTAAAGATGTAAAAGAAGCAAATAAGAACATTTTTTTAGTATGAGTTGAAAACAGGTTATAAAGCAGCAGAAACTGTTAAGGAACGTACAGTGCAATGGTGGTTCAAAAAATTTTGTTTAAGTTTAAAAGCACATAACTTTTATCAATTAAAAACTTTTCTCCTCTATCTTCAAATCGTCAACTTTCTTTTTATTATCCAGTCATCGTTTTCTTGGTCTTCAATATCTTTTTTTTCTTCCCGGTCAGCCGTTCATTATTTCTAGATACCCAATGTTTACCATTCGCAACACATTTAAAAAATCATATCCTGTATTTTTCATTTTTCATCACTGTCATTCACTTGTACAGCTTTTAATTTTTCATGTCATAAAATGATAAATCGTATTTACGATGATTGAAAAAAAATGTCTATCACATAAAGTAATAATTTTGAAAGAATGCTAATCATTCTTCATAAAGTGATTTAAACGTTTTCAGTTGTTTGCATTATACCGGATACTATGAAATCATTCTGACTATGAAATTATACCATAAATCTGATTAAATAAACCAGCTTCCGCTTTTCAGAACAATCCGTATTTTATTGTAATTTCACTACACTGGTGCATCTATTCAGATTAACATCGAATATAGAGTTGCATCTCATCCCTATCCGTAGATTTATCATCCCGCAGCGTACATTTCCAGATAATGACGATACGTATGATGTTGTCCGCTGAACTAAACGTGGATTCTGAATTGTCGGTCTTGTTAAGTTGACGGGTTCCGTTCTACATTTCAGTACGAAGATCCGTTGCTATATTCATAGACAACAAAACGATGACGTCTGTGCATAAGCACGTAGTATCATCTCGTATGTCACTGTGGCCTGTCATACACATGCCACTTATGACATATATATATATATATATATATATATATATATATATATATATATATATATACATAAGTTAGAACATTCTGTCATTTACACCCGTATATATTCATGTTACGGCAGGAAGCCTCTTTCCACACACACATATACATACATACGCATATATATACACACACACACACATATATATATATATATATATATATATATAAAGAGAGAGAGAGAGAGATATGTATATGAATATATGTATATATACAACATGTAACAAGTAGAGAACGGACGGCCGGTTGAAGTAATCCACCCTTTCCGCAACCTGTACATTTTCTCTCATTCCATTGCATTTCGTATATATATATCAAGAGTGACAGTGGTTCAATTGCGCTGTATTCATGATATTTTCAACAGGTGTACTAGACATATATAGAACTGTATTAGGTTTATGAAAAGTCCATGTGTATTTAGTCAATAACAGTGGGATATTATAAACAGAAATACGAGGAACGGAATCGTTCTGAAATTTGAAACAAATGGTCACGTTCTTATCATTCGAATAGTTATTAGAATTATTGTCTGAATTTTCAATGAATTAAAGAGAATAGTAAAATTAAAAATCAGTCGTTTAATATTAATTTTCCATATTTAATATATAATACAATATGGAATAATCATCCACAAATAAATTAAATATAATGAAAAAGTAGATTTTCTTTTTAATATTTTTTAACTCATTCAAAGCCTGTGAATTATGTACACTTATTTTGAAGATTAATATTGTTACTCTTGTTTTCTAAAACGTCATCATTTTTTTTTTAATTTATGTGAAATAAATATGTTTTTCTACAAGTTTACTAGCTTTTATTTCCAATATTTTTTTGTACTGACAGACTCAATTTACGCGATTTTCATTCGCGTAAAACGAATCCACGTGGAACGGTTACTCCGCGTAAATTGAGGGACGGGTGTATATACACACACACGTATATAAGCGAACTTTATTTAACGCTAATCCAATAAACGCTATGTATATATAGCGCTGTGCAACAAAACATGGAAACAAATATTTGCAATATTTTAAACGTATATCCATGAATAAACTATGATGCACAAAATGTTGAAAGAAAATACGTTAAAATTGATTTTTGCAAATTATTATAGACCAAATAAGTACACTAAAATCTCTACTTGCGTTAATTGATACCAAAAAACGCCGGATTAAATCGAAATAATCTATTACATAGTGTTTCTGTAGGACTTCACTCAATTCGCTTCATCTAAATAAATAACACATGCCATGAAAACTGTGCAAATTAAGCAAAATTGAAATCCATAATGATTAAAATTTAAAAAATAAAATTTGATTCATTGAAATAAACAAAATTAGTCAAACAAAAGTATTATGTTATTCATTTGTACATTAAATGTATATGAATTTTTTTTTATTTTGAACTGGAATATAAATCGGTGTCAATTACTGTCGACTGTGCTTAATTAATTAAAAATTTATCAAAATTTTGTTGAATTCTCACGAGCTTTTTTCCTCAATAAATTTGTTTTTATCAATTTATGGCATCATCCACAGTGCTTGTCACACTTGACCTTCGTTGTTCATCAGGATCATCAGCTGAAAAAATGTCCATCGCCTCTGATATTAATTGCATAGCTTTAGAAATACGACTAGTGGTTAATTTTCTTTCCTCTGCTATTACATCAGCTGTATCAGTCTCATCCATCACGTGTTAAATCCATACTAATCAAGTCTTTGTTATTGAGTTCTTCGTCCTGGGATTCAATCACTTCGTCGATATCGTCCTCTTCCATACATTCAAAATTTGCTTCTTTGGCCGCTTAAGCAATTTCTCTACGAACACTGGACACTACATCTACAGTCACATCTTTGGATACACATTTAGGTCAAACTACATTCATGCATGACGGTTTTACTTCCTTCCACGATTGGCCGATATTTTCGATAGCCATCATGATATTGTATATGTATATATATATATATATATATATATATATATATATATATATATATATATATACATAAATATATATTTATGTGTATATATATATATATATATATATATATACATTTGTGTACAAACATTTTCTCTCTACATTTGGTGACCAACTAACTTAACATAACTGTATAACTTCTTTTTACATTGGTATATTTTATGTAAAATGACTATTATTCAGGTCTTAATAATTTTGATGAAATGATCTACCTTGCATATTAAGGATCAAAATACAAATTAAATGGAGAATTACCAATAAAAATAAAAACAGTAAATGAATTACCGAAAAAATTAAAAAAATCCCATAACGACGCAAATGAGTTTATTTATAACACATTAAAAAAGGGATCAAATATATTGTATATATTATATGAAACACATGGTGTATTATAGGAGGTCTTATTTAACGCTGATTAATTTATCGCAATGATTTCAGGAACGCATTTAAGCGTTAAATGAACCTTCTATATGTATGTATGTTTGTATATATATATATATATATATATATATATATATATATATATATATATAAGTATATATATATATATAAACTAATTGAAAATAAAATAATTCAGATCGCATAGAAATAATTACATTTTCATTCGAGTCCATTCATCGTTGAATCGAAATAACGGATTCCCGAGCGCAAATATCTTTTTTTTTAATTAAAAAGCCCGTTACGTATTTATCAAGGGCACTAATGAAAAACCGTGTGTCAGATTCACGACTCGGCCGTATATTTCCGCGGGAATATATATTTTCTCGTACACATTTGTCGGTGCGGTCGGGTGGCCGGATGGCCGACGATTGTACAGTATCGCTGACACATTTTGACGCAGAACGGCGAAGAACGAGACGGACGACTGCCGTCGTCGGGATGATAAGGTCGGTCGTTCGACGTGGTTACGACGAACCCACACTATGCGGTACAGGACCGGGATGAAACGGTTTCAGCTATACTTTCCGTTTTCACAGTTACATCGGTTTTAATGCTACACATTCATTCTGTACAATTCATCGAAAAACTTTATCATTGTACTTTGTAATCATATATATATATATATATATATATATATATATATATATATATATATATACATACACACACACACACCTTTTATAAAAGTTCCTAACAGATAACACAACCGTTCATGACAGGACGAAATAATGGCTTCCGGGTTTTTATTTAAATGATAAATAAGAGAAAGATAATTAAACTTAAAATTAAAAATGAGGTATTTCTCATATTTTTTTATAAAAATAAATGATAAGCGTAATTATTCTATCATTAATCATTTGGATATTAGGTTTCATATAAAAAAAAACGTGAAATATCAATAAATAAAAGATGGACTTTATGTTCTGCGTAAATATTTCATGTTAAATAGTCCAAATGAAATGAGAGAAAAGGTGAATAAGAATGTTTTGAAGGAAGAACAAACTCGTACCTTCCGACTGTCAAATTATTCGAGAGGTTTGGGAATAATTTAATAAAAGAATGACTTTCAAAAATGAATTTTTCGCTCACTCTACAAACCACAGCAATTTTTTTTAATCATAAATGTTAAACAAGTGATTATTAAACATTATTGATTGATGTTTAAAAGGATTTTGAAGATGGTCCTCAGATCATCAAGGTACATAAAAATGTATTGTTAAACTTTCATCTAGTTATTAGATTTTTTTAATCTATGCTATGAGGCCTTTATCTCTCTATTAAAGCGATTGCTATATTCATTTAATGAACAATTTCATTCAGAAAAAGTTTGATGGTATGTGAAGTGGGTAAAAAAATTATTTTTGAAAGTGAATTTAGAAATACTAAAGTAGTACTAAATCTACATCGTGACAAAGAATGGAAATATGATTATGGATTAAAATTTAAAATCAAATGATATAAAATGCGACTGATAAAGATTCAGTTTTTAATAGAAGTGCTTGTTCTTGGAATAAACAGAATTTCTGAATGCTTAAAATCAGACTTCCCTAAAAACGTTTAAAAAATAAATCTAGTAAGAATTAACACCATATTGTTTTTTAACCGTATTCTATACCACCAGATTTTCTGCACTAAGCAGATACATTAACATTTACCATCACGATAAAATAATCGATGAATCTGGAACGATTCATTGTCAGACAATTGTAATCTGATCCATTTAGATAAAACTGCTACTCAAATTAGACTGAATTACTTTCTTATTTTAAAATCAACTCATTTCAAATTAAAACCGTTATCTGAAACGATTAAATGAATATCATATCGAAAATGGGATAGTGAATAATGTTTTTTTTAAAAAAATTAACAACGGTTACGTTGTCCACATCTTGACCGTGACATAATATCACCACGTTAATCTGATGTAATGAAGATGCTAACGGATTTAACGCGACCGCTAATCCTATACTAAGGCGACCGAGGCGAGTTCGTCTAGTCAATTACAACACTCCGTGTGCCTTTATTGGCGTTTCAGTCATTGTTCGGCTCCAACAGATAAACCGTGATGAAAATGGTACGGTAGTCAGCAGGAATGGTTTTTGATCGATACTAGACTCGTGTACGGCACGAATATTCACAGAAACAATTTTCAATTAATTCGTCACATTGTAATTGATATTAATTGAGACCAATGGAATCAAGAAATTAAGACATTTATGTATTTAAATAGTTAATTACTTTCATTTTTTTTATATAGAAAATCATATTTTTTTCAACGTAGAGGGACGCGAAATTTATATTTAACCACAGAAACATTCTATTTGATTAAACTGAATGTTTATTTTTCTTTCATGTTTATACAGTGGTGAAAAGATGTCGTTATTTTAGCTTAACCTAATATATGTATTAATAATATAATATATTAGGTTGATAGGAAAATAGTAACGGTTTTTATTGTCTGAATTCTAACTTTATTGTTTTTAATGAAAATGTTATTTCATTGTATTTGTGTTAATATCATTTTAAAGAGCATTTTTCGGTGTGTATTTCAGTAACATCGACTTTGATTTTATTATTAAATTTGCTTCAAATTGGGCTATTGAATTAAAAATGAAAAAGGAGTAAAAATAGAATTGTTCGTACAAGTTCAAACGAGTAAAGCAGCAGAAACTGCTCGTAAACTAAACTATGTTTTTGATCTGAGTATTATTAAGGAAAATACGGTGCAATGCTTGTTCCAAAAAAATCATGCTGGGGACGAGAGCGTTGAAGATGAAAAAGGTTGCAGGCGTCCTTCTTCAGTTCATAATGGCCAACCGAAGGTGTAAGTTAAATCAGAACCACGCATAACAATCGAGAGTTTGCATAAAAGGTAGGCATTCGTCATCAAACAGTTCTAAACCACTTAAAACAGTTAGAAAATCGGAAAAGCTTAACAAATGGGTGCCATATGAATTGAACGAAAACCAAAAAAAATCGTCGTTACGAAGTTGGATCTACGTTTCTTTTACGTAAAAAACGTGCGACGAAAACAAGGATCCTTTAAGACAACAGAAAGTGGTCTGCACAATGGTTGGACAATGAAGTCCTTAAAGTGTTTCACGAAACCGAAATTACACCACTTTTCCTGGATTTGAGCACGAATAGCGCGATCGTCTACCAAGTCATATGCCGATTTTTCTTGAATATGCTGACTGGCTGTTGTCGGGGCACCATTCGCCTCTAAGGACGGCCACCAAAATGACTAAACGTTTTCCATAGGCTGATCAAAAACATCGTCCAATTCGTGCAAAAAAAAATACACCAAAAGAAAATTATGGCGACTTTTTGGTGGTTCGCGTTCGGTGTAATCCACTATAATTTCTTCAATCCTGGCGAAACCGTTACAGCTGAAAGTTATTGTCAAGAATGTATCAAGAACTGAGACGTCTGGTTCTTGCACTGGTCAATTGAAAAGGTCCAATCCTGATGCACAACCACACGTCTCACGATGGATGCTCCAAGAGTTGAATGAACTGGGCTATGAAATATGGTCTCATACACCATACTCACCAACAGATTATCACTTGTTTAAGCATTTCGACTTCTTACAGGATAAGGTCTTCAATAACCAATCTCTTACCGAAAGTGCATTTCGAGATTTTATCATTTCCAGAACTCCGGAATTTTACACCACCGGAATAAATAAACTTGTAATTAATAGGCAAAAATGTGTCGATTCTAATGATGCTTACTTCGATTAATAAACTTTATTATGAGATGAGAAAAATGTATATGAATTTAAAGTTCATAAACCGCAATTATTTTTCTACCAACCCAATAACTAATTAATTGTAAAACAATTTTATACGTTTCACTTATTAAGTACCGTTTTATTTTTTTTTAATTTAATATAAATGTAAATAACTTTATCAACAAGTAAAACTGAATGAGAACAACGCTGTCGACACAAATTGTTTTCTGAAGAAAAAGAGAGATTCAACTTGCAAAGAAATCTCGTTATTCAACAAAAAAATGTATTCTTGTTCTGATACAGTTTTATTTCGTAACTACTTTAACACAAAGTACATTTAATTTGTCTTCATCTGCCTTGCATATGCCAACTAAACTTTTCAAAAAACTTCTGACAAGAATAGTTAATTAATTAGAAATATCCCATTTCGTATTTCCATCTTCGTTTTATTTACTCACACTCTAATGGAGATAGATGTACAGGAAAGAAATTTATATTTCTGTTAATATTCTATTTGGAATTTTTAGAGCGAAGTGATAGTTACATATTTATATCCACAATAACTACTGATCATCTAGTCGAATAAAAAAAAACATTTCAATTAGTTTCCTTTACATAAACTTCAAACAAGTATCTATCACATATTGAAGTTGATGCCTATAAGCGACATAAATTCGATCATAAATCATTACAGATATATGAAATCAGTCGACTGTACGACAAAATTGTTATCTATATAAAATATTTGACGTATCTGATTAAATTCTCACTTCATTAGCCATTAATTAATTGGCAAAAATGTATTGATTCTAATGGTGCTTATTTCGACTAATAATGTTAATTATTAGCTGAAGAAAATGAATATCAATTTGAAGGTCATAAACCGTAATTATTTTCGTACCAACGTAACATTTTTTAAAGAATTACAGTAATAACACTGTGCACCTTCTTGCTATTTAATTCATTACTCATTGTGTTTACACAATGTCAACTTCGCTTCGCTGTATGAAAACTAAATCAGACTTCTTTACAATTTTCACATAAAGAACGTACTACATTATGAAAAATACTGTTTTTCGATTTTTATTCTATGCTAAAGATCGTTAGCACATATAATAAAACGATGATATTCGCATTGTATTAAAATAACGACGAACAGTTCTCTATACTCGAACAATCTTTTCAAACTCAAATCTGTATATATACACACTGATCATCAACGCATTCAATCCAACTGTCTGTATTTGCCGGCGCAGTAAACGCTCATCGGATTCTCATCTAATAGAAAATACAATCTTATATTTCTCTTTCAAGTTCGACGTTCGTTTAATGATATAATAAAAAAAAAATAGATAATAATGTGTAAAAGAACAAAATGTATTTTCCAATAGATTCGAATTTATGGAGAAACGGTTTGGCCGGTTGCCAATATCATATGGCAATACAAAAGCCAGACAAAAAACGAATTAAAAACGCATCCACAAATAGTAGATTTTCGAAACTGTGCACAGGAGTGAGTGCACAGGGATTTGTTTCGACGTGCCGATGACTTCAGTGTAAATGGATGAATGAATAGAATGTCGTACGGTACGATGGATAAACGAGAATGTAGGTTTTCGATACGGTGTCGTCTGTAACTATCGAATGAGCTGTTGGTTTGATGGTTAAATGGATGCTGCATCAGAAGTGATGTCCCAAGGGAATCGTCACAAGCGTATCTTTTTTTTGTGAGTACACAGTGCACGGTTTCGTGACTCGAATACCCATATATGTATATATATATATATATGCATACATATATAATATGGATATATGTATAGTCAAGGCTTTGTCTAAAATCCTATATGAGATAAAAGTAAGAGGTGAACGTCGCCAGAGTCAAAGATAGAGAATACATGGTTATATTTCAGACTCGCTTGGATTTGATTCTTTTGTTGATTTTTTTTCAAAATTTATTATTATCAGCAATAAAACATAATAAATATTTATGTATATATTTATATATATATATATATATATATATATATAAATAAATTTATATCGCATGAACATTTTGTGACATAAATATGTTGGAATAAGTCGACGCAAATAGCAAAATTTAAAACTATTACAGAAGATATTTTAAAAACTAGTATATATATATATATATATATATATATATATATATATATATATATATATATATATAGTTTTAGTTAAAAATGTTTATATTTTTAATTTGAAATTTTGTTAAATTACATAAAGATAATTAATGAGTTAATTTGAATAAAATATCAAAACAAATAATGCAATATTTTTTTGTAAAAGTACAGACAGATATAACATAGACAAGACATGTTAGAAGCATTTCTAAACATCAGTTTTTAATTTAGTAAAATAAAACTTTGTGTAAATATCATATTCATTTACTATTTGTAAAATCGATGTTTTTGAGGAAACCGTAAATCAGATCACGGGAGAAAATTATGACTCATCATATCTCTAAATAGAAGTATTTTAACATTATTTTTCTATATTATAAAAATTAAAGGTGATTCTGTTCCCGTGACTTTTATATTTAATTGAATTATACTCGTACATCCGTTGTAAAATAATTTTTTTGTAAGATGTATAATTATCAAATATTTATCACATTTTGATTTACTGTACATAAAATAAAAAAAAAACACTATAAATTTTAATATTAGAAAAATACGGGTATAAATAAATGTACAACGCTTATGATGTAAGGAAGAATATATATATATATATATATATATATATATATATATATATATATATATATATATATATATATATATAATATACGACCTAAATCCAAAATATCAACCGAGTCAGAGAAAAACATTTTTTCTTGATACGAGACGTCTACGAAAGGAATAATTTCGAATGCAGAGCAACGAACTGATGACCGTCTGGTTAACTGAGCATACAAATCACCGGACCACGTATCTCGTTCTTGTTCTCGTTTCGCGTTTAAATTTCAAGTATTGTATTTTCATAACAAACGAAAAAAAAACGCTCACGAACAGCATAGGGTTGAGGGTCGACAGAGAGTTCATATGAGACGATGAAAGGGCATCGCACCGAATGAGAACGACAACAAAGCGGATGGACGGAACTACAATCCGGTGCACAGTTCGAGACCTGACCATTGGCTTGACATAATGAAGATTTAGTGAACGATACAGAACAATATACATATATTTGTGTATATATATATATATATATATTGCACAAACTTTTAAATAGATAGAATACATTAGTAAATGAATGTTCATGTATTGTTGTACAACTTTATGCCGAAAGGTAATTAGTAACAATGGAAAGGCAAATAGATTCACTGTTCGATTTAATTTATTTTATAAAGTTTACATCAATATATCATACTCCAAGGAAGTAATATATATATATGTATATATATATGTATATATATACATATGTATATATATATATATGTATATGTATATGTATATGTATATATATGTATATATGTATATATACATATATATATATATATACATATATACATATATATACATATACATATACATATACATATATATATATATACATATATATATACATATATATATGTATATATATATATATATATATATATATATATATTATATGAAAGTAAATCAATACAAATTGTTTAGTTTTCGGTATTTACTGAAAATATTTGTAAAAAATTATTTATGTACAAAAATCTGAAAAATTATAAACTTATCAAGGGTTTAAAACGAGTCTAATATTTCTTTTTATTTCTAAGAACAATAAAATATGTATCGAAAAGTCAAGAAATGAGAACCGTGATAAGTTCTCGATATTTTCATCACGATTATTCATCGAAATAATTTCCTATTCAGTGGTGATGTAAGATAGAACACGATCTATTCAAAAATTCCATGTGTTTTTTTTCGAACCATTAAACCATCTTGTCTGCGCATCGTTCATCTCGTGACGGTGATATATCTGCGGTCTGTCTCACTAAAGTGAAATCCGCTATTTTCCTAAATACCGTACTCTCGTGACACGTTACCCACGGTGAAAATGGCGTCGGCGTATGTTCGTACGATATGTGGGACGGGTAAGTGAGTAAACGGACATTGTTTTAAAATATATTCAGTGTAGCGTGCGAAAATGTTGTGTACGGCGGCGTCCTCTGTGAACTTGTATTGTGGTATTACTCTTCGTTCGTACTATTATTTCAAAATGTTCTGATTATTTTATCTAATGGGATGAACTGGTTTAGTAATATTCAAGATATAAAATATACTTGTATATATATATATATATATATATATATATATATATATATATATATATATATATATATATATATATATATCATCATCATCATCATCATCTTCAGCCTCTGTTAATCCACTGCTGGATAAAGGCCTCTTCCATGATTTTCCATTTTTTTCGATTCAGTGCCTCTCTTTTCCACAGATTTCCAAGAAAGTTTTTAATATCCTTATCCCATCTGTTCATTGGTCTCTTTCTGGGTCTTTTCATATTCCTTGGTTCCCAGTCAATAATTTCTCTCGTCTACCGGTAGTCCTCTCTTCTTGCCCATGTCCCGCCCATTTACATTTCAGACTCTTTACTATTCTTATTATATCTGTGACTCCTGTTTGTTTTCGTATCCATTCTATTCTGTTTCTATCTCTTCTTGTTATTCCCAACATGCATCTTTCCATACTTCGTTGTGTTGTTTGGAGTCGGAACTATTTTGGCGTTAAGCACCCATGTTTCGTTGCCGTAGGCAAGGACTGGTAGTATAATACATATATATATATATATATATATATATATATATATATATATATATATATATATATATATATATATATAGGTAACCCCCGTATAACACAGTCGTTAGGTTCATAAAAAATACCGTGTTATACGAAACAAGGAACTATTATAAAAACAGGGTCAAGTTCCAAAAATTAACAAAACTATACTATTTTCTTTTTATGACTAAAATAAATATGTTTATTAAACCAAACGGTAATTGATCAAAAGTATGACATATTAATATAACGTATTGTTTTTTTCTCCATCACTGCTAAACATCATTTAATGAAGACGTTTTCTTTTTGGGAAAATAACCTCACTTTCTGAGTTTTCTCCTGTACTATTTTGATTTCTATGCTCTACTTTTTGCAAAAAATCCGTTATTTTCTGTTGTTTGCTTTTACCTAAGAGATTTATATAAATTTCGTTGTATGGAGCTAAGTATTCATGAAGTTTTCTCTTAAATGTGGCGCTTCTTTCATTAGAAGAATCTGCATTTACAAAATATAACTCCGATTGTTCGGATAAGTTTATGCCTTCCTGTATGCTTTTTATGATAAAATTTTGAAGTTCAGCGTTTCAATCTGTGCTATCGTTCTCTGAATCAATTTGGTTTATCTTAGATGCTATTTCCACAAAATTTTCACAATTCTCAAACCGTGTTAGAGAGAATCCGTGTTGTACGGAGATTTCCTACTGAATACCCCTTAAATAGTAATAATACATGAACTAGTTTTGGATTTTCTTTTTCCTTTTAAATTTTATCAGGCGAATCTTTCTATCTCACTTGGACTATCTAACCAGAACATCGTTTAAAAATGAATAAGAATAAAAATCAAATCATATTTATCTGAAGAGATCAATGTCAAAAAAATATAACTGAATATTAATTATTGATATACATATATATATATATATATATATATACATTGCAATATGTTTCTATTTCTAACAAAATACATGTTAAAAATCTCTCAAATTTATTCACATTTACCAGAACATCTAATCACTAATCATTTCACTTCTACCATTTCGACTATAAAGACAGAATACTTAAAATATAAATCCATATTACTCGACCAGAAAGAACTTTTCAATTTGAAAATAAATAAACATAAACAAATCCAAATGTCTTACAGAACGAAATATAAAATAACGCTCTTGAAAATAATCGTAACTAACCATCCGTAAATACTCGTACTTCCAATATTAAGTACGTCTCGAGATGAAATGATTTATAAGAAGTTTGTTTATATATGTATGTATGTATATATATATATATATATATATATGTATGTGTATTTAAATAACACCTACACTAAAGAGAACAACGTAACTTCTTACCTGTGCTTCATAGATTTAAAGAAAGCTCTCAACAGTACAATCGAAAAGCATTATTGATTTATTATGGTATATTGTGATTCAGGATCAGACATATCCTTTATTGAAAATATATCTCTTGACATGATCAGTGTATGCTCAGGAGTGCACTGATATGTCTGCAGAGATATACAACAGTGGAAACAATCTCTTTAATATATATATATATATATATATATATATATATATATATATATATACATACATATAAAATATGTATTCATAGTTACTTTTATTCTTATTTGTACAAAAGTAATTTGTAAATATAAATATTTAAAAAAAACATTCTGTATTGCAGTACTGTTTACTTATTTTTATTCTACATTGAATATTACCGTATTTTATTTTAAAATGTTTCTATTTTCTGATGTTTTAAAGATGAAGAAATATAAAGAGAATGCATTTAAACATAAAATGTGTCTGTTATTTGTATTCCTGCACGCGATATAACATGAATTATGCAATATAATAAAAAATAGAAAACTCATTGATCCTATTTAATATTATATACTGAATAAAGAAACTATCAGATTCATAGATAATTTATAGTTAATTGTTGATAGACTAGTAAAATCAATAAATAAAATAGATCGGAAAAAAAACAGAAAAACAGTTAGAAATACAAAAGATGAATATTGTAACAAGCACAAATAACGATTTCTGTGCAGACGTTAAAGAAGTATATTAATAATTAAATGTAGATAAAAGGGAATTTAAGAATACAGGAAAATTGAAACAAAAATGCTTTGTTATAGGAATTTAGTTACAAATGGAAAAGATTATAAAGGTATAAGAGATTTTTCTGTACTTGAGCGTTCTACGTATGATATGATAGAGTTTGCCTTAGAAATACACATAAGCCTTAATAAAAATGATCTTTAATCATTTTTTGGGAATTTTTGTATAAATTTTTTTGTGTTTTTGTTGGTGGAAGAAAATAATTCATTTGTAAAAGTGAACCTAACAACAGTGCTAGAACTGTATTGTAGGAGTGACGCATACAATTCTCAGATTTTACAGAAATGAACGAAAGTGGATGGTAGTAGATTAGTTTGACTTAAGAGTAATTGAAAAACAAACTATTTAAGTGAATAAAGTAATAATTGTGAACTCTGTGGAGATAACTTGAATGAAGAATATATTTTATTGTGAAAAAATCATTGATCGAAGAAAAAAATTATCACAAAATCGCTCCACAGAAAACCATATACAAAATGAACCCCAATTTAGTTCTAGCATTGTTGCTAAATTCACTTTCATAAATGATTTTTTGAGTCGTACCACAAGCCACACATTTTTTAAATTAAAATATTCATTAATTGATAACTTTTAATTGTTGGTTAGACGTACTTAGAAGGCGATACTGTCACATTCAAAATGCTAAGACAGAAATATATCTTTTTTGTAAACATTTTTCTTAAAAAAAAAACATTTTATAATTTGTGGTACGAGTGAAAATAATTTTAAGAAGCTACTAAAAAAACTATTAATAATTGTTTCTGGAAGGAAAAACCGTACAGAATTTTTAAAAATGACAATATTTTATCAGACAAATCAGACAGAAAATGTAAGAAAGTGGTAAATGAATTCTTTAAATTAATTACAACTACTTCAAAAGTATAAAAATTTAAAAATAAATAAATAACAACGTTGTGTGTTTATAAATTATGGATATATATGCTCCTATATTCCTTAACTTGTTAGCCGTGTCGCCCTATTTTAAAAGTGTACATCTACATTGTGTCCCAAAAATGAAGACGAGTATATTATATAATATATGCAACCACTGTAAAATTGAATTAAATTGTAACGAAATGGCATTTGATTTTCTTGAAAAATCAACAATTTTATTCTCAAATCCATCTTCATGACGGGTATACTCATCATACATAGCTAACAGGTTAATTGATATTTTTTGAGTCTAGACACATATCATCTTTAGCGTCTAACAATCCAATGCTCAATAAATCCCTATGGATAAGATGTAGTGTTTATATATATATATATATATATATATATATATATATATATATATATATTACATACATATAAACACCTAAATGTGAACATGTTTATTTTCAATTCGAGATTTATTTCGAGCATACCGTGTTTACAAACCCATAAAAAAATTCTGTCAAAAAAATCCTGGCGTGCTGTATCATCACGTAACGATTGCCGCGAGCAGTCAATAAGGTCGAAGTCAAATCTGACGGAGAAACGAGAATCGTTGTCATGTCGGATCAGTCGGGAAAAATCTAAACGCTGTTGTAGTCAACGTCAGTGGTGGTATATGAGGGCGTACGGATTTTATATTAGACAGAGAACACATTTCGAAAATGGATATCTAAACAAGCTAAGCTACGCCGATGGAAGGGCTCGAAGCACGTTCGTCTATCCCTTGCAAAATATATATATACACACACACAAGTGTGTGTCTAAAAGGTGAGAACACGATTCAATTTTACATCACACATTCTCGATATAATAAAAACGTATCACGAAAAATCGTAACTTTTCCATTGAAGTATATATGAACCCTTAGCATCAAAAAACGAGTCACACCACAAAGCCATACATGGGGTTGTATGTATGTATGTATATATATATATATATATATATATATATATATATATATACACACAGATAATTCGATATAAAATTTACTGTTAGATGAAAGAAAAATTGTTTTTCAAATGAATTTATTATTACATTTTGGGTCATTTCATTAATAAATATAATTTACTGTATTTTGACAAGATATTTGTCCCATATGGAACAAATATTTGTTCCATAGTAAGGTGTAGAAAAATCTTATGTGATTTATGAGGTAAGTGAAAAAGTAATTTTGGAATCTGATTTAGCTTCTTTGATGGAAATGTATTTTTCAGTTTTCTTAAAATGAAAAGTTTCTTAAAAAAATGAAATTAAATTGTAACATCCGAATTTAATGAAACACCTTTAAAATTCATGTTTTATGGATTAATGTCAATTAAAATAGTGAAATATATGATTTACAAATTTAAAAAAAAGTAAATTAAGCTCTAAGGCCACAATTACAACATCGACATATAGGAGAACTGGAAAATTTGTCTTAATGATTTAATATTGCAGAATGTTAATTTATTTAACATTTTAAATAAAACCAACAAAAGTTGTTTGTTAAAATCTCTAATAAGTTATTATTGTTTATATTGATATACTTATATGAATTTCGATGATAATTTCACTATTCTCAAAGCACAGGCATAACAAATACATTTTTCATTTTTATAAGATAAAGCTATAGCCATCGAAATATACATAAAAAGCTATAGCCATCGAAATATACATAAAAGTATAAAAAGAATTAATTATTGGGAATTTTTATAAAAATAATTATAGTTTTTTTAGCTATTATTTGATCAATCAATCACTTTATTAAGTTCGATATAAGCGATAAGAAAAATATTTCAATCAAATAAATCGTTTACTTTCACAAATACTCCAGTGTTTGGATAAAGGATTTGTGGCCTTTCCACGGGAACGAATACTGAACACTGAGACTTACAACTTGCGCTATTCTAATAACTGAAATGTCTCATGGATCGGGCATCATCAAAAAAAGTGGAGTACTTTTTCATAACTTCCCTGACAAGGTTGTATCACATAGTGTACCCATCGGAGTTCCAAAGTACTTACGAAGGTTTGCTATTAATAGCCAAGTTTATGAAATAATAACAATATTTTCAGCTTTTATTCGTTACTTTTATTACGAAGCCTATTTATTTTTAAATAACAAATAACATAAGCTAAATTTCCATCTAAATGTCCTGACATGACATGGATCTGTTAATTTTATTAAACAACATTATGTACAAAACATTCTGTAAAATTACAAAGTTAAAATACCCACAACTTTAAAAGTTCTTGTATTGTATTTAGTGATATATGTTGAGTTAATTATTGATCATTCGTGCAAATCCAATTAAAATAATTGGTATAAAATCTACAGATTAAATTAACAAAGTTAATTTACTAGTTTTCAGTATTTAATCAAACATACTGCACCGTATTTATAACATATATTTATATATATATATATATATATATATATATATATATATAAACTGGATCATACTATAATATTTACAAAGAGTAACAAACAATCCTTCAGTAAAATTCTCGTTAGTTAATTTCAATTTGAATATAAATGTATAAATTCAAAGGACTCGTGTTCAGAACGGTGAAAACGATTTTAAATGCACAACAAACGGACAAAATATGCACAAGCATACATACACACACACACATGGATACAAACATTTGATCATTTTATACTATACATATATATATATATATATATACATACATATATATATATATATATATATGAGAATACATAAATACAAACTGACATAAACACAACGCTAGATTATCATGGAATCCTTTGTTGTAGTAGCATCCGTATGTAAAGGATTACTTTATTATTTTTATAATCGGCACACAAATGTGGACGTTAAACGTACGTTATCTATAGACAAGCATAAAATCAATAGCAACAAATTAATGTGAACATTTTTTTTTTATTAATTCAGTGACGACATATCGTACATGTTCTTTGATTACAAAGAAATTTAAATATATTATTCATTTTTATATCCGAATAGCATAATTGTACATGACATGTTCTCTTTGTTTTATTAATAATAACATGTATATAATTTCGTTAAAATAAAAAACAAAGAGTAAAAAAAATGGTAATTCGATTTATGAGAAAAAATAAACAACCGCAATATTTGTTTAAGTTGAAAAAATATTAACAGTGTATAATTTATCTATAAACAGTTAATATTTGGAAAATAAAAAAGCCGTAATATTACTATAAATTTGACAATTCTTCACATTGACCACTGAGCCATTTTTTCAAGTTTGGGAACTTCGCCTTCCTCGGAGCCGGTTCTCCCTTTTCAGTCCATTGTTTTGATTGTTCTTTTGTCTCGGGTGTGAAGTGATGGACCCATGTTTCATCCATGGTTATGAAACGGCGCAAAAATTCTACTTTGTTGCTGTGAAACTTCGCAAACACTCAATTGAAACATCTTCACGCCACTGTTTTTGCTCGAGTGTGAGCAAACGCGGCACCCATCTTGCACACAGCTTTCTCATGTCCAAATTTTCAGATAATATGCGATGTACGGCACTTTTTGAAATGCCTACTATGTCTGCTAGCTCGCGCACTTTCAGTCGACGATCATCCAGTACCGCTTTGTAGATTTTCTTCGCCATTTCTGGAGTCGTCACCTCATTTGATCGACCACTGCGATGCTCGTCTTGGCAGCTCATACGGTCTCGTTTAAACTCTACTACCCGATATTTCACTGTTGTAAACGAAGGAGCAGACTCACCCAGAGTAGAATCCAGTTCAGCTTTTATATTGGCTGGGCTGAGGCCTTTCAAATAAAAGTATTGTATCACGTAACGATGACCAATTTTCTCCATTTTCACAAATTCACTGAAAACGTTCACTATTGATGGCTGCCAAACAAATACTTAACAACGTGGCGTCCTCAAACTTGAAACATATGCTTTATAGATTGTGTACTTTCTAATACGGTGATATTTTTCAAACAACTACCGCCATCTCTAGGTCAGGACGGGTACAGGACGGGGACCATCCTCGTAGGTACTTATATTCTTCGCATCGTTTTATAGCTTGTCCCGTATTTAGCGTTAAATCTTGTTGTGTACCTCCTATGCACATATATTGAGTTTTGTCGATGTTTACCTCCAAACCCCATGTACGATACTCTTCAATGATTTTTCGAATCATATACTCGACATGGTCATAATCTACAGTGACTACATTATTTTCCAAATGAACACACAAAATGCATTTCATAACCAACTTGCGGTCAAGTCCACCGACAGATCTTAACAATCAAATGTAATTTTTATTTTAATTATACTTCATCATATTAATTTTCTGTGTGTAATGCGAACGCTACTATGGTTGATTTAAATAAATAATTTTATAATTTAAGCGTCAAGGCATCTTATTTATAACACTTTTCTTTACTATGTTCCGTAGGTTGAAACAAACAGATACATAAAACAATGCGAATCTATCACTGGACCTCTCTGTTCGTTCGCATAAAAAAGGTAGATTTTCAGGGGAGGCGTTGAGTATTTTTTTTCTAAAAAGGGGGATAGTAGGCCAAATAGGTTTGACAATCTCTGCTTTCAAGCGACTATGATGACACCATCATAGAAATGCACTTAAGTAGCAATTAAAAATAATAATCTGTAGATCATTTTTCGACCAGAAAAAACTTGACGGTAGTGAGAAAAGAAATTATTCACGAAAATAGTTTTTCGTACCATTTTTAATTTTTTACCAGAACTTATATCACATGTTTCTACTTTAGTAGTAAATATACATCAACAATATCGAGTACAATAAACATTTACGATACTAAATATTAAATTACACGCATGGCCTGAATTCTATTTCAACATGTATCTATGTATGCATGAACAAACAAAATTTCATTACCGTTTGACATTACCCGAAAACAACATATAATTAGTGTGTGCATATAAATATCGAAAACGTAACGGTGGCTTTATTCCAGTATCTACTGTACATGTAACAACATCCGTTCAAAATCCACGTTTGATGTGAAACACTGTTAATCCATCAAAATAAATAATTAGTTCGTTTTTATGTCGTCTGGTGTGACAGTGAGGTAAATGAAACGTAACAGCTGGAAAATAGATACTAAAAATTTATATATTTATACATAATACACATACATACATATATATATATATATATATATATATATATATATATATATATATATATATATATAGATGTAAGCTTCTGAAAACTGAATATTCCCTTTGATGTAGTGTATACTTTAATCTTTAATATCCAAATATCGAATCGTTTCGAAGTTTATATAAACATAAAGTGAAAATTTTTAATTATAACTTGTTTATTCGCGCGTATATACATAAATATTATTTATGTATATCAGTATATACATATATATATATATATATGAGAGAGAAAAATATTTTTATTTTATATCAAAATAAATATAAAAACATCATCTAATCAATACAAATAATAATTTGAAATATGCCAACATTTTCCACATAAATATTCAATGATATGCAAACGTGGCCTTTACACAAAAACTGATACATTTTTGTATAAACTTTGTAATTGAATCGTCTGTAAAAATATTGAAATTAATTAAAATTTATTGGAAATAATTACTGTATTGATAGTCAGTGAAGATATATTTAAATGAGTGAAAATATTTATTTTGAAAAGTAATAAGGTTTGTTCCAATTTATGAATTTGTGTATATACAACCAATAAAAAAATATCGACATAAATAAAAAGATGAAACGTATGTGTAAAATCGTATAAATATTTATTACGAAACGAAAAAAAGTGGTACGTAGTGAGGTTCATAAGTTATTGAAGAATCACTTAGGTCGAAATCTCTTTATTTGCTTTATAGAAATATATTGAAATATAAAGAGATACTTCCATATGAAAGAATTCGTTTTTATTTTACCGGTTTTTATGTATATATATAATCAGAAAATTGTGTGTGGGAAAGCTGAGGAAGCTATAAGCGGAATCAAGAAAGTAATGTAAAGAGACAAAAATATACCAGTAAAGGTGATTAATAGGATTTCTGAATGCATGATCCAATCAATTTTGACATATGACTTCGAGAGTTGGGGCCTGTATGGAATCGACAAAAAAATTAAATAATTATAAAGTTCATTTTTTAAAAAGTGTATTGAGAATAGATAGGAAAGCAGTGAATAATGCTGTGCTACTTCAAATAGGGACTTTACCGAGAGATGCTAACATAAAAAAAACCTTATGTAAAATATTTTTCTAAATTAAAAAATAATGAATGTAAGTATAATACAAGTGTCTGTTAAGCCAGTTAAAGAGCGAGAATGAAAATAATTGGGCAAATTTAATATTAGATGTACTGATCAATCTTAATTTATCGGAAGACAAATGAGTGACATGAATTCAAATTATGGTAAAAAATAGTAGAAGGGTGAGAAATGAAGAAGTAGATATTATGTGGGAAGATGAAAACACAAAGCACTCACTGAATTTTCTTACAACGTTGTCATCAAAAGAATAAGGGACAACTTAAATACACAAATCAAAAATTATAAAGAAGAATAATTAAAAAATTTAGGTTAGGCAGGTGGGGGTGAGACTTTAAAAGAGATAAATGTACAAACAAAATATCCAAACTATGCAATGGGCACACAAACAATATACATATACTAAAAAATTGTAAAGGGCTGCAATTATTAAGAGAAAGCTTATTTCTCAATATCCATCAGACTAACACCACTGAATTTATGGAATCAGTACCTGTGATCAATTTAGTACAAAAATTAAATCATTACTTCAAAAGGCTGGAAATTAAAGTATAGTTTAAGAACAGTATGTAAGAAATAAATAAATATATACATACAGTAGAGTATAATAAGTGAATTATAATTAAAATGTATCAAAATAGCTCAATTTTGTTTCTATCACGTTTAAATTTCGTTACAAACCTGTTAAAGAGTGTGAAACATTACATGTACACGAGATTAACAATGTGTGTATATCAATAAATATATATATATATATATATATATATATATATATATATATAAATGAAATTATAATATAGAGGTTAATTATTCAGAAATAGATAAGATCAAAATTATTTTTTCCTTGATCAAAGGACTGTTTAAAATTATGAAACTGAAATAAATGTGTGAACAAAACACCAAATAAAATAAGTAATTGACATAAAACACAGTTCAGAAACTGATGACAAAATCAAACATGATTAAAAATAATTAAGTTAATTAAGAAAACGTATACAAAATAATTAATCGAATATTACTTCGGTTACTGATCCTACAAGTTCTTCTAATAATTCTATTAACATAAAACCGAATCATAATTATCGACGCCACTGTATACAAAAAAATCCTGTAAAACATTGTCGGATCGGTGTTTAGCGCGACGATCGCTAATATTCATAGTGCCACCCAAGCCCACCCAAACCAGTACCGAAAAACTCGGTCCTCGTATAATCACGTTATCGAACTTTCGACGATTCCAGCCCACGACGACCCCACGCGAAATGAACATTTTCTTTTTTACGCAGCGCTTAATCCTATTTGCGCTTTCTTTCCGCTTAAATTCTAAATCGGTAATGAAGTACTTGTCTCCCCAATGAATTCAATAATACAATGAAGAAGAATAATGAACGGACTGAATGCGAGAGAAATGCGTGAAAGAGCCTCCCTGCTTTTTACTCGCGAAATATATTTTAATTGCCTGACTTGTTCTTTATACATAATATATTCAAATGTATATTAGTGTATGTATGTATATATATATATATATATATATAAATTTATAATGAGCATTTATCGAAAAATCAACGTTTTGCTGTTTAACGGAAATTTAATTTCTCTTCATTAGTTTATAATTCTCTCTTTGTTTTAAGAAAGAAAAACATCTTTTAGAATTCTGAAGAAAGTAATTAACACTTTTCAAGAAATTATAGAACAGAAAATGTTTTTAAATTTCAGTTTGTTATAATGTTGAAAATTTCAACATTATTTATAAGACTTTCAAAATTATTTATATCGAGACCATATTGTCTCGATATAAATAATTAAAAAAAGAAATGGATTAAGAAAAGAAATTAAATTCAGCAAAACTTTCAATGATTTGCTGTAGCTTAATAAGTTAAATAAATATATGTTTTTTTTATATTTCATATTTTTCGGCAGTAATTCGTTTATAATCAAATTCTATTATAATCTAAACTGCTTACAATACAGTTCTAACAACCTAGTTAGATGAACAATAAATTTGCCTAATGAAAAATTTTCCCGAATATTTTATGGTTTGACAGGATCATCAATTCATACAAATACAGAAGATTATAGAAAGATTACGTTTGTTTTTAGAGTTCTGCACACCAAGGTAAGGGCATTCAACATACATGGCTACGTGACCATTTCAAGATCGAAGCTCTCTCAAATTTGTGAAAAAAATTCTCGTCAAAAATATTCAATTAAATATTATTAACCCTTTGCACACCGAACATTTTTTGATACTAGCGACCAGCGACTCTGGCACTCTTTTGTAGTGAAACTTTTCGAAAAGGAAAGTTTCGTTTTGAAGGGAAAAAGTACAAGTGTTTATGAATTTATTTATTTTGTAAGTATGCTTTGTTTTGATTTAAATAAAGCTTAAATTTTACATTTTGTAATTCGACATGGTATGGTACCTCTGGAAACAGTCTCATGGAACATGTTCATTCTGGATTTATTTAGATAAATATCCTAGTAATCACTCGTTTGACGTCTTCACTCCTTTTCGTTTCTCTTGGAACATACAACACAATTTGTCCTTTCACCTTTTCTCATTATCTGAAGCTTTTCATTTAACCTAGTTGCGGAGGTGGAAGTAGAAATTCTTATTCTCTCCTGGTGAA
>CM068315.1:39225317-39242817 GCA_034766995.1 Acanthacorydalis orientalis | reverse complement strand
AATACTTTTTTTAAATAACAGCCTTCAATTATATATATATATATATATATATATATATATATATATATATATATATATATATATATATATAAGATAAAACAAGTCCAAATTTAAATCGAAAACTCTATTTTGTTTTAAGATAAAAATGTTCCATCAATGTATTCAACTTATCCACATATATAGAAGTGAAACAACGGTCTGAATACCAAATAATTCAGCGACTTCGGAAAATACAGAAAAGCATTAACATGTATTCGTAAGGAATAATAGGAAAAGATAGAAAAATAGAATACGATACGAAAACAAATAGGAATTGTAGATATAACGACAAGTATAAAGAGTTTAAAATGAAAACATGTAAAGCATATTTTCAGCTTAATTGCTTTTAGAATTATTCTACATTCGATCGTTTTGTATTTTTTAAAAATAAAATACTTTACCTATCAAATCGAGGATAATGCCAAAGTATCTTGGATAATCTGATCGATCACTGGAAAATTTAGAAAGCAGAGAATTAAAATTCATCCGAAATAGAACAAGAAAAAATATTATGAAGTTTTTTCCTTTTTGCATATCTATATCTATATATATAGATAGATAGATAGATGATTTACCTTATGCTTCCACACAAAAATTATTAAAAAAAACGAAATTTTTTTTAAAAAACATATTTCCCATTTAGTATTTTAGTTCAATTGTATTTTAGTATTGAACTGAACTAAAATACTAAATAAAAAATAAGATAACTTTTCTTAATCCCTGCGCCCCCTTTTAATACTTGCATGTGGAAGCCAAAATCGAATACCTCTCTTACTCTCCCTCTCTCTCTCTCTCTCCATATATATATATATATATATATATATATATATATATATATATATATATACAGACACACAAACACTTAATAGTTACACTTTATCGCAAGTAAAATCTGTTAGAGAGACAATTTGAATTTGCCGCTGTGCAATACGCTCCTTTTATGTCTGTTAGAAAACAGAACAAATAAAATAGTGTTCAACAATGAGATATGTATGTAATTCCTAGAATGTAGCGTGACATGTGATTCATTCGAGTGTGGTTGTGCAGATTAATTATCAGTAATCGATATACTTTTCTCTTGGGAGTTCACCATTAATTATTCCAGATGTAACTGCACAAGTGTTATTACAAATAAATATTTAGTTTTCACACAACTCTGCCTACATTTAATAAAATCTATATACAATTTTATTGAAAACACTTCGCGATAAACCTGTTCAATATTATGATAATTTAACAAGTCCATATTGCAGAAATTAACATATTACTTATCAATTCTTGCCCGCTTGTTAAAAATTATCTCAATATGCAATGAAAGTGTAGCTGACAACACATATTTGCAAAAGCTTGTCTATTTTGCAGGAATAGGAATCTCTTGTCTACTTCATATTATTAAGCACATTACACACATACACTTAAATACATAAACATGCATTTACATAAATACATATATATATATATATATATATATATATATATATATATATATATATACATGCATACATACATACATATATATATATATATACATATGTAAACAAAATACGAAAATTATACTGTAACTACATTCATTGGAGTTTCAGTTTACATGCGATATCGATTTGATATTAAATTTACTATTATTGTAATTGTATCTCGAGGATTTATTTTTAAACTTCCGACACAATTACACACATTTTTTATTTTATAAAAAATGATAAGAGCTGATTAATATAATGCTTTATATATATATATATATATATATATATATATATATATATATATATACGGCTCGCGAGCTCACACTCAAATATATATTTTATTGGACTTTATAATAATAGTAACAAATGTTAAAAAACTGTTAAACTGTTAAAAAAACCTCATACCAAGCAGAAATTTTCTGTAAAAACAAACCAACCGATAAATGTTAATATTTCTAAATCATTTACAATTGTTTGATATTAGGAATTTAGCCACAAAGGCAAACTATAATTGTAAATAACACTATCTCACATTTAAAATCCTATAAATAAATTGTTCAAAAAGTACTCTAGTTAAAAAACCACTTTTTTCAAAAAAGGTTTATTCATTGTTTCTGTTGTTTTTTTTAATAATTCTGAATAGTCACCTACATTATTTGCTCAGCATTTTTTTTAAAATATATTACGACTAAACAATAAGAAACATTTCCATTCTACCTTTCATTAAAAAATTACCCTGTTCGCCCTATCAATTCTATTAAATTGTGACCTGGAACTTTAAAACGATAGATAAGATTAAGAAATAAGTTATAATAGCAATAACATTTTTTGAAAGATTTTCTTAATAAATTGGTACTATATATACAAGCATGGAATCAATTTGATCATAAGTTTGTATATATAAATATAAAAACGGTGTCCTAAATGGCGTTTTTCTCAGTTTATGGCACAACTTTTCGAAACTAACGATATACAAATACGAGTACTTTAAACATATATTTTACTGATAGATACAAACTTATAACTTTAAGCGAATTAAATATTTTTGTTATTCACATTTGAAAAAAATAGATGAAAGATATTTTCATTATATTGTAGAATATATAATTAAAAATTGCAAATGTTAATGCAGTTATGAAATGTTTATTCATTTTCAAATATAATTGATTATTAACTGAATCCTGTAAGTATAGTTTAAGTTCGTTTTTTTCTATAACTGATTTCGACTCTTACTGTCTTAAGTTGATACCAAATTCTATCTTAATTAATATCGAATTTGAACTCAGTCGAGATTTAAAATTTCCTTAAAAATGATGAAAATAAAAAATGTTTGTCGGCGAAATGAAAACGAATTCACATGCGAACTATAAGATTTACATTAATTACCAAGTACAAAGGAAATGAACAGTAAAAAATCTATAAATATGATATATTTCAAGTACAATATTTTTTTAAAATGTCTAGTTTTTTTCTGGAATTAAAATTACAAAATTTATAAACCGACAACTAGTAGTAAGCTTTAAGTAAAGCCTATACTATATTAGGTTGAATCAAAAGTACCGTTAGAAAGAAAACAAATACAAACATATTATTTTGTAAAATAGAAACTTTTTAATTCAATTAATAATAGTTACCTATAATTGGTCGGTATTTTTTTTAATATATTAGAACTAAACAATAAGAAACATTTTACCTTTCATTAAAAAAATTACATTGTTCACCCTATCAAATTTATTATCCCTATCAAATATATTCTATTAAATTGTGACCTGGAACTTTATTTAAAACGATAGATAAGATTAAGAAATAAGTTATAATAGCAATAACATTTTTTGAAAGATTTTCTTAATAAATTTTTCTTAATATACAAAAACATGGAATCAATTTGATCATAAGTTTGTATATATAAACATAAAAACGATTTCCTAAATGGCGTTTTTCTCATTTTATGGCACAACTTTTCGAAACTAACGATATACAAATACGAGTACTTTAAACATATATTTTACTGATAGATACAAACTTATAACTTTAAGTAAAACTTTAATATTTCCAAATATGTATACATAATATATTCACACACACATATTGTATATGTATATATATATATATATATATATATACATATATATATATATATTTATATATATATATATATATATATATTTATATATATATATATATATATATATATAAAAAAAACGTGGATGGTTTGTTACTTGAATTCAATGATTTACCATTACGCTCATGTTAACGGCAACGGCATGATGTTCCACGGTTGTAGGCGCGTTTAAAACTTCCAGCACACCGCGGCACGTATTACGCGCCTCGACTATAAACTATGAAAATCTAGAACTTTGACATTCGCTCTACGCCCGTGCTTTTACTTAAATTACTGTTCGGTTTTAGTTTCAAATTTTGACATTACGTTCGTCAATTAAGCGGACCTTAATGGAACCGTATTAATTATTTTAGATTTACTGCTACTTTCCAACTACATCATTAACATGCTTGTTATGAAATTATACACATACATATATACATACATACATACATATATATATATATATATATATATATATATATGTATGTATAAAGATTTATAGAGAGATAGGTAAATACATGTATTTGTACCTGTGTATTATAAACTTTAATCCTGATACATGAGGACGATTTGTCGACAGTAATTGAGTATTTCTAATTAACTACATCTGTTGATTGAAATGAATCACTATTAGTATATCAGTAAATTAATATAATTATTAATGACAGACATTAATATAAATCAATTAATAACGATAGATTAAAACACGAGATGCATTCAAATTTAATAAGCCCTTTACTTAACTTTAAATATCTATTATTATTTTAATTTAAAATTTTAATTAAAAAAATATGTTAAAACCCGTACATAAGTTTAATATAATTCGTTAATCTGAATAATTTATAATTTATCCGATTAATAATTTCCAAAACCAAGAGAACTGAATGACTGAAAAAGTTTATACATGTTTGGAATAACCTGCAGATGTGTTATATAACCTGCTGTGTGTTTATTTTTTGCAAAATGATTTACATTTTAATTTCCAGCTTTCTGTTTTAGTAAGCTATTCTATTTTACTTTTCTAATATAAACCGTTTCGAAAATATGAAACTTTGTGTATTTTTAATTATCCTACACACACAATCACAAATACAAATACATATGTGTTATTGAAGAGTATCAATTTTAAAATATTTTTCGAAAATTCTGGTTATTTAAACTAGTGGAAATATTTAATATAAATTATATGAAATAGTGACCGTTTGGTTGCGCTAAAACCCACACAATTAAAAATAAAATCTCAGGTGTCTATTTCGGTGACAGAGTACAACTGATTTTTATTATATTTTTGATTATAAAGAAGTGAAAATGTCATACATTCCTGATGAAATTAAAGTGTAGCATGTAGAGGATGTATGACTTTCATTGTTTCACTTGATAAAAATCAATTGTCTATCGTCCGATAAACACACATTCACTTTCAAATACGGAATTTCAAACTTTAAATTTTTTTTTTCAAAAAATTAATAACGTAAACAATCAATTTCATTCTTTTTTCATTAATTAATAAAAAGTATTTATTAATTTATAAGAAGAATTACATTTCGCTTAATATTATATCACTTTTTTTATATTTTTTTCATAAATAGTTCTAAATAAATGAATGTAAAATGCAGCACACAGTAGATACTTTATAATATATCTGAAAATGTTCATTAATTTTTGTTAATTATATCTTTCATAGAAACAAACTTAATAAAAATGCATTATTTAGTTCAACCAGAAATATATTACTTCAACGCCATCTTACTTCTTTACAATATCTGCTACTATGGCAACCAATTACTTACTTTCAAGGATCTACTGAATTATAGTTTAATTCTAGAGAATTGAAATTCTGTGTTACAGTAATATTGTGTCGGTATTATATATATATATATATATATATATATATATATATATATAAAATTAATTAAAAATTAAATTAAAATCTTAAAAATTAAATTAAAATTGAACGTATTATTGAAACTATATAATTGATTTTCATAGCAACCCATGCTATTATGAAATAGGATGCGGTTAATTTAAGCTAATTTTATGTTCTGAATATTTAATATTAATTGATAATTATCTCTCTCTCTCTCTCTATATATATATATATATATATATATATATAAAACTGTTCGTTCAATTGTAGTTATACCATAGTAGATCTTGAATAATTTTTTAAAAAATGTAAAGTAGAAAATGACTTCTTACTGACGCATTGTTAAGGAAGCATTTTCGCGCGATGATTTTGTTTTGTTTTCTAGTGTTTTTTTTCTTTTCCTTTGGGAGGTGCCAGGGTTCCTTGCTCTCCCCCTGGGTACACCATTGTATAAATCTATCTATGTATATATATATATATATATATATATATATATATATATGTACGTATGTATGTATACGCACATAAATACATAAACATAACATTAACACAGTTTCATTTGTAGTTTCCGTTTACACAAACAATCCAAAGTGAAACAAACGCCTAAGCTTACATAGTGAGAACAGTGGAGAACACTTTTCGCCAACCGGTGCTATTTATGTCGGTGTTTTTGGTATATTCGACATTCACTTCTCGTCAACACGATTAGGTCGTATTAAAATCAACGACGTAACAGCAGTTCGTGTTTCGGGAACGAACACACATGGAAAAAGCAATAGAGAGGATGAACGATGCAAATTTGCAACTTTGTCGCGTTAATGTTTTTAATTAAAAAAGAAAAAAGATTTAATGACGGGTACAAAGTTCCGTTTACTTAAAAAAATCGTAGATGAAAACAGGTTTCACGTGCAAGGAAAAATATGTTCAATTAGACGTGATATATTAATATTAAATGAGTTAATTCCCTTCAATCCTTTTTATTATTTGTTTTTCTTTTTACTAAAAACGATTCAATAGTTTTTTTTTAATATTTAAAAATATCACTGTGTTCTTCCTTTAAAACAAAATAATAAAATCTGACTAAATATACAAAATTATATGAATATAGAGAAAAGTCGTTATGCAATCACTGTATATGAACTAATATCGTGACACTAAAATTTTATTCTATAAAAAAATTCGAATTATAATTCGTTTAACTTGGCGAGTACGTTTCTGACGTCATCAACTGTCCATTTACATTTTTCCACGAGGTCATTTAATAATCGCGTGCATTAATTTAAGGAAACAAATTGAAATCATTAGAGTAACATAACAGCTCCCAGAACCTGCGTTCCATTTAATACAATAATTAATACATTAACGAGTACCACATAACAAGCGTCGAATCATGTTACATCAATAATTTCTCATAAATGTACCGCATAAATTATTATTTCACGTGCCAATCAATTCGTACTAAATCAATTATTGATTTTAGAATAAGCGCCGATGAGTTCTGTGCGTGTGTAGGTGAACGGGCCAAAGGATTTTAACAGTGGGTTAGGTGCGTGCGTGCGTGCGTACGTATGTGTGTGTGTGTGCGTGTGTACGAGCGTATACAAATACACACGCATTCGTGTACATGCGAAGGTACACGTGTCCTACCTCTATTATTAGGTAGTTGGTTCGGTGACGAGCAACGTATACAATTCTGCAACGGTTCGTTCAAATAAGAGGCGCTCGTTTGAATTATTAACGCTGTGGATTAACGTTCAATTAACCGTCCGCATACGGTCTACACGCTTGTTCGGTATTTTCGATTCGTTAAATCTCGTTTTTCATTTCCGTTTTGCGATTAATATTTTTTTTTTAGTACAGTAATCAATTCATTACATGCATGCGTGTATATATATATATATATATATATATATATATATATGTGGGTCGTTTGATAAGCTTGGTAAATTTCTATGATGTGGCGCCACTATTCATTTGGTAACGTCACGGATATCAAGTGTCACTTTTCAAACTAGCATAAGCGATATTTCATCCAGAACTGAGGAGGGGTTCACGTTCTACAGATGTTTTAAGTGAATATTGCAGCAGTTATCGCAAAAATTAAAAAAAAAACGAGCAGACCTTTTCGCGTCGATTCGTCACCGTGGATGAAACATGAATTCACCACTACACACATCTGAGCTGAAATAGCAGTCAAAGCAGTGGACAACGATTGGTGAAAGTGAGTCGAAGAAGACGAAGACCGTTTTGTCGGCTAAGATGATGATGGACACTGCTTTTTGGGATTTTCAAGGAATCATCCTGATCGACTACTTAACGAAGGGAAACATGTTAACAGGAGACTAATACGCAACATTACTGGACAGTTTGAAAGAAGAGCTGAAACAAAAACGGTCAAAATTGGTGCACAAAAAAGTTCTCTTTTATCAAGACAACGCGCCATCCCACAAATCGACCGACTCAATAGTAAAATTGTACGAATTAGGCCTTAAATTGATTTCTCATCCACAAGACCTTCAAAAAAATATTCTTTTCGTTTGCTTGAAAAATACTCTGAAATAGCCAACTTTGCTTCTTCATCGTCTTGATTTTTTTTTAATCACTCAATCTCTATTCAGATTTAGGAATAGAAAGTAGTCGTTCGGGGCCAGATTTGGACTATAAGGATGGATGGCTGAGTTCTTGGAAGCCATACTCAGTCACAGCAGTTATCGCAATTTGACTTCGGTGTACCGTAGCATTATCTTGCAAAAGAAATACACTTTTTGACCATTTTCCATGTCTTTCTCTCTTTAATAGCTTCTCGAAGTCGACAAATACTCAACACGCAGCTCTCTCTGGTTATGCTGACACCATTTTCTTTGTATTCAATTAAAAGAATGCATCTTGCATCCTAAAACACAGTCACCATCATTTTTCCCGCTAACTACGACATCTTGAATTTTTTGGGTGAGGGTACCCCATTTTCAATCACCGCATGGACTCTTGTTTCCTCTCAGGTTGATAGTGAGGTCTCGTTTCTAGTAACAATTCTCTTTAAAATTGCATGAAAATCGTTGCCATACAGTTCTAAAAACTCCCGATTGCACGCAATTCATTACCTCTTTTGCACCGACATATGTATTCTCAGCATCCACCTTGCATTCACATTAGTCATGCCAAGATGATCGTGAAAGATTCTGAGAATAGCGGTATCGGATACTCATCGGATCATTTTTGCAAGTTGTTTCTTATTCAGTCGACCAACTTCCGATACAAGATAATCGAGTTTGGCAATCATGTTTGTGGAGATTGCATCGACCGGGCGTCCAGAGCGGTAATCGTATTCCAAGTCTTCTTTTCCTTGTTTGAAAAGAGAATGCCACTTATAAAACCATGCTCTTTCCTGGTGAACGATCTCCGTAAACGGAAGACATCTCTTCCATGACGACTTGGGGTTTTCCCTTGCGTAGTAAAGAATTTAACAACAGCGCGTAGTTCAATTTTCTCCGTGATTTCGTAGTTACTCCGTATTGAGTTGTTCTTTCGACGACAGCATGATGAGTACTGATGGCAGCACAATCATACTTCACTTTTACACTAACTAAAATTCTCTGTTCGATCGTAACTAATGATAACTGGTTTCGAGCCCCCCCCCTTCCCCCTTTTCAGTGAACTTTTGAACCTCCCCTCATGGACACATATATATATATATATATATATATATATATATCCAAGTGCGTGTGTGTAAGATTTACTAACAGAAAGTATAACTTTTTTCTCAATGAATACAACTCTATTGACAAAACTAATATTTCAATACTATTAAAGATACGACCATTTTTTCTATTGAAATTTATTGCCAATACCGTGCCACTTGTGAGAAATATTAAGATTTCGTTCTGATTTGATTATAAATATATGTATACATTGTCTATCCAGTGTTAATTAAACGTATATGTTAGTTATTTATTGAGGTCGAACGCATAAACTTACAGGTAATTATTTAATATTTATGTATGTATACATACATATATATATATATATATATATATATATATATATATATATATATATATATATATATATATATATAAAGCTCTTAATCGTATCACAGTTACGTCAGATATGACTACAATTTAATAATGAGATCTGAGAACGGAAATTGCAGCAGTGAATTTACATCGATTTTAATGGCGGGACATAAATTTTATTAGAAGCGATTCGCTATAAAATTATTAGGTTAATGTCCCGTTAATTTTCTTATACGGTGTCGGAGGTTGAGTTCGCTGTTTGTCGACGATGAAGCTTTCACCCTTACATGTATATAAATATATTAAACGCAGTAATATTGATACAAATTAAAAAGAGATTTATTGCCTCTCGAAACATAATAATGTTTGTTATTAGATCACAAATTGCGTACATGAAAATTATAATTTCGCCTTTTTGATTATAATTCTTGATTTAAGATATTCATTTATTACAAATATATACATTTTAATGGAGTTCTATATATTCAATTAAAAATTTATTGACTGTTACTATTTTATAAATGTTGGTGTGCGTACCACTAGTACGAAAAGTGTTCACTGTTATTAAGAAAGCAATACGATTTTGTGCCAATTTTTAAAATTGCACATATTGTCACTAAAATTCGGTATCATTAAATTATCTACGAATTATTTTCGCACAAAAGAGGCACGGCAATAAGATTAATCTTTTGAAAAAAAGATGCCTGCTATGTAAAAACTTAAACCACTTCAAACGTCTAGATGACATTTGATTCTTTAATTTTCACTCTTGTAAATCTTTTTTAGTCTTTATAGCTTTTCTGTTATATATATATATATATATATATATATATATATATATATATATATACCCATCCATCTATTTACGCAGATAATTCGTTCCATGCGGTTTTTACGCCAAAAAAACGCGTAAATAGAGTCCACCAGTAAAAAAAATACTAAAAAAAATATAATACTGATTATTTGTGTTTACTTGCTTACTACGTGTTGACTTTGAGTGCTAATGATGTTTCCCTTTAAACGTTCGACATAAGACTAAGGATATCACAAATTAATACCCAGTAACACCCTGACTACAAACCAAAAAAGGCCAAAATGATGCAATTAGTACAGTCAAGCAAGAATTTGTGTCACATTTTTATATAGCAAATTAATTAAAGATTATAGAAAAATATTTTTATTGACCGTGTAAATTGATGCCGCGTATAAAAAGTCTGCATAAACAGAGGGATTTCTTACCGCGTATAAAAAGTGCAGCGTAAATCGAAGGACAGGTGTGTGTATATATGTCTGTCTGTATGTATGCATGTATATATAAATATATGTATATATATATATATATATATATATATATATGTGTGTGTGTATGTATATGTATGGATATATATATATATATATATATATATATATATATATATATATATATATATTTGAAAAAAAACATTTTATTCAAAATAAATCATTAAAAATAAATACATTACCAAAATATCAAACAAAAATTTACATACGGGGCCAATTAAAAAAATCTTTCAGAAAAATTAAATAAAAACAGAATTTTAAATATATATATTCATGACAGAATATAGATTGTGTCACTGTAACTAAATTCATATTCATAAATGAATAATGAATTTTTCAATCGCCCTAAAACCACATAACAATTTGTGATCAAAAAGTTCAATAATTGATTACTGATTAATAATCAATTATTGAAATTTTTAATTATGAAATTTTTTTGTGATTTTTCGGGTAAAAGAAAAATCATTTGGAAAATTTCACTAACTGATTATTCATCATTTTTGTATTCATTTTTGCAACAATAAAAATGTTCAAAAAACAATAGATGAATATTTCTGGTCAAAAAATATTTTCGAGTTTTTGGTGTGAATGAACTTTTTTGAACATTTTTCGAATTGAACTTTTGAATATTTTTACATAGTATGATTTCATTAACAAAAACTCACTGTTAACATTTTGTATTTTAAAAAGGTCACTTTACTGCTTTTTATGATTTTCAATAAAAGCTTTTAAATCCACTTTTCCTTTTATATCTATTATGTTTCTAAACTTTTTTTCTTCTAGTTACATTTTTAATTTTAGAAATAAAACAATCATCCGGTGTTATTCCAGGTAAATAAAGTGATTGTAGAATAATAAGTATTTCATTATTTCTCGAATAAATAATCAATGAATTAATATGTTTTATAGGAATGCAACACTAGTTTAATTTAATTTTATTTTTATGGTTACTTTTCTCCAATTGAATTATATAAAACTAGATGATTATATTACTTTTATTTTAACGTTCAGAAGAACATCAATTCACTAATGCTTGATAACTGAAATAAATAATTATCACAGCATAAACATTGATTTTTTCAAAAAAAAAACATGCAAGAAACAAAAAAATAAAGAAAAAAACGGTTGAAAATTTAGATAAAAATAAAATAAAGGTTACTAGACAAATGTTAATTAAGTACCATCTACAAAAACTCGTTGAACGACTATAGAAACATCTACGGGGAAAATTTTTAAACAAATCTCATATAAACATAATTTAAAACATCCTACATGTACAAAATATATCTAATAAATTTGATATATCGATAGATATTCCAGTTACATTTTATTCATTGTTTGAATATTTTTTAATCTAGTTTAAAATTTTTCATACGACACATTTTCACTACTATCTTCAATATTTATTTTTCATACAGTCATATTTTATACACAAACACATATTATATATATATATATATATATATATATATATATGTATGTATGTATATGAATGCATAAACAACAAGATTTATTTCCATGATAAAATAAATTGAATATTTATACCTAAATAAACCGATCGTTGTGTGTCCTACTAAAATATGTTTTTTTTCAATTTCTCGAACCTCTGAATCGTTCTACTTGTTTAAATAAAAGTGTACAGCATTATTTTGCAAATATAGTAAGGAAATTGGTTTTTCCAATCAGTAAAAATTTAATCATATAAATATATATACATACATATATATATATATATATATATATATATATACGAGTATATATATTTATAAATTTATGTTCGAAATTATGAATACATGTGTTAGAATGAATAAAAAAAATTCCAGACTAAAACAATTTGTGTACGTCATTTATAAGTCCGTCACGTGTTTTCTTCTTTATTTTTGTCGATTAGACTTTGTTTTGATAAAACCATTGAATTAACATAAAAGAACTATTTAGATAAACTATAAAGATTCCATAATTCCAATGTTAAATGCTACAATTTGTTGCCGGCTAAGAAAAAATTACGTTCTTCGTCGTAAATTTTTCAACTAGAACGAATAAACACACACATTCTCAAGACATATATACATATATACATATATATATATATGTGTGTGTGTGTGTGTGTGTGATATGTATGTATATTCACATAGATATATAACCATGGATGAATAGTTTTACATGAAAGATACCACGTTCCAAGTGTTTCTCATATATGTAAAATCGATATTTCTGTTTGGAACAAAATCTCGCATTGTATGAATACTGATTTATAGTCGGGTAAAAGATTTTTGCATTCGATATTTTTCAAAAGTATATATATATATATATATATATATATATATATATAATTGTTATATATATATATATATATATATATATTAGGATATATATATATATATATATATATATAACAATTATATATATATATATATATATATATATATATATATATATATATATATATGACATATATGAATCTACATATAAAAAGAATAAGAAAAATTTTCTTAACATATTTAGTATTTTATTGATTTAGATCGATGTGATTTCGATAAAACTGCCTTTTCATATCATAAATCTTTTTCTTTTTAACATTTCTTGCTGCTCCTAATTCTTAATTTGTTGTTCTTAATTCTCCTTTTTCTAAATAGCTTTTAAAAGTTCAATACACGGTCTTGTACATAGAAAAAGAATCTTGTCTTGTATATCTTAATTGACACATCTGAATTATTAGATTATTAACTATGATATGTTCGACTTTCTTAAGTATTAAGTTTGAATGTTGCCATCTCTGACATTTCACTTTGATTAACATTTCCCGTTTTTTTTTATTGTAAAGGTATATACTCTCATTCTTTTAAACGCAGGTTTTGGCATATGTTTAATATTCTGTTAATTATTAGGGCAATTTTTGTGAAATTATGGATAAGACAAAAATTCGTGTTATTTTCGAATATGAATTCCGTCGTGGAACGAATGCAGCGCAGACAGCTCGAAATATAAACAAAGTGTACGGGAAGGATATGGCTAATGAACGCACAGTACTTCGAAGATTGGATAAGTTCCATTCTGATGATTTAAACACTGAAAATGAACCAAGTAGTCGACCTGAGATCAAGGTAGATAGTGATGAGTTGAAAGCTGTAGTGGGAGCGAATTCATCTCAAACTATGTACGAATTAGCAGCAAGATTTGTTGTTACTATTCCTACAATGTTTGAACTTTTTGAAATAAATCGGCAAAGTAAAGAAGCTGAACAGGTGGGTTCCGTATGAATTAAATGAACGTCAGAAGAGAAATCGTCTTGAAGAATATCTTTCTTTCCTGTCAAGACGTAAAGGCGAAACATTTCTACACAGTGTTGTTACGTATGATGAAAAATGAATTCTTTTTAACAATCTCAAGTATTCAGCACAATGATTTGAAAAAAATGAAGGGCCGAAAACAGTCCAAAACTGAATTTTCATCAAAAAAAAACTAATAGTGTCTGTTTGGCGGTCCAGCGATGGTATTATCCACTACAGCTTCATGAAACCTAGTCAATCGGTTACAGAGAATGTTTACTGCAACCAATTCGACGAAATGTTGAGGATGTTTGCGATAAAGCATCCGAGGCAGGACATTCCTCTTGCAAGACAACGCTTGAGCACATGTCGCAAAAACAACGCTGCTTAAACTACAAGAGCTTGACTTGGAAACTCTCTGTCATCCACCGTATTCACCAGACTTTACATCAATTGACTACCGCTTCTTCCATGCTTTGGACCATTTCTTGCAAAGAAATATATTCACATCTCAACTAGCTATGGAGAACCCCTTTCGCGTTTTCATCGCCACTCGCTCACCAGTCTTCCTCGCTGCTGGTATAAACAAGTTATCTTCAAAATAGCAAAACCGTGTCGATAATTTAGACGCATAAACAACGCTGCTCAAACTATACGAGCTGGACTTGGAAACTCTGTCATCCACCGTATTCACCAGACCTTGCACCAACTGACCACCACTTCTTCCAAGCTTTGTTCCACTTCTTGAAAGGAAAAATATTTAATTCTCAACAAGCTGCAGAAAACGCTTTTCGCAATTTCATTGCTTCTCGTTTTTCAGGCTTCTTCGCTGCTGGAATAAACAAGCTACCTTTAAGATGGCAAAACTGTGTCGATAAATTAGGTGCATACTTTCATTAATTTCACTGCTTCTTGTTTGAAATATAATAAACTAAACTTGTGATTTGAAATCAGACATTTCATATTTAATGACCTAATATTTGGATATTTTTGAACAAACACATAACAGTAATGAAATTTTATAAACAAATGACGTAAAATCCCGACAAAAGTCTTTTGTACAATTTGTAACTCACAAGCCACTCGATGTATTTTTTAAAATTACCATAAAAATAATTTCTTAAATAATTCCATTTGATAAGTAATTTCACAAATGGGAGCTGATTTTTCATGAATCCGGACAAATCGAAATTTAATAAAATTTGCCGAAAAATATCTTTTCCTATACTACTTTTTAGTCATGTTAATGGTTACGGAGTAGAAAACTCTAAATATTATTTAAACAGCAAAATATGAAATATTATATTTTGAACACAATTTAATAATAAATGTTCAATACTTTTCTATACATTCCGAACACTGCAGTCATTGCTAATAAAGTGGAATAAGGGTTCAAAAGGGTTAACCAGTACAGATACAATCGATTGTATGGCGATAGATTCCACAGTTTTTTTTTGAAAATTTATGAATTGAATTCAGTTAACATTAATTTTATATTATTATTACTTTTTTCCACTATTTAAATATGATCCAATACTAAATTCATTTCTAAATCCTATTTATTCCTTAGTTGTGCGAAATCTAGATAAATTTATAATCGTTCCAACAATACTTAAAATATATGTATATAAGAGATAGAGAGAGAGAACAAATGAGATAATTAGAAAGATATAGATATCTATGTTGACAATCTAATATTATTATCGTCGTTTCTCGGTCGCCGAAACGTTTAAAACCTTACAATTATAGAACTAAATGACCGTTAAAATTTCAACTTTCATTTACACAAAACATTAAGTTAGAATTTGCGTCAATTAAATTTAATTTCGTCCCCTTCGAAAGTTTTACTATAATATGCATACACACACCTTTGGATGTGCGTCGCATCTGTTGCACGACTTTACGAACACATTTCAGACGTGTACTTGTATTCATGACTCATAGAAATGTGTATAAAGATGTGATTTGAGAAATGGAATCTAAATAAATAAGGGATTCATAAAGAATTACTGTTGGATAAAGGGGTTCGTTTTAGAATCGGTATCTAGTTGCTGAGTGTAAAGAATGATTATTTAGTTTTTTCTTGACTATTTGTTGTATAAACCGAGCATAATAAGCTATTTTTTTTAATTACTGCATTTATCTGCGTTTATTAATTGTCATATTCAGCCTTCTTTGAACGGTTTATTGGAAACTTTAACACTAGATTTACGGGAATTTATTATATACCTGTTTTTACTGAAATCCGTCATTTTGACGGATACATTAAAATACAGTTTTTTGGTAATAACAATTAATTTTATTTTATATCACTACATCTTTATTAACCGAGATTAACAGTACATTTTTCACATGTAAATTCTATTTTGAGGGTACATTTTCCGTACACAAACTTTTTGCACTCACGGAAAATATTATTGCATCTATTTTTTTTACAAAATCCGATTTGGCAGGACTTCAGATTGTTATTTTGGAATTTTCTATATCCGACGACTGTTTGGAAGTAGTCTTACGATCATCTCTGTAATCCTTCTCTAATTCATCTCTGTAGTCTCTCGCTAATTCTTCAGACAATTGAAAAATAAAATTTTTTCCCATATATCTAGTCCAACAGTCTCCTTTCACAATATCCACGCATTGATATCTGCTAAATCTAAGATGTTATAAATTACTACGGCCATCTACGGGACTCTGCTTTGACACGACATTTTCGTGCCATTTGATCTACCATATCGACTCCAAAATTGGTCTTGTAGAATGTAATTGTTTCTGGGACACGTTTACTACCGTTCCCTATTTTCACAAATTTATTTCATGAACTGAGTAATAGTACTTTTTCCTTTGACTTGCTTTTGTAAATTATTACAATATCATTTTCTGATTTATAAAGTCGTGTGGAAAATCGGACCTTACTATCTTTCTTAGATTTTGAGTTTTTGGTATTTCTTTTTATTTGCACGTATAGTCACAATTAGAGTAGTTTTTTTGCAAGTAACTTTTTCGTAAGTAAATTCCAATTGTATGCAAAAACAGAATTCCAATTCTAAATAACTAGAAGGACGAAAAAAAGTCGGTGAGCTCAATTCTTCCCATTCAACCGAAAATTGTATAGCGTATACGCTATTTCATTTCTCGAGGGAAGAAATACGGCATTCGCTTTCACATTTTCTTTGTCCTCTACAGTATCAGATCACTTCGTGGTATTCGTTATAATTTGATGTATGGAGACTCTTAAGACTCTTAACACAAAATTTGTTAACCCGTCAATTTGACGGGTGTTCGGATAAATAGGTGTACTGTATACAGTTACACGAAAGTAGAAAGCTGGTGGATAAATTGAATTGAGATATATATTCATATCATTATACCAATAAAAGTCAATATAATGTTTCAAAAAATAACATTTATGTTTTCTTTATTTTTAAGCATGAAATCTGAAATCCGTCAAA